>CM071952.1:24897500-25470000 GCA_036784905.1 Acrossocheilus fasciatus | reverse complement strand
ATTCTGAGTTTACATCTCTTATAATTCTGAGTTTACATCTCTTATAATTCTGAGTTTATATATCTCATAATTCTGAGTTTACATCTCTTATAATTCTGAGTTTACATCTCTTATAATTCTGAGTTTACATCTCTTATAATTCTGAGTTTATATATCTCATAATTCTGAGTTTACATCTCTTATAATTCTGAGTTTATATCTCATAATTCCGAGTTTGTATCTCATAATTCCGAGTTTATATATCTCATAATTCCGAGTTTATATCTCTTATAATTCTGAGTTTACATCTCTTATAATTCTGAGTTTATATATCTCATAATTCCGAGTTTACATCTCTTATAATTCTGAGTTTATATCTCACAATTCTGAGTTTGTATCTCATAATTCTGAGTTTACATCTCTCATAATTCTGAGTTTATATCTCTTATAATTCTGAGTTTACATCTCTTATAATTCTGAGTTTACATCTCTTATAATTCTGAGTTTATATATCTTATAATTCTGAGTTTACATCTCTTATAATTCTGAGTTTACATCTCTTATAATTCTGAGTTTACATCTCTTATAATTCTGAGTTTATATATCTCATAATTCTGAGTTTACATCTCTTATAATTCTGAGTTTACATCTCTTATAATTCTGAGTTTACATCTCTTATAATTCTGAGTTTACATCTCTTATAATTCTGAGTTTATATATCTCATAATTCTGAGTTTACATCTCTTATAATTCTGAGTTTATATATCTCATAATTCTGAGTTTATATATCTCATAATTCTGAGTTTGTATCTCATAATTCCGAGTTTATATATCTCATAATTCCGAGTTTATATCTCTTATAATTCTGAGTTTACATCTCTTATAATTCTGAGTTTACATCTCTTATAATTCTGAGTTTATATATCTTATAATTCTGAGTTTACATCTCTTATAATTCTGAGTTTACATATCTTATAATTCTGAGTTTATATATCTCATAATTCTGAGTTTACATCTCTTATAATTCTGAGTTTACATCTCTTATAATTCTGAGTTTACATCTCTTATAATTCTGAGTTTACATCTCTTATAATTCTGAGTTTATATATCTCATAATTCTGAGTTTACATCTCTTATAATTCTGAGTTTATATATCTCATAATTCTGAGTTTACATCTCTTATAATTCTGAGTTTATATCTCATAATTCCGAGTTTGTATCTCATAATTCCGAGTTTATATATCTCATAATTCCGAGTTTATATCTCTTATAATTCTGAGTTTACATCTCTTATAATTCTGAGTTTATATATCTCATAATTCCGAGTTTACATCTCTTATAATTCTGAGTTTATATCTCACAATTCTGAGTTTGTATCTCATAATTCTGAGTTTACATCTCTCATAATTCTGAGTTTACATCTCTTATAATTCTGAGTTTACATCTCTTATAATTCTGAGTTTACATCTCTTATAATTCTGAGTTCACATCTCTTATAATTCTGAGTTTATATATCTCATAATTCTGAGTTTACATCTCTTATAATTCTGAGTTTACATCTCTTATAATTCTGAGTTTACATCTCTTATAATTCTGAGTTTACATCTCTTATAATTCTGAGTTTACATCTCTTATAATTCTGAGTTTATATATCTCAGAATTCTGCGTTTACATCTCTTATAATTCTGCATTTATCTAACAATTCTGAGTTTATACTGTATCTCACAATTATAAGTTCATATCTAATAATTATGAGTTTGTATCTATTAGGTCTTTGTCCACATTCACAGTGCTGATTTTGGGGAATAAATCTAATCAGAGTATTCTGTGGAGTGGATTTTAACATGCTGAAATGGATTATTCAGATCTGAGAACACTACTCTTATTGGTAGCAGAAAGCATAATACAATTCCAAAATATTAAATAAATGGATAAACAACGGATGTATAGAACTTTAATGAAAGGTATTTCAATTCTGCTTGAGTTCTGCTGATTCTGTGGGGGCATGTTTATAGAATTACAGGTCTATTTCCATGTATTTTTTTAAATGAAGTGACTTTTGACTTGGTTTACAAAAAGTAACATTAAAATGCAGCAAAATCTCAAAAGCTTTTATTGCATAAAACTGTTTCCACCTGCAGCTCCGTTTTCAGTTTTGGCCTCATATGGAACCGTATTTTGGTTTGATTTACAGAAAATACCATTAACAAAGATGAACTTAGCTAGGAGGAGGCTGCAGGTGGAAACAGTTTCAACAAATATAAGCTTTTCCCTCCCAGATCCTGTGCGCTTCTGCCTAAACTGTCACAGCAGGAAACGGAGCTGAGTTTAAGAAGATAAAAGTGTAGCGCTCTGCACCGCATACACTGATAACGTGAAATCTGGCAGCAGGTCGTGTTATCTGTGCTGAAAACAGTCATAGGTCGCTTTACCATTGATATATCGGCATACGGTTTGAATGCTGTGCCGTTGCTAGTGTTGGCGTAGGGTTCATTAAGAGTCTGAATATCAAAATGCGCATGCCAAAAAGCCTTAGGGGGGTTACTGAGATACAAGCATATATGTGTGTGTGTGAAACGGCAGATCTCGGCCAATCTCTGAGCTGCGTGAGGTTAAATGTAGTTAAATGCAACGTTTAAATAAAACATGTTAAGGGAAAGATGGATTTCACAGTTGGCGGGCATGAACTGATCAAAGCCGTCTGATAAATTCACACTGGCAAACACATAAACATGCATAAACATATGCGTGCAAACACAACAGAGTATGTGAGCGATGCGGAGAGGAGTTGCATGATTTTGCCTGGAGCGAGAAACATTTTATTTTTTTAATGAGAGGGTCAGCGTGTTCTCGCCGTGATTGCTCCCATAGCGCTCCATCACGACCACAATACACTTTAACAACTGCAACTGTTGTCAGCAATAATTCACACACGCAATTTGAAATAAACCGTTAACAGTGTATATTAAAAAAAAGAATTTGGGAAATATTAATTGGGAAATAGTATGTCTATTAAATATTGATGATGGATGAAAGAGAAACTTGAAATAATAATAATAATAATAATAATAAATTCTTTGAATATTCTTCATTTGGGGTTCTTAAAAATGTATATATGCAAAATGCATGTAAAATTATCATCTTCACAAGCATATACATGCAACTTTACTATCATTTTTCAGCTACTAATATTAAAATAATTTAATAGAAGAAAATAAAATTATATTTAGAAAACATTTTTTAATGGAAAAAGTTTGGACTGTATATTACTGTATATCTATCATTTCTGCTATTTATATTACAATCATATATTACATTCATATTATATTGGTAAATATATTTTATAAAAGAGCAATAGAATTTGGGAAATATTACTAAAATATAAATAAAATGATCAAATATACCAAATGTTAAGTGAAAATTAATGATTTGATGTTGATTATTTGATGTGAATGATGTAGACTTGTTACAAGTTGGAATATAGTTACTATTGTTCGTCTGCTATTAGTATTACATTCATAGTATTACATTAAAATGATATTTATAAATGTGTGGAGCAGTAACTGGGTGGAAATTCTGCTATGGATCGAAATCGGAGTGCGATTTCTTCAAGCTGTGCTCCAGCTACAAATGGAAATCCTGGAGTGGATTCGGAGTGGAGCGATTACAGAACACTGAGTAATTTAGGTAACCGCAATCTGCTCACATACTCTGATACGCACACAAACACAACACGGGGGATATTACAGATCTCTCTCTCACCCTCCTCTTCCCAGGGACTCTTCCGTAGGGAATCACAGTCAGACCGGCACGGCGAAACTGGCGGCAAATTCGGCGCCACGCTGCACACGACCACGCCCCTCCGGTTGGTCCCGCCCAGAATCCGCGGCGACTCCGACGGATGGAACGTGCTCATTTCCGTCAGCTCCAGGCCTCGGCCGTCCCCATGCCGTTTCTCCAGGGTTCCCCGAGCGTCTCCGGGGAAACACGGCGTGTACGCCATTGGCCGGACGGGAACCTGAGGCGGACCGGACAGACTTCCTTCCGTGTACAAGCTGATTGGCTCTCCGATGGCACAGCGTAGTGGCGGATAGTGCCCACCGTTGGCTTTGTGCAGCAGGGCGGCCGTAGCTGGATCCTGAACCATGGAAAGGTTATTCCGAGAGTAGCTCTTCTGGAAGACCTTCTTCCGAAAGGCAATGAATAGGAGGATGAGGGTGAGGATGAGGAAGAGCACGACGGCGATTCCGATAAGCTCCTCCTTCCCGACGTAGGCATGGCCAGCCTGCATATCCGGAACAAGCACGGGACGAACGGAGCAAGCGCTGCCCACGAAACCCGGCGTGCAGTTACAGTAGAACGAGCCGAAAGTGTTGACGCATACGCCGCCGTTCTCGCACAGCTCGCTTTCGCACTCGTTCACGTCCTCTTCACAACTGTAGAGGAGAAACAAACACTCGCTGGTTACTGTGGCCCACTGGCTTTTACTGCATCACTTCAGTGTCCTTGGCCTGCTGTAAAATTTATTGTGACTCGGCAGAAATGCATCAGTCTATTAAAAAAAACTGACATTGTGTCTGAAAGCGGGCATGATGGGATACATTTACAGCCTAAAGTAATCCGTCTGTCTACAGTGAAAGTGAAAACGCTGGGAGACACCACAAAATAACAGCCAATCAGAATATTTTTTATGAGAAATTTGGAGCTGAGAGATTTCATGGAAACCAAGCAAACTGTCACAGCTGGTTAGGACGAAGAAAAAGGAAAGAAAAGAAAAGAAAAAAAACGACTTTTGTTTTCAGCCATTTCTGGGAGCTAATCACCATGTTTCAAAGAGCCATTAAAGACAATGTGAAATCGAATTCAACCTTGTTTACCTTCGTAATAAATATTGCTGGGCAATTTTCATAAAATTTTAATCAAAATGCAACTTTCACTGCTTTATAAACAAGTTTAGAGGCAACCAAGTCCACACAGATGAGAAAAAAAAAATTGATAAAAAAGAAGGAAAATAATGATGTATAATTTAAATTGTATTTTTTTTTTATATATGATTAAATTATATATTAAATTGCAAGTGTGTGTGTATACCATTAATATACAATAATAGTTTTTAACATTATATTTTATTTTTACATTTTCACTGTAAAGTTTGTAAAATTTTAGTAATTGTGTGTTGTTCTTGTCATTTTTATTAGTTTCATTTATGTCTATATAGTTTTATTAATTTTTATTTATTAGCTTATGTCTAGTTTGTTATTTTAGTAACTAAAAGATGAGAAATGCTGAAATAAATTAATCTAAACTATCCGAAATAAAAAAAGTACGTTTTATTTCCAATTTAACTATTAGTTATATTTTAATATCATTTACCTTTCTTATATATATATATATATATATATATATACACACACACATAAATACATACACACTTATTACAATAATATATTAAACACATTATACTAATATTCCCTATAATGGCCCATAAATCTTCATTTCATGTTGTCTTGAAAGTACGCATATACTTTCTGTGAAGTGTGTGTGTGTGTGTGTGTGTGTGTGTGTGTGTGTGTCTCCCAGGTGTGACTAAAGACACGCTGCAGGTGCTTGAAAGCCCGTGTTTAAATCATTCTGATGTCTGTGTGTAGTTGCCTCAATAGTGCTAAACGACCAAATAAAGTGTCTGTGGTCTGTAATGAACTACATTAGCATAAGCCAAGAGAGACTGCAGCAGTATAATCTCTTCTATGCAGAGAGAGGCTTGAAACAATCTTTAAAAAATACTAATGCTGCTCTAATGTGGACAGATTGATGCCACCATCTTGTGGCCACAGATAGCGCTACAGTTCCCTTCAGTGAAGACAACTGAGAAATGCATTACACCGACTGCATAAAAATGTACGCGGAGGACATGCAAGTATGAATATGTATGCAAACATGGCATGCAAGTCAGTGCTAAGCCTGTGCCAGTTTTTCATGGTGTGCTGCCAACACAAACAGACTCGTGTACATGTTTTAGAAAAGAACAGATGCTGGTTATTAAATTCTGTTGGCAGCTCTTAACTTTGGAAAGTTTAAGTTTAATCTATCTAATTGACTATATACATCAAACACACACAGCATCATCGTTTACAAGAAAATCACACAATACTTGGATGCTTGCTGATTAACACACACACATATATATATATATATATATATATATATATATATATATATGTGTGTGTGTGTGTGTGTGTGTGTGTAGAGAGAGAGAGAGAGAGAGAGAGAGAGAGAGACACTATATACCTGTTATGAAATATTAAAATAATCCAATTATATATAATATACATATACATATAATACATATATTCCATAATAAGATAGAACATATAATAATTATTTTTTATGGCTATTTAGTTTAAATCAAATTATTTTAAATGTATATATGCTAAAAACGTTTAACATTATTATAAATTTAAATATACATGTATTTTGCTAATAATACTACAATTTTACAATTAAATTATATATTAAAATGTTAAATATTACATCTATCTATAGAGAGAAAGAATATAGACTTGTTAATATATGAAATATAATAATAATAATAATAATAATAATAATGACAAGTCCAAACTGAATAATTTTAATGAATATATTCTAAAATGATTAAAATTATCATACATTTAAATATAAACATACATATACCTCTGGCATAATTATTTTGCTAATAATGTTACAATAAATTATATTTAAAAATGTTAAACATTACATATCTATCTATAAAGAGAGTGAGAGAAATAATATAGACTTGGTAATATATGAAATATTAAAATAACATCAGAATATAATAATAGTTATTATTACTATGAATGAGAATTGAATAATTGTAAATTATGTGTATTTATAATTAAAATTTATGTAACATTATTAAAATAAATTAAATTTAAATATCTGCTACCATTATTTTGATAATATTACAGTTTTATAATGAATTTCTATTTATACTTAAATATTGTATATTAAAAAAAATATATATGTAAAATAAGTGTAAAATCTCTCTATATAAATATTTTAGATGAATAGAATACAAATACATTTTCTATTTATTTATAAATATATATTTATAAATATATAATTTAATAGTATTATTAATATATATATTTTTTAAACAAATCATTAATCAGAAAACCTTTTTCACATTTAGTATAGAATTAAATACATGCTTTAACACATCATGAGGGATGTCTTGGGATCAAGAACTGAACAGCTAAAACCAAAGTAGCTGAAAGGCTGGTGAACTGACGTTACGCCGGTGTATCCTCTCTTGCAGCTGCAGATGAAGGCGTTCCCGATGGGTTTACACACGCCGCCGTTCTGACACGGGTTCGGCACGCAGACGCTGATCTCGGTCTCACAGCGCCCTCCGGTGTACAGAGCGCTGCAACTGCAGGAAAAACCTGAGAGAGAGAGACACACACACACACACACACGAGAGAGACTGTTTGTTCATGAATTGCAAAACAATCGCGCAGACGCACGCTCACCCGCCGGTGGGAAATCGCGTGGAAAATGTCAGTGAGTAAACAGTGCGCTGGATTTATCAGGTCTCCCCACAAAAACAAACAAACAAACAGACACGCGCACACACGTCTGCCAGACACTCCTGCACAAACGACCTTTACAAAGAGGATGAGTACGGCAACACCGCAGCTCCCACAACACACTGCTCCATTCATCAGACAGAGACGACTACAGTCAGGCAGAAGGGAAACAAGACTTGATTAGATTAAAATAGATGAAGAATGGAGAGAAGCAGAAAAGAGAAAAGAGCTCGAGACGGGAGAAACTAAAAGAAGAGACGAGGTGAAACAAGAAAGAGACGAGATGTTGATAACAGACGAGAGGAGAAAACAAGAGATGAGAGGACATGAGGTGAGAGGGCTAAAGGAGAAACGGATGAGAAGATAGACAAGATGAGACAAACAGATTGAAAGAGATGAGACTAAAGAAGAAAGTAGTAAGCAAGAAAGGAAAGAAAGAAAAAGAGATGAGATGACATTTATGAGAAGAGAATAATAGCTAAGACACAATGATAGATGAGAAGAGATGAGGTGAGAATATAGACGAGACTAGAGGAGAAAATAAACAACGAGAAGAGAAAGAGACGCGAAGAAGAGAAAACACAGAATGAGAACAACAGAAGGGAAAAAAGCCAAAATTAGAATAGATGAGAAAGGAGGGAAAGAAAAAAGAAAAGACGACATGAGATGAGAATTGATTAGATGAAATGAGACATTAATAAATGAGAAGAGACAAAGAGGGGAACGAGACAAAATAGATGAGAAAAGAGTAGAGAGATGAAAAGAAACTTGAATAATAGATGAGAAGAGGAGAAGAAAAAGATGAGAGGACATGAGACGAGATGCGAAAACAACACAAGAGGAAAGACAAGATTAGGATTAGGTGAGACAAGAAGAGACAAACAAACTAAATGAGAAGATAAGATAACAGAATAAGCGAGACAATAACAGAGACATGAAAAGACAGGACGAAGTGAAGATATAGATATAGATAGAGACCAGAAGAAAAGAGACGAGACTTGAGGAGATAGTGATGGACGAGAAGAGACAAAGACAAGGGAAGAGAGGACATGAGATAAGAAGAAAAGAGACAGCATGACGTGAAAATAAAGAAGAGAGCATGGAGACAAGAAGATATGAGACAAGAAAAGAAAACGAGAGAAGAGAAAGAGGAGAAGAAAAACGAGATGAGACAAGAAGAGACTAAGGCCCCGTTTCGTTTTAAAACAGCATTTTAGAATGAAAACGATCCCCGTTTATACTGGCGTTTCCGAAACGATCTCTGTTTACACTACACAACTGAAAACACGTCATGTGACCATTCATGCAGGTACAACCATAGATATGTTGAAAACCTTGACATTGACCTTGAAAACGACAGAGTAGTGTAAACAAAGAGTAGTTAAAAAGCCAAAGTGTAAACGCACTAGTGTAAACGGGGCTTAAAAAGGACACGAGACGAGACGAGACTTGAGGAGAAAGTAACTGACGAGAAGAGACTAGATTAAAACACAGCATGATGTGAAGAAAAGAGAAGGGGAACGACGAAAAGGGATGACACAAGATGAGGAGGAAACACGAGGAGGGAACAGAAGATGAGATGTACTAGAGAGCATGTGGAAAGCAGGCGCTGATTTAATCATCATAATTGGTCATTTGGTCTCCATCAGACTCGGTAGATGTGAATTAGAGCTTCACTCGGCAGACACAAGCTGAGCTGATTTGACTTAAGCCAAAACTGAGCAAAGCTTATTAACCAGAGTAATTACATCACAGAAGCAGATTAACTGGAGAGTAATGAAGCAACCAGGAGGATTAATTATAACATTAAGATGAATCACGGCACAATCCTAAAAACACTTATACAAACCATGATCCGCACTTACACGAAACACTCTTTTCTTTTCGTTTTCTTTTCTTTTCTTCTCGAAGGCCTTCCTCAGTGTGTTAAACCATACAAATCCTCCACGCACTTTTTAAAATCACCAATTTGACATCATCGTTCAGTCATTAAAAGCGTTCGTACTCCATTTCAGTATACTTGCATTTAAATACCACAGCCATTAATGGCTCAAATCCCTTCATGGTTAAAGTTGTATTGTTTAAGTTTTTCAGAAGTTGTTTTAGTTTGAATGTGAATGCAACTCCATATGTTCAACCTGTTCAAACCGAGAAGTACTTTACTAATTAATGGCATTTTACAAATGGGATTTAATAGGAAATGGATTAATGAACAAGAATTAAAATATTTTAAAAATGAATATCCTAGGATTCCAGTTTTATATGCTTTACCTAAAATTCACAAATCATGAGAAGATCCTCCAATGCGACCAATTGTCTCAGGGAATGGATCATTAACGGAAACAATATCTTTTGATTCAACCGATTACCATCGTATTTAAAAGACACTACAGAGTTTTTGAATAAACTGAATCAAATTTCTTGCGTAAGCACGATGGATTGGCTTGTACCACTCGATGTTACTTCACTTTACACAAATATACCTCATGAAGCAGGCTTGGATGCACTAAATTCGTACTGTAAAGTTGAAAATATGAGAATACCATCACAATATATAGTGGATCTTACAACATTAGTTCTGACCAATGAATTCTATTTTGTTTGAGAAAGAAGTTCAGGGTGCAGCGATGGGTACTCCGATAGCACCACATTATGCCAATTTATTTATGGGTAAATTTGAACAGGATCATGTCTATAACAACAAATATTCAAATATTAAGGTCTGGAAGAGATGCATTGATGATTGTTTTATGATTTGGTCAGGATCTGAACAAGAATTGGCACTGTTCCTGACATTCATTAATTCAAAAATGCCGTCAATTAAATTTACAATGGAAATTTTTGGGATGTTAAAATGGCTAAGATCAATGCGTCATTACATACAACAGTATTTCGGAAACCAACGGATAAAAATACAATATTATCTATTGACAGTTATCATCCAGTTCCTCTAAAACTAAGTTTATCCATTAGTCAACTGTATAGATTAAAACGTAATTGTAGCACTACACATGAATTTGATGAACAGGTAAAATCACTATTTCAATGTTTTCGTTCTAAAGGATATCCACAAAGCTGCTTAAATAATGCATTAGATAAAGTAAACAAAGTGAATAGACATGATCTTTTGAAAATAGATAAACCCATTAAAAAAACAACAAAATTTTTCAGTAAATTGTTCATTGACATACAATGAGCACAGCAATGTGATAAAATCAGTCATTTATAAACATTGGCACAGATTATCATCTGATGCATCTTTGAACGATAAGTTTCAGTATCACCCATTGTTTACCTCCTTTAAGAGATCACGTAACCTATCAGATATGCTGATCAGCTCAGATGTAGTACGAAGGAAAAAGTCTGTTTTCATACGAGGTTGTTTCCCGTGCAGAAATTGTGCTGCGTGCAGAAATTTGGTAAAGTGTAGAGAGTTCATATATATGTCCAATAACACGAAAACGCTTTAAAATTACATCTTATATTACCTGTTCAACTCGTAATGTGATCTATATGTTAAAATGTCCTTGTCAAAAAATATATATAGGTAAATCTTCACGTCAGTTGAAATTACAAATCAATGAACATAAGTCAAGTATATGACGACAAGACATAACTTCTTCAGTAGCCAGACATTTGAATGAACTGGAATGTATAGGTATAGAGGAGATTGCTGATGGTTTATTTTAACTGTCAGTATATACATGAGTGATAAAAATTAATTCCGAAGTAATTTATGTTCGAATAAGAGGTATATTGTAATGCAGTGGTGGTTATGATAATGGCTGTGGTATTTAAATGCAAGTTTTTGTATATTGAAATGGGGTACGTAAGCTTTTAATGAATGATGACGTCAAATTGGTGATTTAAAAAAAGTGGGTGGAGGATTTGTATTGTTTAACACACTGAAGAAGGCCTTTGAGCCGAAACGTTTGTGTCCTTGTCCTATTGGTGATAAATGTAGAATAAAACAAAAAGAAAAGAAAAAGTTTTGTATAATAAGTGATTTAATGGATTAACGCACCTAAACGAAAGATCCAGCGACGGAAGAGCGTGGTGTAAACAACTTTTGTGGATCCAAACAATCCAAACAACAGACATTTGTGGCGAGTGAAGCAGGGTTTGGACACACACACACACACACACACACACACACACACACACACACACACACACACACACACACACACACACACACGCGCGCGCGCTCTCACCTCCAGACGGCAGGCCGACGCAGGTGGCGCCATTGAGGCAGGGCTGAGCAGCACACGCGTCCGGATAGAGAATGCATCCCAGCTTGAGATCGGTCAGTCCCACGACCTCTGCGTATGGGCTGCGTTTGTTCTGCAGCGGGAGTTCGTTGTCGTTCAGAACCACCGAGTCTAAACAGCCCTGAAAGCCGTTGATGACCCGTGGACCCTTTCTTTCCGTCAAGCTACGGGCGTCCGGAGGCGACACCTGTGCTCCGAAATAAATGGACAAATCTGCTCCCAGAGGTCGGTATTTGGTCGTGGCCAGTCGCCGCTCCACGTACATGTCGTCCAGAGAGAGGCTGCTGTAGTTTCCTCGCAGCTCCAGGACCACGTGGTGCCAGTTCCCGTCGTTGACCGGACGGCCGGAGATACCGATGCTCCTGGGACTGTTGCCGCAATCCAACTGAAACCACAGCTTTCCCTCTTCAATCTGTCAATCAAATGCAGACACAGTCTACATTGAATGCAATGCATTAAAAGGATAAGAAATAATGGCATGCAAAGCAAACATATGGCAATTCCCTAAACCAGAGATTCTTAAACTTTTGTGTCATTCATACTCATTTTCATTAACATACAACATTTGGTCCCCCCTGAGATTTTAAGCTAATTTTCAGTAATTTATCAACAGATTTGCATGCTCATGATACATTGATTGTACTTATTTTAAAATTATGTATTACGGTTTTTCATTTTTATGATTTAGTTCATTATTAGCTTTTCATCAACACAACCCCTGGCATTTCCTTCACATACCTCAGTTTGGGAAACTCTGCCCCTGAATGAATTACTCTTAAGAGTCAGTTCTTTGAATGAATAGTTCAAAGACTTATTTGGATCAGTCTAAAAACTATTAATGTATAATTTAAAGCATTAGCTTTAAAGTTTGAGTTTAAATGTATTAATATGTAAGCAAATTTAAATGAATGAATATGTAAGCAAAACATGAAGGCTAAAATATACCAAAATGAATCAGAATTGAATCAAATGAAATCAAACTGAGATTTTGTGAATCAGAATAGAATCAGATCAGGAAAATTGTATCAGTAACTTAACTTCAACATTGTTTTTTAAAAGATCCAACGCTTTCTGCTAAATATTCAAAACAATATGTATTAATATTATTGTCATGTCATCACAAATACTGCAATACTGTACACTATTCTCATAAGTTTGTGGTAAATAATAATAATAATAATAATATATATAAATTATTACTATTATTCAGTAAGGATGCATTAAATTGATCAATAAGTGACAGTAAAGACAGTAAAAATTTTTATTTCAAATAAATGCTGTTCTTTTGAACTTTTGATCCAAAGAATCCTGAAAAAAATGTATCATAGTTTCCACAAAAAATATTAAATCAACACAACTGGTTTCAACATTGATAATAATAACAAAAAATGTTTCTTTAGCATCAAATCAGCATATTAGAATGATTTCTGAAGGATCATGTGATATTGAAGACTGGAGTAATGATGCTGAAGATTTAGCTTTGATCACAGGAATAAATCACATTGTAAAATATGTTCAAACAAGAGAACAATTATTATAAATTATAATAATGTTACATATTATTGCTGTTTTGCTGTATTTTAGATAAAGTAAATGCAGCCTTGATGAGCAGCAAAGACTTCTTTGAAAAAAAATCTTTTGACTGTTAGTGTTCACGCCTGTTAACCTCTCAAAACTTTTTTTTTTTTTTTAAAGATTTCATGTCTTTTCACTTCCTTTCTATAGAACAAAGTATATGAATGCTGCAAGTGTGTGTACCTTCAGCACGCTGCACGGATCTGTACGCGTGTACATAATGATTCCCTTGCTCTGCAGCGTTCTGATGCGGAGCGCTAACTTCATCTCTCCGCTCCTCTCTCCATCCGTCACTCTGTACTTGATATAACTGTTGCCAGAGAAGCTCAGAGAGGTGTGTCCTAAACAACATAAACACACAAACCATCAGTCACTGGAAAGGAAAGGCTCATATTTTAAGTAGGTGCCACATTATATATCACACATAAAGAGCTTTCACACAGGGTTATATGTTACCTGCACACTCTCCCAGTTTGCCCGGCGGACACTGGCATGCGTATGGCCCCCTGCTGTTGTCCGTTCCCACACACTGCATGTCACCGGGACATCTCATATCCGCACACACCTCCGACGCAGCAGAACAACTCCCGTCTGACAGAAAGAGAGGGAGAAATTACTACTGCAAAACAAACAGGCTCTGGTTACAGTGGTGTACTGTTACCTTGAATTATATGTGATAATATTGACCACAAATATTTTTCCTAATTTAAATGATTTAAATTTTTGAGTGCAAGGATGTGGCCCGTGTTCAAAAGTGTCATTTTGTAAGTGCATGTTTAATAGGCAGCTTATGTAAGGGCTTTTCACACTGCACTCGACCCCGGGTTAACATCTTTTAAACATGGGGTTTTAACCTTGTGTTTAGGAAAGTTTTACATGTGTAATTTTGATTAGGTTAGAACTGCTTTTGTATACAGTGAGAATCAACACAGTGCTAGAATGTCGTGGCGAGTTGTTTAGAAACTGCCTCATGATTCACTCATTAAATATTTTTTCCAAAACATACTTTTTAAAATTTTGTGATGGAAATGGTTTAATGGTTCACACAGTCAAACAGCACCATGTAACTGATGGAGAGACACATGGCAACATTTCCACACATTAACATAACAATAGTATTTGTCCAACCAACAGGCCTCAATTACTTTTTTTTTTTTTGGCGCAAAACCTGTTTACACATTTATATGAAGAAATCATGTTTCATTAAATTTCTAATTTAAAATTACACTACATGTAGGATCATGCAACTAAAATTGCACATATGCAATGAATAAATAAATAAATAAATAAATAAATGTCCTTAAAATCATAAATTATGCCAAAATGTCTATTTCTATATACTATTGCCTGAAACAAAATGGCTAATGACAAAATAATTATTTTCAAGTAACAAAATGAAAAAGCTTGACTGGTTATATGGATTAATTATATCAACAGTATAATAAAGGTAAAATCTTCTAAACACATAAATTTATGTTAATTTTATTTGTGAGTTTATTCTAAATTTATGTTAATTTTATTTGTGTGTTATAACTTATGCACAACTACTGAATAAGACTCAATATTATTAAACTCAACAATATGTAAACATGAATGTTCAGCAAAGTCCCAAGAATACCACAGGATAACTTAAAAGTATTTAAATAAATAAATTATTATTAATATATTAAAATACTTAAAATTAAAATAAAAATAAAGATGTAAACTGAAATATTCTGTTTCCCCCCCATCAATAACACTTGTTGAAACTTCAAGAATTACAAATAGAATTGTGGTTAATTAAATATCAACAGAGTTTCTATAATTTTTTTTAAATTAAAATACATAAATAAACTCTATTAGTAAAATGATATTAAGTAAATTTATAAATAAATTATATTATTTAATGGTTTAATGATTCACATAGTCAAACAGCACCATGTAATTGATGGAGAGGCAAAAATTCTATTTGAATTCTATTAGTTAAATATATAAATTAATTCTATTCTTTTCTCTTTTTTCATAATTACAGCAGAAATACCATAATAGCCTACATGCACGGATATTATGTTCCTTTTTTCTAAGTCATTTTGGCTTTTGAATGAAAAATGTTGAGACCACCTGGTTTAAAAGGACAACAGGTCAACAATGTTAAGACACAGACACACTCACCGCTGCAAACGCATCGCGTGTTCCTGTGGAACTTTGGCGACACGAAGCTGGTTTTGGTGGAGCTGTATGTGAGCAGACTGTGCGAGTCCAGCGTGATGGTTTGTTCACACTGGGCTTCCCTGCAGTCCAGACCCGAGCAGTTCTTATCCAGCACCGCTGAGACCCTCAGAACCTGGTCCAGCTGGCGGCGCGCCGAGCTCAGCTTCTGCGTCACCAGCGCCGCCTTGTAGAACCCGCCGCCTTCCACCATCTCCACCGCAACCAGCAGGTCCAGCTGCCCCGTGGATTCTACCGGCTGCACACTGAGCACGTGCAGAGCATCGGACCGCGGCGTCGACATCACGCTGGACAGGACACGTCTGACCAAGGGGAGGTGACGGGACACAAAGTCGTGAGGGGAGACGCGGTCGAACCGGATGGTCACGGCATCGTGCAGCATCTCAGCCGAGGCCTGCTCTACATGCACGCTCACGGGCACGTTCACAGTGAAGCGGCCGTCTGTTACTGTAGCGTTGAGGCTGTAGCGGCCCGCGTCCAACCCGCTTAGAGCAATGATGCGACCGTCTCGGGGACTCACCTGAGAGAGAAAAAGATGGAGACATCAAAAAACACACAATAAGACATACAATCAAGTACAACTCAAAATATGAGTTTTGTTGATTTTTGACCATGTCTGATAGAATAAAATAAAATAAATTAAATAAAGTAAAATGTGCGTTATTAAATATTTTAGTAGGAATTCACCAAAACTAAATTTTATTCTAAATGTATACAATTTTACAAACAGCTCAAATTTAAGACTTTTTAAGACCTTTTTTAAGACCTGCACAAATAAAATGAATACCATATAAGCAGGGTAGGGCAATGTCTATGGTAAACTGTAAAATGACTGTAAAAAGCATGATTTACTGTTCAGATAGAAGCTTTCACAAAAACAAAAAGTTTTATAAAATGATACACTTCACATTTCAGCCTTTAAACCATTTTTAAGAAAATGGATGAGTCAAAAGTATTAATTATTATCAATAAATTATTATATTAATTAAATAACGTACAAAACACATTTTAGTGTTTAGATTTTTATAATGAATTATCTCCTTATCGATTCACCAGTTCACATTTACAGCTCTGCATGTTTGCAGGGTAAAAACATGGGTCGAGTTTTGCATTGGTCTGAACAAAAACAACCCAATGTTCCTGCAATACTGGAGGCTGCAGTTCTAGGACTGCATAGAACCCTATTTTTTTGGGACAGCACCATCTAGGAGACCTGATTCAAACATCAAACAAACAGATGCAAACAAACAGCACATCAGATGTGAAGCACTGCGGCTAATTAACTGAAGTCTCACACAGAAACAAGTCTTCTTTCCAAGAAAACTGAATTTTAAACCTGAATTTTCTGTGGGCCTCCTCTAAAAATTCTGATCTTTACTTCTTATTTTCTATTGGATTGAAGTCAGGTGATTGGCTGGGCCATTCTGGAAGCTTTATTTTCTTTTTCTGAAACCAGTTGAGACTTTCCTTGGCTGTGTTTGGGATCATTGTCACCCTTGTTTCATCTTCATCATCCTGGTGCTGTAGGTGTTGGGACTGAAGCAGCTAATATTAATTTCCACTGACAAGTGGCAGGATTGCTTTCTAGCTACTGATAGATTTCAGCTGGTGTCTTGGCTTTCCATGCCTTTTTGCACCTCCCTTTCTTCATGTGTTCAATACTTTTTCCTTGTGTCATTCCATTTTATTACACATAACTTGATTTCTGAACTTATTTGTTTTTTTTTCTTTGTATGTATGGATTACTATATTTACTGATAAAAATGGTGACGTGTTCAATACCTATTTTATCCGCTGTATACACACGCACATACATACATACATACATACATACATACACACACACACATATATACATATATATATGTACATACATACATATGTACATACATACATACATACACATATATATACATACACACGTATATACATACACACGTATATATATATATATATATATATATATATATATATATATATATATATATATATATATATATATATATATATGTGTGTGTGTGTGTGTGTGTAGTTTATGGTAGTTTTGATTTGAAAGTATTTTTTGGTTTTGCATAATCCCCATAAATCCCATCGCTTCATTTTCATAGTTTTAACATCTTCACTATCATTCATAAATGTAAAAAAGGCAAAAATAAAGAATGAGTAGTCATGTGCAGAATTTAATTAAAAATATAATTCTATTTTAGACAAAAACAATTTATTAATTATATTTCTTTAAATCTCAAACGGCCTCAAAGTGAATAATTGCATTATTGTTTGAATAATAAACGAACTAATTCATAATAATAACTCAATGATAACTGAACGGTAATTGTTGTAGGGGTTTAATGGACTTCAATTTGGACTCAATCTAAAACATGAAAATGACTGATGTGATGCATGCATAACGTAAACACTCTCATATACCTTGAAGAGGCTGCTCTGCTGGTGTGTGTGTCCGTAGGTGAGAATATCAAAGGCATCCTGGTCTGTGGCGTGGATCTGACCAATTACACCTCCTGGAAACTCGTCCTCCATGGTTACAATGTGCACGTGTAAAGGTGAAGCCACTGGCTTGTGCACGCTCTCCTCTATCACACGCACCAACACGGTCGCCATCGACGACAGGGGCGGCCTGCCCGAATCACTGGCCTACGGGGTGAAACAGCGGAGAGTGATTGGCTGAATCAAGCATCAATCAAACCACAGAATAATTAGTGGATACAAAAAAAGTATTTGTATCAAATCTAAATTCTTGTGTGATTTGAATAAAATGTATCCGTTTCCCCAAAAATGTATTGTCTTTTTTAATAGCGATCATCAGAAATGTTTCTTGAGCAGCAAATCAGCATATTAGAATTTCTGAAGGATCACGTGGCACTGAAGACTGGAGTAATGATGATGAAAATTCAGCTTTTCATCACAGGAATTAATTGCATATTAAAATATATTCAAATAGAAAATAGTTATTTGAAATTGTAATAATATTTCACAATATTAGTTTTTTTACCAGAAATTTTGATCAAATAAATGCAGCCTTGGTGAGCATAAGAGACTTTCAAACATATTAATAAATCTTACTGATTTTTGGTAGTGTATAAACAAAATTGAATTGACTTTAACATTTTGGTCCAGAATTCCTCTTTACCTGTACGTGAATGACATACTCTGTGCCTTCCGACCTACGAAACACCTTATTAGATGTCAACAGCCCCTCTCTATCCAGTTTAAACCACGCCCCCTCATTTCCTGATAGGATTTGGAAATTAAAAGGCGGGCCGTTGTGGCTGGCGTCCTTATCGATGACGGACAGCTGTAGGACGCTTGTTCCCAAAGGCTTGTTTTCCTGTTGATGAGTAAAGCTCACGTTAAACTGCTGAACTGACTTGAACGTGATTGGCTGATTCAGCTGTCACTCATTATCGCACCTGTATAACTGCAGTGTGATTGGCTGGGGTGAAGGTGGGCGGGTTGTCGTTGACGTCGGAGATGTCGATGTTGACCTGAATGGTTGAGGACATCGCCGGCGTCCCGCTGTCAAGAGCTCTGACGGACAACGAGTAACCAGCCATCTACAGATACAGATAGAGAGGTTTAAAATTTATAGAAGAAGAGATGAAAAGAAAGTACAAAGTAAAGAGATGAACACACATCTATATATTCTCTTTCACTCTGACTGTGTCATAAATAGTTCATGACAGGCTGACAGATGATTTGAAGCTCCATACATACAGACACACAGTTTAGGTTTGTAACTCCTTGCTGTCAGTTTCTCTTCTTTTTACTATTTTTCATCTGATTTTCATCTCTGTTCATTTGAAAACTTTTTTTTTTTTTCTCGACATTTGTGGCATTTTATTTAAATTTTTTAAACTCCACTTATAATGTTAAGCACTATTCAGAAGGGATTCATTTTCTAAATGAATCATTATTTTGTCTTTTGTTGAAGCTTAGTTACAATTAATGGACTTTATAGAGGATTTACAAAAAGTTTAAAGAGTATGTCTACATGATTCATCAAAGTCTTATTTCAAAAGAGCCTGGAAATGATCTGACCCCTTTTAACCGTCTATAATTGAACAGACTCTGTAAGCTGAAGACAACAATGACTTCATTAAGCTAATTGACTTGGGAGTGAAAAGGAGAGTCTGGATGTAATCTAAAGAAACTTTAGCACCATCTAGTGGTTACAGTTATATAACATCATGTGCCACTAGCCAAACCAAGTCAGATTATTTTAAATGTTTAAAATAAATAAAAAAATAACATTTGCTTTCAGTAATTTAGTTTTTAAAGAAATTAATAATTTTATTCAGCAAGGATGCATTAAACTGATCAAAAGAGACAGTAAAGACATTTATAATGTTACAAAAAATGTCAAAATAATTGCTTTTTTATGCTCATATTCATAAAAAAATACAAAATAAATAATGGGGAAAAAATGATCAAATAAGAAATAAAGACTAAAATAAGACTTCAGAGGATTAAATGAAATATATTAAAATAAAAAAAGTGTTATTTTAAGTTTTTTTTTTTTTTTTTTTTTTATCTATCATGTAATGGTTTCACAGGTGTAATGCTATTATTTTAATCTCATACACATGGAGAATCTTTCATATTAAATGAAACACTACGACACTGTGTCAGTTATTAAAGGCTTTGCTGTGTGGATGTCTACCGTGAAGGATTTGATTTCTTCTCCTCTTCGGCAGTTCCCTGATCAGTGTCATTTAAAATAAAGTCTTCGTGGGGATTTTGTCCTATTTAATGCCTTTATATCTCTGTCACTCGGCTGTCATGGCAACGGTCGCTGTGGCGACGTCCCACGTTCCTCACCGTTTCCCGATCCAGCTGCTTGTTGACTTTGATCTGGCCCATGATTGGCTCGATGAAGAACTGGTTCTCTCGGTCGCCGCTGACGATGGAATACAGGATGTCGCCGTTTGCTTGGCTGTCGACGTCTTCTGCGGTCACCTAGGCAACCATGACAAATGACCAAATTATAACGTGGATCTCAAAGACACAAAAACAGGACTGATGTGAATTTCACGAGTGGTTACCTTGACCACGGTGTCTCCTATGTTAGCGTCCTCGCTGATGGACACGCTGTAGGCGTCGCGGCTGAACATGGGGGCGTTGTCATTGACGTCTGTCAGGTTGATGTTCACCATGGTAACAGCACTAAGGGGCGGAGTCCCGCCATCAGTTGCTTCCACTGTAAGGAAATAATCCTTGCAGGACTCAAAGTCCAGCGGTCGAGATACAGAGATAGCACCTGTATGTGGTATAAGTATTATACTTTAATATAAACATAACACAAATACATAAATAAAAATAACTCTATAACAACATTTCTTATACTTTACACTTACATCGTAGGCATTTCATTTGATAATATTTGGCCATCATAGGTGCATTCATATATGTTTGGCCATTACAGGCACCAGTGTTGGAGGTAACGTATTACAAGTAACGTGAGTTATGTAATCAGATTACTTTTTAAAAGTTAACTAGTAATGTAGCACGTTACATTTAAATTTACAGTTAAATACTGTATCTGAGTTACTTTATCAAATAAGTAACACAAATTACTTTCCCATTTATTCACTGACAGCTCTCCTGTGTTCATTTTTGGCCACTATAGGCATGTATGAACACTTTTGGGCCATATTAGGTGTGCTCAAAAATTTTGGACCTAGGTAGGCATATTGGTAGGCAATTATACGCCCATTATAAGCATGTATGAATGTCTGATTTAATCATTTTAGGCTGTCATAGGTGCATTTTTTTTTTTGTCAACGTCTGGTTAAAACATATATAAAAAACCCCATAAAAAAATCTTAATTATTCCAAATTGTGTGTTTTACTACATTTTATATTTATCTTCTCATTTTAACATTTCTGTACAGCGTAAATAATCTTTTGTGATGCATCTCACCGGTGTTGATGTTAATGGTGAAATGGCCCTGTTGGTTTCCGGATCGGATGTTGTAGTAAATATCAGCGTTGGTGCCGATATCTTTACTCGCAGCGTAAACCTGTACCACTTCCGTACCCACTGCCACATCTTCAGGAAGCGTGGCCAGATAGTCCCTCCTCTCAAACACAGGTGGATTGTCATTAATGTCCAGAACCGTGATCGTTATGTTCGCAAGGGAAGAGAGGCGAACGGGAACGCCTTGATCTGATGCACGGACCATTATATGGTATGAGGACTGAACCTCGCGGTCCAGCAAACGCTCCAAAACAACAATCCCAGATGATTTATCAATGGAGAAGAAACCATCAGCCGAATCAACAAGGGAATAGACCACTTTGCGATTAACCCCTGCAAAATAAAACACATGCAAAATCCATTCAGTTGCATATAAGCAGTTCTAAACTAGTTCACTTTCTTTTACCATGTACTATCAACTAAAATTGTTCATTTTTCATGCTGTCACATCTCAAACACATCAAACATGACAAAATGCTCGTACCCAGATCGGGGTCTATGGCTTGTATTCGGGTCAGCAGAGCTTTAGTGGCGGTGTTCTCGTAGACGCTAGCGGTGTAATGGGGCATGCTAAACATCGGCGGACTGTCATTCACGTCCAAAAGAACCACCACAACCTCAGCCTCACACCACAAACCGCCGCCGTCCGTCGCACGGGCAACCAAAGAGTACTGCGCGACCTTTTCACGGTCCAGCGCCGCGGCTGTATTCAGCTCGCCTACACAAAGAAAAAAAAAGAGACTTATAAGCAAACAGCAGCATTATAAACAGGACGTTTTTTCAAACTGGACTCACAAACCTGTGTGTGGGTGTATGATGAAGTCTTCTGCTCCAGAACCGAACAGGGAGAACTGGATCTTTGCGTTTGCGCCCGCGTCAGCATCTGTGGCTCTGACCCGGAGGATTTGCTTATTTATGGCGACGTCTTCAGACACGGACACTGAGTACACGGCCTGCAGACACAAACACACTCATTATAGAGCTCAGATCAGCTTCAGGCTTCAAATTCAGGTTGGCTTGTGCTGTTAAGAGTCAAGAGCTCTTCTTTGCTCATGTTTTCAGTGCCAAAAATGGAGAGCAAAATGAAAATGTTTTTTAAATACTAATTATCAGTTAACGAACTGTTTTTGACCTTTGAAGGCACATTTGAATACTTGATTTGAACATTTCTGGCCATCGTAGGTACACTTTAACATTTAATTCAGTAATTTTTGCCCATTACAGGCACTTATGAAGGATCTGAACTGATCAACTTTGGCAAAACGAGTGCATGCAAATATATATATATATATATATATATATATATATATATATATATATATATATATATATTGTTTTTTTTTTTTTTTTTTTTTTTTTTTTTCATTTTCCAACATCCTACAGTATATGCATGCAAAAATACCCATCAATTTGAGCAAATGTGCATTTAATTTTTTCTTTGGGCCATTTCAACATTAAATCAGATCATTTTTAGCCATCATATGCACATCTGATTTGAACATTTTTTAGGCCATTGCAGGCACCTTCAAAATGATCCAATCAATAATTTTGGCCATTATAGGCATGTATGAAGATCTGATTTGTTCGTTTCTGGCCATCAAAGGTACATACAAACATTTTTGGCCATTTTAATGATATTCAAACATTAAATTCTTTCATTCATCTGAACATCTGACATTTTTGGCTATTGTAGGTACATTTTAAATATTAAATTTAATAATTTTGGGCCATTATAGACACGGAAGAACACCTGATTTGAACATTTTTGGCCATTGCAGGTGCATGTAAAAATTTTTGGTCATTGTCGGTACATTCAAACCTTCAACACAATCATTTCTGTCCATCATAGGTAAATTCAAGCATTTCTGGCCATTACAACAACATTCAAATGTTCATTTCAGTCATTTTTGGGCATCATATTGGACACCAAATTGAATCACAGGTGCATCATAGCAACATTCCAACATTCAATTCAATCATTTTTGTCCATTACAGGCACATATAAACATCTGATTGAATCATTTTGGGCCAGCATGGATGCATTCAGATATTTTTGGCCATCGTGGGCACATCTGAACATCTGATTTGAACATTTTTGGACATTCAAATGCTTTTGGCCATCGTAGGCACAGTCAAACTCTTAATGTAATCATTTTTGGCCATCACATGCATGTCTGAAAGTTTGAATTGAATGTTTTGGCCGTAATAGTTTCAAGCATTTCAAGCCTTGATTTGAAAGTTTTTGGGCACATCTGAATGTTTGGTTTTGGAATCAACATGTTGCAATGCAAACACTTTTGGACATTAGTTCAAATGCAACCATACTACAAAAACCTTTAAACATTTCATTCATGTATGTACATTTTACATTTTATTTACCCAAAACGGCACACTTCTAATGCTCAAAAATCTAAATAGACAGCTGATTAAGTTTTGAGGCTCAACCCAAATGCCCCCTGCTAAACACACTGGCCTGATTTTCAGCTTGACCTTATTTCAGCAAGGTCATGTTTTATGCTCATAGATAATTTCCCCTGTACTTCTTGGCTGCAGCAAGTGGACTCACTGGCTCCAAAAATATTCCTGGCTTTGACTTGTAATCATTCATGTTTACCATGTAGATTTGAAACTGTCAAAAAAAAAAAAAAATTTAATAAATAAAAAGAACTAATTAGATTTTCACCCAACTGAAGAAAAAAAAAAAAACAGCAGGAGAACCAACTCTGATAACTTCTAAATGTTTCCCCGAATGAACTTTAGGGTTTTACTCACCGGGTCACAGACGGGGCTGTTGTCGTTGGTGTCGATTACCATGACCTCTACAGTTGCCGTGGAAACATGGAGTCCGTCTGTCGCCGTGACATTGATGAGGTACCGTTCTTGTTCCTCGCGGTCTAACGGTCGTTTAACGTACAGTTTCCACTCTCCCTGAACCAACCCAAGAGCAAACACCCCGCCTCTGTTACCACCTACACACACACACACACAAGAGATTATACCGGACAGTTACTCTCTCAATAGTCTGTGACAATTTAAGTAGCAATAAAATCCCCTACTGATTGTAACACAACACACGCTCACTTCCAGGATTATCTGCAGTTTTAATAACCTCCATTAGTCCTCTCAATGGTGGCACACTCATTAGTCTGAACTATAATAATCAGTTCTTTATATTCACATTTAAATTATCAACACTGCCATCAATTAGGTCCTCATAACAGCCTTCCTGATTTATCACACGGTTGGCAGATGTACCTGGCTCATTAGGACAGGTCATCTTTTAAACCTCAAGAAGACAGAGGTGGAAAGAGAGGAAAAAATGAGAACGGGAGACTGAGCGAGTGTTAAATGAAAACGACTCTATAATCAAAGCAGCCGCGTTGACAAGCATCCAATTACTGTACACTCATAGTACAAACACACGCTGCCTTATTCATCTAATAAAGAGTGTAATTTAACTCAGCTGGGGGCTGATAACACAGAACAGCTTCTATCAGAGACACGTCAACAAAGGCCTGGACGCCTTCCGACTCCATTTCTCTCATCCCACGCTCTCGCTCATTGGGTTGAGGGAGTGTTCAGCATGACTTTTCTGTGCCTCATAAGCGAAAGCTGGAAAATTACAATTAATTTTCATGCGCGCCTTTTTTTTTTTCCATGCATACTCATGCACAGTGGCCTCAATGTATTTGGGCACTGACCCAACTTATCTGAATGCCACTACATTTTATAATAAAATACAAAATAATAATAATAATTATTATTATTATTATTTACACAGGTGTCATAGCACAGTAATCAAATGTGTTGTTTATCGCATTCAAAATCTCTTGATAGACTATTTGATATTTTTCAGTGGGATAATGCAATATACGGTACTGTAAATGTTTGGGGTCTGTATGTTTTTTTTTTTTTTTTATTGAAATAAATTAATACTTTCAGCAAGGATATGGAAAATTGACTGCAAGTGACAATAAGCAATTAAATGTTACAACATATTTCTATTTCAAATAAATGCTGTTGGATCATTCCGTGTCAACTCAACCAGAGGTCCCCGGCTCAAATGTTTGCTTTTGCTAATATTTTTTCTGAAGAAAGACATGTATAGTGACGAAAGCCAAACTGTTTTGTAAAAATGACTTCAGAAAGATGGCAGCATCACAATGTTATTTTTACACAGAGATTGGTAGATATGTTAGTAAAATCTGTTGACTTTAGCAATCTTTGTTGCATTATGTGCCAATGGTGACCATTCAAAAATGGGGAAACAGCACCTTTCAAGTTTTTTCTCCAAAGTTTGCATGCCTGTAACTCAAAACGTATTAAATATATCTTAATGCCCTTTTAGATATTGGGTCTTAACAAACTTTCCTTTTGGCACCTTTATTTTTAAGGCCCTATATGGTTCGTTCTAGAGATATTGGAATTTAAATATGGCTTCAGGAGTAAATTGTTAAAATGTACATATTTTCAGTGGTCAAAAACCAAATGTGGGTCAATTTGCAAACATATTCCTCCTTTTAAAGAGGAACATCTGAAGCACAAATAATGTTGAAACTAGAGATGTATCTCATTTAGTTCTGTCAAAGCAACTGCATTGAACATACCTGTCTGAGTGCCATAAATATATATTTTTTTCCAAAGTTTGCATGCCTATAACTCAAGACGTATTAAAGATATCACAATATGATTTTAGATTCTAGTTCTTAATAAACCTTTCTTTTGGAATCTTCCTTTTCAAGGCCTTCCTTTTCAGTCACAGAGATATGGGGACCTCAATGAGGCTCCATTTTCAGATTGTTGAATATTACATTTCAACGCTTGGAAACCAAATGTTGGTCATGGTCACTTTGTATACAGCTGATACTTTGTATTTAAAGCAGAATGTCAGAAGATTACTCAGTAAATATTAGTCCATGACATTTAATATTTTGGCTATCATTACCATACATGTTTATCTTTCTTCAGAAAAAATATTAGCAAAATCAAACATTTGAGCCGGGGAAATTTCTGAAATTTGGTTGATTTGACACGGAATGACCCTGTTCTTTTGAACTCTATATTTATTTTAATATACATACATACATACATACATACACACACACACACACATATATATATATATATATATATATATATATATATATATATATATATACATATATATATATATATATATATATATATATATATATATATATATATATATATATATATATATATATATATATTTATTTATTTATTTTTTTTTTTTAAACAAAGAAACAAAACAAAATTAAGAAGCACACCCGTTTTCAACATAATAATAATAAATGTTTCTTGAGCAGAAAATCAGCATTTCTGAAGGGTCGTGTGAAACTGAATGATGCTGAAAGTTCTGCTTTGCCATCACAAATTACATTTTAAAATATATTCAAATAGAAAACTGTTATTTTACAGTGTAATAATGTTTCACAGTATTACTGTTTTAACTGTATTTATGATTTAATAAATGCGGCCTCATTGAGCATAAAAGCCATCTTTTAAGAAACCCATACAAATGGAATTTGGAATAGAATGCAATCAGAATTGCACTGAACTGCATGAAACGTTAAAATACAAAAATATGGCATGCATATAATAATACACATATACAGCTTACAGTTGGCCACATAGCACTGGAAAAAAAAAAATATATATATTTTAATTGTCATAGTTGGGTCAGTACTTTCACACACAGACCTTAGAGGTTTGAAAATCAACTATCTATCCACATGCATAAAACATCTCTATCAAAGAATATATTTCATTCTTCTTGCCAAACAATTAAACTCAACTGATGTGTTTCCAGCCATTTATAGTCAGTTCCGGTCAATTAGTTTTTCTGTAGTGACCTTTCACCTTTACAAGGCAGCAACATGAAGAGCTATTTAATGGCTGTTAAATCGTAGCTGTTACGGCGGGGATAATCAGTGCTATATTGTTAAGCTGAGATACACAGTGCACTGGTCTAACATGGTTTAAGATACCGTTTATGAACCTTTAAACGACTTTCAGCAAAGAACCTCTAAATAAAAGTTCAAATTATCCAATTAACTACCATGGAGTAAGTGTTTACTGTTTAATTGCTCTGTGCTCTGTTGAACACAGCAGTAAAATACCCTGAGAGGTCAATTTACCCACAATGCTCTCGCTTCCTAAAGAGAATAAAGACATTTGGGTAACTCAAATCTGTTTGTATATTTGTCTGTTTCTTTCCCTCCGGTGTGTATTATGATACGGTGTGCAGTTCTCTGAGCCAGTTTGTGCCGCTGGGCTGTGAGAAGTGTATTAGAGTCTGTCTGACCTTTGAGTTTGTCTTGAACTAGAGGATTTAAACGCTATGAAAGTGTGGACTGTAGGGAAGGAGACTGAGAGAGAAAAGGAAAGAGACTATTCTCAGTAGAACACATGCCAACTAAACAAGGGCTTGTGTCACAAAGTTTATATGCCGTGGGCTACGATTTAATTAAAAGGACAGTTCACTCATTTTTATGAAGTTGTAACGTTGTTTGACTTTTTCTGAAGGATGCATTCTTTTCAATGCAATTACAATCAACGAACGGAATATTTTAGACTTTAAATTATATAAAAACTTCACAAAAGTTAACTTATTTAAAATTATATTTAATTTAGATATGAATTTACATATTTATAACTATATATTACACATTGATATAAACATAGAGAGACTTTTTTTTTTATTAACTATTTTTAAATATAATATTTATTTAGATATTTATTTTAATATTTGGATATATAGATAATATTAATAACTATTTATTATTATTATATTGTATATGTATTCATGCTTTATTTATATTAAAAAGTAAAAGTAAAAATTTATTTTTAAAAGTAAAATGTGTACCTTTGAATGCACTGCAAGTCATTTTTATCCAAAGTGTCTGCCAAATGCATAAACGTAAATGTAAAACGATATTTGGATAAGGCAGAGAAAGACAATACTTTGAAAACAATCCTCGGTAGAACATACACCAACAATATGCAACTAAACAAGTTGCAGTGTCACAATGTTTACTTTAGTTTCAAAGCTGTGGGCTGTAATTTAGTTAAGAGTCAGAGGCTGTGTGTTTGTGTGAGTTGTGCGTGGTAAATCTTGTTAAAAATACTGCTCCTGCTGGTGGCAGCACAGTCTAAATCATGATCACAGCATAAAGGTTGAGCTTAATCGGAATTCTGTTCAGGCCGAGAAGTGTGTTTCTCTCTCAGTGTGTGTGTGTGTGTGTGTGTGTGTGTGTGTGTGTGTGTGTGTGTGTGTGTGTGTGTGTGTGTGTGAGTGTCTGAAAAAGCATGAATTATAGAACAAGGCAGCTCCCTAATTCAATGTTATGAGTTTCTGAGCGCCTAATTTACAAGTGTGTGCTGCTTAGGAGCATGTGCAAGGTGTGTGTGTGTGTGTGTGTGTGTTTGTGTGTGCAATCTGTTCCTTGTCACCAAGCAAGGTGTTCAACACTGGCTGAATATAAAGGTATATTTAAAGCTGGCTGAGCTAGAAGCTGATAAGAAGGAGGTTTATATTTGCCCTTTTCAAAGACGCTATCCACCTAAACTACTGCTTTCGGAAATGTCACTGTATTATGTTTTGTTCGTGAAGTGATGCGCTTCCCCATCACAAATCCCACCGGTGTAATTTGCATGCAGTTGCATCACAGCTTTAATAAAATCCTTATAAAACGAGTGTGGTTTTTCTCTCCAGCAAGAAGTCAGTCTACGTCCTCCCGCAAAATCCAGCTAGTAGCCCTAGAGCGAATAATCCATTATCAGGAGAGGATGAATGAGGTGTAATTACTGTGGACTTCTGACATTCCATAATAGCGTTGTTCTACATTATGCTTACATGCAGAACCGGGCTTCAGAAAATACTGTGTTTAGATTGAGAGCGCACACACACACACACACACACACACACACACACACACACACACACACACACAGGCAGAGATACGATACAGAGATACAATATATTGTCAACAGTACGAGGACACTTAAACTATGTGCTTGTAGAACATTTTCAAAACAATGGGCATGAAAAAGCAGTTTGTCTTCTCCCTGTCTTTTTTATGGATGTCATTTTGTGTACGGGACATTGTCAAGCTGAAACAGAAAATGTATTCTTGCATTCATTCTACTAAAATGTGTAAGGAGACTGCATGGTTGTCACTTGCACATGTAAAATGTTGAAGCTGAAATAACTTGTTTTCAGGGAATGTATATTTTTAAACAAGTGAAAAAAATGCTTGTGCAGCACAACAATCAAACAAAATGATGTATATATAACATACAAAATGTACTCTGAATGAAAAAATAAATAAATTCTGTCATTATTTCCTGACTCATTCAAAACCCATATAACTTTATTGTTTCACAGCAGAAAGACAGACATTTTGAAGAAATTTCCAGCTGTTTTGACCATACAATGAAAGTCAAGAGTGTCCAAAACATTGATCCCCATTGACTTTCATTGTATGGGCCAAAAGCACCGAGACATTTTTCAAAATATCTTCTTTTGCATTCCACAGGAAAACTAAGGTTTGGAACGACATGTGGGTGAGAAAATGATGAAAGGATTTAAATTTTTATCTGTACTATCCCTTAAATATCTCATTTAGTGTTGCTTCTCAAGAAATATAAATTATTTCAAAGGTTTTTCAGTATTTCAACCAGAAAATTAGACAAAAAAGATAATTATGAACAAGATTTTTTTGCAGTGCGGAAGATCATGCAGTGTACATCGATTGTTTCAAAAGTTCTTACCTGTAATGTGATAGGTGACTTGTCTGTTTCCAGGTGAGCTGTCATTGTCTCGTGTGTTCAATACTGCCACCACTTCACCAGGTGCATCACTCTCACGAACACTTCCGTAGTAGCGGGGCTGAAGAAACTGTGGTATGTTGTCATTGGAGTCACTCACTGCTATAGTTATAGTCGTTGAGGATGACTGGCTAGCAGGATCTCCAAGATCAAATGCCCAGACTGTAAGACTATGGGCAGGGCTCTGTTCATGGTCCAGCCCTTTCAGTGTTGATATCCAACCAGAGCTGCTGTCAATTGTAAAGTAGGCTCCGTGCTCTTCAATGTCCTCACCTCCGGAGCCACCAAGCAACCCAGGTGGAGCAAGACTGTAAGTCACTTGACCATTAGCTGCCCAATCAGGATCCAAAGCTCGTACTTGCAGAATCCTAGTCCCAGGAGAAAGACCCTCAGTGACTGATGCCTCGTAGTTATCTGACTCAAATGCTGGTTTATTGTCATTGACATCTTGTACTTTGACCTCCACATCCACAGCGGAAACTGCATCCAAACGTCCCTGCTGCAACATTGCCATCACTTTGAAATGATAGGCCGGTGTCCGCTCTCGGTCCAGTGCTTTGTCTAGTTTGATCATGCCAGTTTCTTTGTCAACCACAAACACTCCATCACTGTTACTCTCTGGAGTCTGTCCTATCACTGCTGAGAAGCTTACTGGTAAGGACGAGTGGCTAGTTGAGGTGTGTAGATGCACTGCTCCCAACAAGGATCCAATGGGCATATCTTCTGGCACAGTAAAGGAGAACTGTGGCTGGCTGAAGGAAGGTATGTGGGCATCGGCAGACAAAACATGTATGTAGACCGACACAAGGGAATGTCTAACAGGTACCCCACCATCAGAGGCTTTAACGAAAAAGGACAGTACAGATCCACGCAAAGGGGCGAAGTTGCCTTTGGTGACAACCCAGCCACTGTCTGGGTCGATATCCAGAAGTTCAGTAACCTGCAGGCTGGCTTCGCTATACAGGCTGTAGCTCACCTGTCCATTGGCACCTTGATCTAGATCCCAAGCTTGTACTTGCGTCACAAGGGTACCAGGTTCAACCTCGGACCGCACACTTGCATGGTACTCCGAGGCGCCAAATTGTGGAGCGTTGTCGTTTTCGTCCAGTATGGTAACCCGGACAATGCAATATCCAGATCGGCCACCTGGATCTACAGCCGCAATGGACAGGACCATCTCACTTTGTTCTTCCCGGTCTAGACGTTCAAGAGTCGTAATTTGCCCACTGCCATCAATACTGAACAAGTCCCGAGCGGAATCTGAGAGCAGCAGATACCTCAAATCCCCAAATGGTCCAGGATCAGCATCTTGTGCCCTGATTGCAATGACCTTTGATCCCACTGGTGCGTTCTCCCGGACGTCGGCCTCATACATGCCCTGGGTGAACTGGGGGGAATGTAGATTAGCTCGCTCTACTCGAATGTGCACTTGTGCCGTACTAGTAAACACTCCATCAGAAACGCTTACATTTAGGGTGATGGTGGACGGCATGCGCTGCATGCGTCTCTGGCCACTCAGGGTGAGGACACCAGAGGCGGCATCAAGCTCAAACAGCATCCTTTCGTTTCCAGACACCAGGCCATACTGCAAGCGTTCTGCGTCTGAACGGTCTGCATCAGAGGCCTGAATGCATGTAACAAAGTGGCCTTTTGGTGCTAACTCATTGATAGAGGCTTCATAGAGTAGTTGGTTAAACACTGGAGCATTGTCGTTTGTGTCCGTGACATCGACTGTGACCCACGCTTCGCTGCTCAGTGGGGGAAATCCATTATCTGCTGCCTTGACAAGAAACACATAGCGCTGGATGGTCTCATGGTCCAAGGAGCGAGCTGTCAGAATTAGACCACTGCTACTGTCGATGTGGAAGTGGTCAGTGCTGTTGGTACGGTCTGGAATGATTTGGTACCGGACAGCTGCATTTTTCTCAGAGTCGCTGTCTGTTGCGAGAACCTGCAAGGCTGCAGTGCCAATCATGGCAGATTCAGAAATTACAGCTTTGTATGAGGGCCGCTCAAAGACTGGAGGGTTGTCGTTAACATCCAAAACAGTAATTTCAACATCCACTTCTGCACGAGCACCTGTGAGGCAGTCCGTTGCTCTGATGATAAGTCTGTGGGAAGGGCTAGTCTCATAGTCGAGGGCAGCAATGACACTGATGACACCTGTGTCAAATCCAATGGAGAAGAGCGTTCCTGGGTCACCGTGCGTGATTGTGTAAAGGACACTCTGGCCTTCAGGGCTGCTGGCGTTTATTCCCAGAATTGGAGTCCATATTGGTATGTCTTCGCTCACTTTCACTGAGTAGAATGGTCGGTCGAACACTGGCATTGCTCTGTTTACCACTGTGACGGGAAAGGTGACTGAAGAGGAAAGAGGCGGTGTTCCCATGTCACGGGCGAACACCAGAACCTGATATTCCACACTAGAGAGATCAGCCTCGAAAGCTCTCCGTAAGCGAAGCTCGCCGCTCAAACGGTCCATTTCAAAATGTCCCAGTTCATCCTGCAGAAAGAAGTTCACCTCTCCATTTTGTCCTTTGTCCCGGTCCACTGCAGTCACTCGAAATATCGCTGTCCCAGGTTCCGCTTCCACTTGCACAGCAGCATAGTATGGCAATCCAACAAAAACTGGAGAATTGTCATTGACATCTGTGACTTGAACTCGGACCAATGCTCTTGCAACACGGAGCCGATCTTCCTCACGGCCTGCTTGTACCAGAAGTCCGTATTCCTCCTTATCCTCCCTGTCCAATGGGACTCCGACAGTTTCAATGGCACCGGATGTTGGCCTAATGCGAAATTTCCCACCTGCATTTAACAAAGTATAACGCAGGGGTTCATTCAATTTGTTCCCTAGTGCTGTAACGACAGCAACTGTTGTTATGTTACCATTGTTCTCCTCAATGTTGGCATTGTAGGTATTGTGAGTAAAAGCCAGGCCACTGTCCAGAGCCTCATGCACCAGGACAGTAACCAGAGCGGTACTGGAGAAGCGTCCATCTGAAACACGGACATTGAAGCGGAATCGTTCTTTGCTAAAAGTACTGTTTCTTACAGTCAACAGTCCAGTGCTTGGTTCAATGCTGAAATGTTCTATACTGCCATCTGTCAACGAGTAAGTGAGCTCTGATTGGCCATTACCATCAGGATCGGTAGCAAAAACTTGTAGGGCTTCCACACCTTCATAAGTTGGGAGCAGAAGGACAGCTTCATAGGAATCCTGAGAAAACTTAGGCGGGCAGTCATTGACATCTTGCACCTCAATGGTAACTTCTGCAGGACGCTCAGCTGAGAGTTGTGGATGTCCGCTGTCTCTAACGTTAACATGGAAGCGGAATGTAGGTGTGGTTTCATGGTCAAGCTGAGAAATTGTCCTTATAGAGCCAGTACCAGCATCTACTGCAAAGAAGCGCCTGGCAGATTCTTCCATGATCTGGTACACCAACAGGGCATTATGGTTGCGGTCAGCGTCGCTTGCTCGTATGACTAGTGGTTGTCCATTGTCACTTTGCACAACACTGTTAAGCCCGGCACCTTCACTGATACTTCCATGGTACCGCAGCTGCTGGAACACTGGGGCATTGTCATTTTGGTCGAGAACTGTAACTGTTATTGTAGCATTTGAAGCCTGTCCAGCCATGTTGCTTGCGGTGACTATTAGCACGTATGAGGAAACAGTTTCAAAGTCTAGTGTTTTCTGCGTAGTGATCACTCCACTGTACTGGTTGATGCGGAATGTCCGATGACCATTGCCGTGGCGAATGTCATAGGTAAGGGTGGACAGACTTAGAGCATTCACTGTGATGACTGAAGTTCCAATGGCAACACCTTCTGATATTTCTGCCTGATATTCACTTTGGGGAAACTTGGGACCAGCATTATCGGACAAGGTGACAGCGATTCGGACAACAGCTGTTGAAGACAATGCTGGAGAACCATTATCCGTTGCTTTGACAGACAAGACATAGTGACCAATGTTGGACAGGTCCAGCTCCCGAGCCAATGAGATGATGCCCAAAACAGGATCAATCCGGAAAGTGTTTCCGGTGTTCCCTAAATTGACAAAGAAAAAAAGAGAGTGTCAGAAAAATAAGATCTTACAAATATGCTGTATTAGCTTACACATTATTGCATAAAAAGAACATAAATGTGTCATGCATGTTTGCCATTATGTGTGTAAACAAAATAGTAAAAATTTCTACACATACTTTTTCTGTTTAACTTTGACAGGTAGTGTATGTGAGTGTGTGCATACCTGAGTCGATGCTGTAACTGATTTGTGCATTTTGGGCCTTGTCCTTATCGAGTGCAGTAACTGTGAGAACAGCTGATCCCAGTGCCGCTGATTCATACACCTGTCCATCATACATCACCATGGTAAAAAGAGGGGCGTGGTCATTCACATCCTCTACACCAATCAGAACACGAGCAAGACTACGTCTGTACGGGAACTCTTGATCCTTCACCTAATATAGAAGGAAAGTAAAGAAGATGGAGACAAAATAAAGAGAGTGGTAGAGAGAAACAAAAATTAATTCCCTGTCTGAGACAGAGCAATATCCAACACAAGGAAACAGCAACACACACACACACACAAAACAAACTCGCTCACTGCCAGACAGAGTGGATAACATCTCTCTCCGGATTATAATAACAAATTTCATCTGTTTGCAGGCAGCAGGAATATCCATGTGCTTATTAGATATGACACTCACTGTCTCTCACCCTCGTCAGGGGAGTGCGGAAACAAGGAGTGATACAGATCAGATCAATAATTAGATCACAGTGGAGAAACGACACAGGTGCAGACGACATTAAACTAGTGACGGCTGCCAAAGCACAAGGAGCAATCTCCTGTTCCTGTCATACCTGCACTCAAGCATGGAGAGCGTGAAAGAGAGACAGGAAGGAGGCAAACTACCAACACTAATCAAACGATTACTCTGCTGCTTTATCTATCCAGTGAGAGTCACAATGTTCTCTCAAAAATAAAATAAAACACAATTATTTTTAGTTAAGAAATTCATAAGTAGACACAGATTCATTATCTGTGAGCCTGCTAACTGGTTCAGTTCTTAATACTTTTGAAAACTGATTCATTAAAGAAAGAAAAGTGCTTGATAAAATAAAATAAAAACTATAAAGAAATAACATGTAGACTGTTTACATCTATTTATATATGAGAAGTCTTCATAATTTAAAATAAATAAAATAATAAATAAAAGAAAATAATAAAATAAATTAAAACAAAAAAATAAATAAAATAAAATATCATTCAAATAATAAAAATAGTAAAACTAGACCTTTAATTTCCTGAAAAATGTGTGGGTGGTGGTTGTTTACTGAATCAAGTCAATAATAATAAAGTCAATAATGGTTGCCAAAGCATTGCTATGCATTTCTAAAGAGTTCAATGCATTACTATGTGGTTGCTGTGGTGTTCTGGTTATGTGGTATTTTCATAATATCTATTTGTAGCAATCTGAATTACCATGATGGTGAGAATATGCTGCGTTCGGCTCTCATGGTCCAGTCTGCGAGCCGTGTAGATAATTCCGTTGTTAGGGTCGATGCGGAAGAGCCGCATGCTGCTGGGGTCAACGCTGCTCTGGAGGCTAAAGGTCAAACGGTGACGCTCATCGCGGTCAGATGCCAACACCTGAACCACCTCAGTATCCGGGGGCGTGTCTTCTGTGATTGTGATGTCATAGGTGGGCTGGGAAAAAACGGGGGCGTTGTCGTTGTTGTCCAGAACAGTAATGTGGACCTGTGATTTTTTTTAAAAAAAACATACAGGAAGTCAACATGAAGTGTAATTTTTCAGTAGAAGTGTTGTTACTATTAACTAAAACTAATATATATATAGTTCAAGTTGATATAAAATAAAATACAAATATTAGATAAAAAGTAAAAACCTTAAAAAAATTAAATTAAATTAAATATGTTGCCTGGGCAACTCAGTGAAACAATATGAGTTTCAGTTGAAATACTAAAATTACTAAAACTAAAGTGAAATAAAAATAAAACTAATTAGAAAAAAACAAACAAATAAACAACAACAACAAAACCTACAGTACTATAACTTAACGGGATAGTTCACGCAAAAATGAAAATTCTGTCATAAATTACTCACCATCATGTCATTCTAAACCTGTAAGACCTTCGTTCATTTTCGGAACACAAATTAAGATATTTTTGATGCATAAAATCCTTATTTTTGTTTTCTTTGTGCACAAAAAGGATTCTCGTAGCTTTGTAGACCACTCATGTCACATTATTTTAATGATGTCTTGCTACGTTTCAGAGACTTGACTGTGTAAGGATCCTTGCTGTCTATGGGAACGTCAGAGAGCTCTCGGATTTCATCAAAAATATCTTAATTTGTGTTCCGAAGATGAACGAAGGTCTTACAGGTTTACAACAGTAATTAATAGCAATTAATTACATAATTAAAATTTTTGGGTGAACTATCTCTTTAAACTTAGTTTAAAATAAAAAAAATGGAATGAAGTTGAAAGAAAATAAAATATAAATATTAGATGAAAAATGAAAAGTTAAAAAATAGATATAATAATAAATACTAACAAAACAAAATAAAATAAAATAATCCTTCACTTGAAAATGCCACATTGTGCAAGTTATTTGGGTTGCAAATGTTGTTTCATGTTCTTTCTGATTATCGAAAGTGGAAAATGCAATCTGGAAATGTTTTTTCTCCTCTGTACTTGATAAGAAAGCTCATGAAATTCAAGCACTATGTATTATATTAGTAACTTTGATCACATCTAAATAAAGCAGTCTTGTATTGACTGATGTGTTTGCGAATTTTCTACATTTCTACATTTTCAGCATTTCAGGTTTTATTTACTATGAGTCTAAGTGAACTTCTCTGATCAATACTGATAAAACTGGATAGAACTTAATGAAAATCACATGACTTGCACGCACTATGAGTGTACGAACAAATCGAAGCTGATTGAATGCTGAAAAGCAAACAAATCGGCTGACGCAAATGCTCAGTTGTCGCTAACTTGTATTAATAGCCCCACCAGTCAGAGGAGCACGCAGCCAGCGTGAGAGCACACAACTGTGAGTGTCTGCGAGTGTGTGAGATCGAAACACGTTAGCTGATCTAATTATAAAGTAATAACAGACGTGCACTTCCGTCTCACACTCGGCCTTGCGGAGACACGCTGAGCTCCATCTGTGTGTGTGTGTGTGTGTGTGTGTGTGTGTTGCAGACAGTGAATGAATGTATATTTGAGTATGAAAGAGTGAAAGATGGTGCTTTCTAAATAGAGAACAAGTCTTGGAGAAGAGTACAATCGCTTTCATCATTTTTTTTTCCATTTGTCCCTTCTCTGACCCTCCCTCCAGCCCTCTTTGTTCACATGTGTGTCTTTGTCATTTTAAAAGGAACGCATTTGCATCCGACATACGCAACTGACTGAATTTGAATTAGTTATCTTTTGTGTTTATGTTCTAGTGAATGCGTGCATATATGTTAATTTACTTTGTATATATAGTGAGTGAATAAACTGAATAAATGTGAGAGCTCTTCCTGTTATCCTCCTCCCAAAGAACTGCAGCAGCTTCTACTCCGAAAGATAAACAGATCGATCATTCATTTTTCCTCACTCTCCCACATTTTTCCTTGCAGGATGGATTGTGTCCTTTAAACCCTGACCTTCACGGACATATTACACTGAAAAAGGCTCGTATCCGTGGCAACGGAGCTATCAATCCGATGGGACCTTGACATCAGGGATAGGCAATCTGAACGATGACAGACGTTATCAATCAAACCCTCACCATCAAACATCAGCATCAATCATCAACTAAACAGCTGCTGTCAAGCGGACAAACACTAACTCTGCTCCAAAACCTAGTGAGCTTCTTCCCTAGACACTTTCAAAAGCGTGTAAAAGACAAAAAAGATGCTCCAAAAGATAGGAAGAAACATTGTGCTGCCTTTTAACATCATGTCTAAGGAGGACAAGAAATGCCTTAAGTATAAATAAATAAATAAATACATAAATGCAGAAATAAGTAAATGTAGAAATACATGAATAAAGAAATAAATATAGAAATACATAAATAAATAAATGAATGAATGAATAAATAAATAAATAAATGCAGAAATACATAAATAAATAAATAAACAAATAAATGAAGAGTTTAGATGCAAAAGCCTCTAAGTGCCGTCTGAACTTTTCTTCTAAAATGAGCATTTTTATCAGGCTCCTATGTTTATGTTCAGTTATTTCACTTTAATTGCATAGAAAAGAACCTATACATTGTCATTAAAGTGAAATTACTGAACCTAAACATAGGAATGTGAGAAAAATGCTCATTTTAAGATGAAAATTTCAGATTGCACTTAGAGGCTTTTGCATCGGAACTCTTCAAATGAATAAATAAATAATTAATTAATTAAATGCTGAAATAAATAAATAAATTAATTAATAAATAAATAAATGAATGAATGAATAAATTATTTTGTCAAAAGTGTCATTTTTAATTGTACTATTTTTGTACCATTTTTGTTATACTACATTTATTTCTGCATGTATTTATGTATTTCTACATTTATATATTTATGTATTTCTGAGCTTTCCTGTAGCTCAAATAGTAGAGCATGGCGCTAGCAACGCCAAGATCATGGGTTCGATTCCCAGGGAAAGCAAGAGCTGATAAAATGTAAAAACTGTAACTTGAATGCAATGTAAGTCGCTTTGGATAAAAGCGTCTGCTAAATGCATAAATGTAAATGTTCTGTGTCCGTATGTTAATAAGGTAGGCGGTTCTAACCTCTCTCAATGCAGGATTGGTTAAACAGGATCGTCATCGTTACGGCTGTACCAACTTAGCAATTTTGTAGCTAGATTTAGCAACTTTTCAGACTACCCTAGCAACGTTTTCTTCCAAAAGCACCTAGCAACAAATTTAGCCATTTTAAAAATTTAGTTGGCAACTTTAAGCAACTTTTGATAAGTGACTCAGACAATAAAAAGGCACACATTTTCCATCCTAATTATACAAAAAGAGGAAACCAATTATGCCTAGCAGTACACGCATCACGTGAATTAATTTAGCTGCTATTTGCAATTGTTCAATTTAATAATAATAATAATCAAATAATTGTTCATTTATGATACACTGTGTTAGTAGCTTGTACCTGCGATTGTTGATCAGTTATTACACTGTAAGAAAAATGAAAAAGACACTAGTAATTTTCCAGGACATTATCCATTGTAACCTTGTAACCTGAAAACACAATTCATAATTTAAAATGCAGGGAAAAAATCAATACAGAAAATTATTTCATATTAACATAGTATATTGTGCCCTATTTTTACAGACTTTTCGTAGAGTGTAGCATACTAAGTAACAACCAATACACTGCTTGAAGCATAATTGTTGAAAATGCGTAGCATTATTAATTTACTAGGTATTAAAAAACAAACAAAAAAAACAAAAACGAATTATAATCATTCAAAAATGTGTGTTCAATAATTAAATGTATTTAAAAATAGTTGTTTATATTTTAATATTATATTATGCATATTTTACAAACAAATCTTAACATATATAAAACATAGTTTTTTGCTGAGATTTGATGTTGTGACAATTTTGCATCTTGATTACGCAATGACGTCACTGTGCAATGACATCAAACGTCATTTTAGCAACAAATCGACCTTCCTTTAGCAACTTTCTCTGAAAACTAGTTGGCAACACTGGATACTACCATTGCTAATGATTTGCGTTTAATAGCAAGGGATGTAGATCATGCACCAAGCGACTACCTTCTGTTTCGTTTGGAAGGTGTAGTCGATGAATTAGTTATCAGCTCAGTGCTGATATGGATATAGACCTTGATCCAGCTGTGTTCGCCGGTCTGCAAGACGCAGCAGGCCAGCTTCACATGTGCTCGATACACCGCGGTAAAATACACGGTCAAGCCAGCCGCACTTTTTTTTTGGTTTGTGCATCTAATCGCGCACTTACGGTATGGGGGCTGGGAGCGGTCAAAATGGATGTGAAGACGCTGTCATAACACCAACCCTACACCTAAACCTACCCCTTACAAGAAACTCTGCTATTTCAAATTTTGATGCCATGATTTTCGTACTGAAGATGCGCATGCGCTGTGAGGGGGAAACAGGGGAACTGAATTCACCGGAACACCGGGCTTGCGTCCTCCCATCCTCGGGAGTTCAAACTAGTTCAAACACCCTCAAACAAGTCCGAACTTTGCGTAATTGGTATTGAGAAACGGCTTGTGTATTTTCAAGACGTGGTTGGCTTGACCGCAGTTAATAAAGTTAGCAGGCTCACTAGGCTAACTGCTTTCTCTCCTTCTAACAGAAACGGTTGTTCTGACTGGTGGTTTGCCTAATTGACCAATCCTGCATTGAGAGAGGTTAAATAAATAAATGTAGAAATACATAAATAAACGCAGAAATAAATGTAGTATAACACAAATGGTACAAAAATAGTACAATCAAAAATTACACTTTTGACAAAATAATTTATTCATTCATTTATGCATATCTGCATTTATTTATTTAGTTCAGCATTTATTAATTTATGTATTTCTACATTTATTTATTTATTTATTTCAGCATGTAATTAATTATTTATTCATGTATTTATGTATTTCTACATTTATTTATTTATTTATTTCTGCATTTATGTATTTATTTATACTTAAGTCATTTCTCGTCCTCCATACATGTCTGGCCATATTCTAAGGAAGAAAAGGAATACAAAAAAGTAAGTGAAAAAAAGAAAAGAAAAGCCAAACGATATTTACAAATTAAGTGGAGATAAATGTGGATTATACACATGAATTAATACAGATTTATAAATATTAATGCAACTAAAATATAAATGATATAAAATATTTAATATAAGATAAAAATATAAATTATATAAACATTAATATTAATTTTACATATAGATAAAATATTAATTTGAGTAATATATTACATCAATAAAAAATAAAGGTGTACAAGTGGAGATAAATTTATCTATGAATTATTATAAATATGAAAAATTTTATATATATATATATATATATATATATATATATATATATATATATATATATATATATATATATATATATATATATATATATATATATATATATATATATATATATATATATATATAATAATAATAAGAGAGAAATAAATTATAATAAACATTTATATATTTTTATTAATATAAAATAATAAATAATTATATATCAGTGTATATTAGTATAATGTATCAAGTGTCCGTGAATGTTTATTTATTTTTATTTGTGTGTGTGTGTGTGTGTGTGTGTGTGTGTGTTTACCTGAGTGTATGCTATATTAGTCCCATCTGTAACCTCCACAGTGAGGTTGTAAAACGATCGCTGCTCTGCGTCCAGAGGTTTAGCGATGACGATAGTGCCGACACCTTTCTCAACGTCAAACATACTGTCCACATCACCGCCTTACACGAAAAGAGAAAAGATGATTAAACACACAAACTCTATATGTTACATCTCTCTCTCACACACACGCACACACACACACACACACACATACAGATATTGCACACAGATTCAAACTCACACCACTGTAGTACTCATGTACACCAGATGGGGGCGATACAGGGTTTGGAAGTGCTAAACATAAGTAGGATGGGATTTCCTGATAATACCCTCAGACACACACACAGCAAATACACAACACACATCCCACATGTGCAATGCACACATAACACACACACACACACACACACACACACACACACACACACACACACACACACACACACACACACACACACCACATATGCGATATATCCTTATATAAACACATATATAGATATAGATATATATCCTACATATGCAAAACACAAACACAATATATGCAGACATATACACTCTCATATGTATGCATGTGTGTGTGCTACTCTGAAGTGATATAAAAGATTCCTCCATTTTCTTAGACACGAGCACAGTCTAACAAACACATGCTGCCCACAAACACACAGCACTCTCTAGACTCGGCTCAAAGATGAAAGAGTGCCTCAGACTATTAACACCAACAAGAGAAAGGAAAACCCAAAATACGGGAAGAAACAACTGTTATCACATACTGAAAGTCAGCTGTTAGACTATAAGGGATAGTTCACCCAAAAATGAAATATCTGTGATTATTTACTCACCCTCACATCAATCCAAACCTTTCTGCCATGCAACGCAACATATGTTAGTTCACAGAACGTTCACATTGCGCTTTTCCACACAACAAAAGCAGACCCGAAGCTGTCAAGCTCCAAAATGCACCATAAAAATGGTTGAATCATATGATACCTTTGTGTGAGAAACAAACCGAAATTTCAGTTATCATTCTGTAAATCTTGCCCTCCACCACAGGCCTCAAACCTCACTCTAGACTAGTTTTGCTACATTTTGATTAGTCACAAGACATTGAATAACAAATTTTGGTATCATATATCATTTTATCATAGAATTTATATTTTAACACCACAAACAAGACTTACATTTCAGTCTGTTTTCATTGATTCACACAAAACTTCAAAAGACATGAAATACATTGTGCTCAAGTCAGATGCACTACTATTCTGGTGTTTTTTTTTGTTTAACTATTTGCTTTCAATGTATGGAAAAAAGCAGCATCACCATTCTGACTAAAATTCACATCATTTTGGAATAACATGAGGGTTAGCAGATGGTGACAGAACTGTCATTTACAGGTGAACTATCCCTTTAAGACATAGGTCAGGGGCCGGTTGCATAAACAGTTTAGACTAGTCTGTTTAGTTTTTTTTCTTCAAGACTGGTCATAACTTTAAATTCAGTTGTGAAAAGGTAAATTGGTCTTGTATTGGAAAAGTAAGACTGATTACCCCTTGGTCACTGCTAGTTGGTCAAACTAGTTCTTAAGACACAGTCTTAACATGGTGGCTAAGTTTATGCAACTGGCCCTACTGGTAGTTGCTTGAGTGTGTTTGAACCCCTATGCGTGTGAACAGAGGTAAAAGTGCGTTTTGGCAGGGCGCTATGCTATCTCTTCACACTCGTTCTACCCAGGGCACATTAATCATCTCGTGCCGCCTGTTGCTGCAACACCTGGTGGAGAGATACACTTACATATGCATACACACACTTACACACCCTTTCATTCATCACCGTCCACCCTCGCTGTCCTCACACACGCTCCCTCGTCTAGCAAGCTAACCCTGGGCTGACCTCTGACCTTTATGCACACTCGATTGGCTGTTTAATGACGCATTTAATCAGGCCGCAGATGATAAGGCTGGGTCAACGACCGCCAGAAGGGTTTTAGGTAGCTCATAAACAAAACACAAACTCTCACACACACACAGATGAAAGCAGGAATTAAACCATTATCGCGACTGCACAGTAAATACTAAGCGTACACACACACATGCATACAGCAATATATGAAATGTATCACATTTGTATCAAGGAACACGCCCTCAAATTCACATCCCAACCAATCATGTTTAAGCAACACAGCACAACACCAAGGGATGATGGGAAAGCAGAGCTAGCTGATGGTTAAACGGCAACAGAGCAAGAGCAGTTCTGCTGAACTTATATAAATATAGAGAGAGGTACAGACAGAGGGAGAAAGAGAGAAAGACAGGAGAAGAAAGAGACAAATAGAATCACGGAAAGAGAGAGATAAACATGCAGAGAGAACAAAGAAAAGACAGAAAGACAGACAGTCAGGTAGAAAAAGAGACAGAGACATCAGGGCTAGACAGTGACACTGACCTGATGAAATTGTCACTGTGTCATTATGTGAGTTTATAATTTTATAAGTCTCCTTAAGTCAATGTAAACATTCAAGCGATTTAAAAACCATTTAAGAGGTGAAAGAGAACGCTCCAAGATGGGCTTTGGACATATTTTGGTCTGTTTAATGTACAGCATTATCAGATGTGAAAGAAAATGGTTTCCTGCACACGCACATACGGATTTCAATTATCTTTCGCGTTTTTATCGCGTTAACACACAAATTTAAACTGAATTATTATTAACAATTTGTACATATTTTACGAGGTGGCTAATTTGTACGAATTTGTATGACCTCACTCGTACAAATTAGTAAGATTTTTGCAAAATCGCATGTATTTTACGAGTTGCACAATTCGTATGAATTTGTACGATTGACCTATACTTAACCCCGCCCCTAAACCTACTCGTCACTGGGGTCCAGACAAATCGTATAAAATCGTACGAGTAAGGTCGTACGAATTCATATGAATTAGTCTCCTCATAAAATACGTACAAATTGGTCATGAGTTAGCATTGCACTATCCCTTTAATGTTAATCAAACAACTAAAGAAAAAGAAGAAAACGCTGCTCGTGATGGAATAATTTTTGCAGTTTTATCAATTTATACAGTTAAGATTATGCATTCTTTTACATTTGATTATTCAATTTCTGCAGTATTTCTTATCAGAATACTAATGTTAGAACTACCTGAAAAACTTGGAGCACTGTTTATTTAATTTGTATCACTTTTCTATTGTATTTATCTGTGCTATTGACTGTTTGTTTGTTGCAGTGTTTGAACTTCGTATCAGTTTTTGATGTGGTATCAAATGGGAATAGAAAATTGGGAAATTTCAGTGTTAACCAAATCTAAAATGTTGGTGTTGTAACAACTTTATTAAAATACAAAGTTGCATGGGTCAAAAACAAAGAAAACTAACTTTTTTTTTTTTTGCTTTGTGGTGGGAAATTAAAAAAAATTGCCAGGCAAAGTACAAGTCAATTAATAAATTAATTTAAAAGAAATTAATTAATTAATTAATTAAAAACAAATAATAATAATAATTCTTAGCGTTGAGCCCTGGACATGCAGAGAGAGAGAAAGACAAGCAGACAGAGTTGAAGACAGAAGAAGAGATCAATACAGAATTAAAAAAAGAGAAAGAGAGAAACCACAGAAAGAAAAACTGACAGAGATAGGAGTTAAGAAAAAGAAAAGAGGGACAGAGTTCGGCTGAACTGGTAAAGATACCTTCTGTAGAACAGTTCCTGCCGCAAGCGGTCTGGAGTATATAGAACATCTCACGGAAAGAGCGTGGACCTTCCCATACGAAGCATTTAGAAAAAGAGAGAGAGTGAGAGAGAGGAAGAGAGGATGGAAGAGAGATAGAACAACAGAAGTAAAGAATGAAGAGTCGAAGGATAAAAGAAATAAAGAGGAAGTGGCCTGTGACTCAAGAAGAGGAGGAGAAAAAGAGAGGCAGAGCAGCGAAAGAGTGCAGAGCAGGTGCTGCTGAAGCAAACAGAAGGTATCTGAACACCAAACGGCATGCATGCTGCAAATCTGACTGTCCCACTGCCTACCATATCAACAGATACAGGACCTCAGTGCATCACTGTGTAATAACTTAGCTTTATTAATATTACTGTAAAACATTATTTAAATTAACACACTTTCTAATATTGTACACATAATATAATATGATAGGCCTATAATATAATATAATAATTAACCATCAGGGTAGTCATTAGAATGTGTTTTTTGCAGTTGATATTTGGTTTGTTTTAATATAATATAATATAATTTATTATTTAAAATATATTAGTCATTTGTTTGTGTGTATACAAACCTTACATCACCATAGATACAGACAGCGGCAAGCAATCGCCATGGTGACCGTGGAATGGCAAAAGATAGCAATACAACACCACAAATCATGCAGTGAACCACAAACATTCCCACCAACTCTAAAGCATAATATGCAAATATTTGGCCTAATTAATCTGTAAATGAATTTCATCTAACTGCAAGCCAAACCTATCATTATAAAATCCAATTATATATATATTTAAAGATTTGGTTATAAATAAAGTATAATTATTTCTAAAAGCACACCATTTAAAATGTAAAAAAGATTTCATATTTCAAACATTGTTACAATAAATCCCAACCCCTGGCATTTATTTTCAATCCTTCATTAAATGCTAAAAATCCACTTGCATCTCTATCCAGCAGCTAAAATCATCTAAATTGCATAGATCGTCACATTAACAAAGCATCCAAGCACTCACCTGTGATGTCGAACCACAAGGAGGCGGAGCCTTGCTGTTGGGCGGACACCACGCCTACGATGTCCGCCACTTTGTCAGTTTCCATGACGGTGAAATTATAAAGCTGCTCGTCAAAGGCGAGAGGAACAGGACTGGCTGGAGGACGGCGGATCCACTCGATGTGCAAACGAGCCGTCGCCCAGCGCTGAGGACGTCCATTATCCACTGCCTTCACCTGCGGTCAGAGGTTAAACACACATCAGGAAGACCAGAACACCAGGCATTAAAAGGACTGAACTGAAATGGAAGAATGCATCCAGTGTTGACCTTTGCATTGAATGCAAACAAAAGAACGAACCTTTTACAAGAAAAAAACATTTTAAATGTCAACTCCCTCATTAAGAGAATTGAGCTGCTATATGTGTCAAGGGAGTTTTCAAGACCTGGAAATTATTATATATGAGTTTACACTTCTGGTTAAACCTGGTGAGACTATTTCTTGTCCTTATATCACATATGGATGATTTATATAATTCCAGTTAGGTGGGGAAAAATTGGTATGTTTATGGAACATGTCAGGTATTTGGTGCATGAACAAAGTGGTCTAAACAGGTCTAAACATGGCCAAGATGGTCTACCAAGCATATTAATCATTTTTATTTTTTATTTATTTACTCTTTTACTTATTATTCTTTATTTTATTATTATATTTTATAATTTTTTATTCATTTTGGCTTGATTTACTATTCTTTTTATTTTATTTTATTTTATTATTTTCATATTATTTTATTCTTTTTTGTTTTGTTGTATTATTCTTTTTTACTTTTAGTCACATAATATAAAACACTGCATTTCATTTTATAATCACATACATGTGTGAGATTAACTTCATTTAGAAGGGTCAAAGGTGACTCACGGTAAGAATATCATAGGTTCCAGCTGTGAACTGTTTCTTGGGCGATGAAACCACACCGGTTTTGGCATCGATTACGAACTTCCCATCCTCGTTGCCATCGACGATGCTGTATGAGAGTTCAGCATTGGCGCCCTGGTCTTGGTCGTAAGCAAACACCCGATATATTGGAGCGCCTCGCTGTTTACGGGTGCGCTCGGGTAAACGGACCTGGTACACCTTCTCTGGAAACGTTGGTTTGTTATCATTAACATCCAACACTTGGATCACCACCCATACTGTGGTGTGTCTGGGAGAAGGACCGCCATCTGATACAGTCACCTGGACACAAAAACAGTGATGACTTTTCTGAAAAACTTTTCTGCTCACCAAGGCTGCATTTATCTGATACAGCAAAAACAGTTATATTGTGAAATATTATTACAATTTAAAATAGCTTTTTTTTTAATATATTTGAATATATTTTTAAACTGTAATTTATTCCTGTGATGCAAAAGCTCCCATCCTAAGTGCACACACACACAGCAGTGAGCACACACACAGCATTGAACACACACACACATCGTGAACACACACCCGGAGCAGTTGGGGGGTTCGGTACCTTGCTCAAGGGCACCTCAGTCGTGGTATTGAGGGTGGAGAGAGTGCTGTGCATTCACTCCCTGCACCTACAATCCCTGCCAGTACCGAGACTCGAACCCGTGGCCTTTGGGTTACGAGTCTGACTCTCTAACCATTAGACCACAACTTCCCCACATTTTTCAGCATCATTACTCCAGTCTTCAGTGTCACATGAATCCTCAGAATTCATTCTAATATGCTGATTTGCTGCTCAAGAAACATTTTAATTAAATTGAATTTCATTGTGGGGAGTGTTACAGCGAAGCATGAGTCACAGCTCAAGAGATGCTTGCCTTAGTAAACACTACTATTCATGGTAAAACCCCATTATGAATGGATAGGAAAGGAGAAATATGATTCTCTATGCATCTGATCTTCTACATATTTTATCTTTCTGTAGAATGGAGTGATGATGAGTCATGTTCCGCTTTTCTCTCATTTCCTGTTTCTGATATTCGATCCATTTTTCATTTTCATTAGCAAACATGCCCATCGCTCATCCACCAATCAGCATGGCCGCACGTGGTCACCGGCCAATCAGAAGAGTGCAGTGGAACATTTAAATGATATCATTAAAAACAAAAGACATTGTGTGCGCCATCCATCTCAGCAACAACAACAGAACGATTAATTCAATTCACTTTATTCATTTCCTTTCACAGACTGCCGTGCAACGCCTGTACAAATTCAATCTGTCTGTCTGAGAGAAAGAAAGAGGGAGCAATAAATGAGAAAAAAGAGGGGGTTGTAATAAATTAAAGGGGCGTTTGGTCTGTGTAATGTTTGGGTGTCAAGGGATCACACGGTGAACGGGTAACATAACTTGAATGACAAGTTCGTTCTCAAAAGATCAACATGACAAATCGCATTTATCACAAACACAAAACACCCACTCGAAAACATTGACTTTCGCACTTAAACATACGCGAACAGCAAGCATTTTGAATTTCAAACAGGCGTCTATAGGACTCAGTCAGAACACGTCGATAATCCTGCGTTCATATGAAGTGAAAATTGTCGTAATTCTCCCGTCCCTCACAAAATTGATCTGCAATTTGGAGGCAGTGCAAATTAGCATGGCTCGCAGCTCTCACACCTGATGTGCGTTTGTGTGAACGTAGCTATATGTGTGAATGTGGGTTCGCATGAGTGTGTCTCACCTCCAGTACATGCTCAGCCTGTTGTTCACGATCCAGTTTCCGAGAGGTTGTGGTAATCAGACCTGCAAAACACAGAATCGCTTATTTTAGCAAGCGCTTTGTAAATATTCTTTAATCCAACCACTTCTGCAGTCTCTAACTACAGGTAATGACAGTGATTTAAGTTTCACAAACCTTAAATTCAAAAAACTAGCTTCATTGTTGTTAGATGAAATTCACTAAAAGTAATGATTACTTGAAGTTTTTGATACTGAAAGGGAACAAAACAGAGTTTTTGAAAGATTCAGTTAAAATAAATGATATCTTAGGAGTCATTTGTTTGTGAATCGGACTGCACTGGTCTCGCTTCATGCAGCAACTCAATAGTTTCCTTCCCATGGTTTTGTGATGCAAAGTTTTTCCACCTCAAGTTTAGTTCAGACTACAAACTTATGACTGGATAAAAATGTAATTTCTTTGGCATGGTGCTATAGATTGAGCAACAGACGAGTAATGTTGAAAAGCACTGAAGGGAACACTAAAAAACAAATAAATACATTATACATGATATATAGTAGTGAGGGAAAAAATACTTAAAAGATAAACAAGCAAGCAAATAAATAATATAAACAAAAAGTATGCAATAAATAATAAAATATTAATAGTAATAAATCATTTACAAATTTTGGGGTCAGAAAGGATTCATTATTCAGCAAGGATGCATTTAACTGAACAAAAGCGACAGTAAAAACATTTATAATGTTACAAAATTTATATTTCAAATAAATGCTGTTCTTTTGAATAATAATCAGAAATGTTTCTTGAGCAGCAAATCAGCATTTTAGAATGGTTTCTGAAGGATCATGTGACACTGAAGACTGGAGTAACTTTGCATCACAGGAATAAATTATATTTTAAAGTATATTCACATATAAAACAGTGATTTTAAATAGTAATAATATTTCACAATATTACAGAGTTTACAGTATTTTTATCAAATAAATGCAGCCTTGGTGAGCAAAAGAGACTTTTTGTAAAAACATTTAAAAATCTCATGGAACCCAATTTTTAGGTAATAATATATTACCTATAAAGGAATGTGGGTAGTGCAATTTATTTAAAAAAAGTTATTTAATAAAGGTAAAATTACAATTGAAAAGATTATGCTTTATCACAACGAAAACCAATTTTTGCTATGTTGATTTTTTTTTTTTTTTTTTTTTTTTTTTTTTTTTACTTTTGTAGCCCTGCTGTTGTGCTCCTACAGTAACGTTCTCCGTGGCTCGTCAAAGTGCCTGTGGGTCCTTAAGTATGCTTTCTGATCAGGCGCATCCCAGGGCGCCCCATCACTGACCCATATCAGAGATGAAGAGAGACACAAGGAGGAAGAGAAAGAGAGGGGGCGGTTGTGTTGAATCGAGTCACAGCGGCACAGGGCACTCGTACTGAGAGAGAGAAAAAAATGGAAGGAGAAAACAAAAAGAGGAGAACGGGAGAGGAGGGGAACGTGGGGGCAAACAAAAAGACCAGAGACAAAAGTTTACTGATGACATCATGCCTGTAACACACACACACACACACACACACACACACACACAGTCCGTTTGAGGCCCCACTGGATAATTGCTGCTACCTGAATGGGGTTTACTGGTCATAGTGGGCAAGCGGGGTCTTAACGTCTACAGACTTCTGATCTCATCGTCATGGCAACCAGAGGCTCGTTATACAGCTATCGCTCTTGACTGGCATGTGTGGGAAAGTAAGTCCGCATACAGGGGGGAAAACGGACGGATTAGAGCTTTAACGTTGGACACTGAACACCCACACAGGCTTTTTATGTGACGTCCATAATATAGGGTACTCAAAAAAAACAAATCCCCCAGACGCACACTTTCACAGTTGAAAGTTTCTCTTAAAGGGACAGATCACCCAAAAATGAAAAGTTGGTTATCATTTACCCACCCTCATGTCATTTCAAACAGTTCCTTTCTTCTGTTGAGTACCGTACGAGATATTTTGAAGAATTTTGGTAACCAAACAGTTGACGGTACCCATTGACTTTCATAGTATTGAAATGGCTACCAACATACTCCAAAATATCTACTTTTCTGTTCAAGACAAGAAAAACTCACATAGGCTAAGTGACATGAGGGTGAGAAAATTTGAATTTTTGGGCGATCTATCTCTTTAACCTACTTTTAACTAACAGCAATGGATTTGCTAATGAGGGTGTCTTTGTATAAGGATCCAATCAGTGAGAATGAATGTGCGCTTCGCTAAAGAACAGCTGCATTCACTGGAATTAGCATATTAATTAGAGAGACGAGTGATTACAACCAATTAACTAAAACAGCAATAGTATACAACAGCATACCTATACAGGCCAGTTATCTGTTGCGTGTAGAATATGCATGAGATGCTGCTTCCTTTTTATCTTTTTAGTTTTTGAGTTATTTTATAATCGCCATATGCATTTATTTCACGGTGCATTTGTCTTTTGTTCCTCCACAGTCATTAAAAGGTTCACACGGGAGGCCTTGATTTCCCAAGAAGCTCATCGGGGATAAAAATAACGTCAAAACCTTTGGAAACTGCCGCCGTTGCGTGTGTTTTGTGCGTTGAATGGCTGCAGGTGGGAATTGGCCCATATGAGTGTCTGTGATTCATTGGCGGGGTCGGCGTCATAAATTCGAAATGCGCACCAAAGGAACGTAAACCGGCCACGCACACACACACACACACACACACACACACACACACACACACACACGCACACGCATGCTGAGATCTCACTGCATCTATAAATCAACAGCCGTCTGAAAAAGACAAAGAAACAAGAGAGTGGCAGATTTCAGTACAGAGGCGATTCATGCTGGTTTTTAAATTGCACGCTTTTTCCAAATGTCAAAACGGCATCCATAATTTATAGCGAGCCTTTGCACTGATTGAAAATTTTTTGCTCTGTCTTACACAGATCATTTTTAATAACAACATGATTTATTCAAATGCATACTTTTATCAAGTAAATGTCATAAATGGTCAGTCTTTATCCACCTTTTGTACTTGAACAGTTATTTTCAGTATTTCTGCTTTAATTATAACTATTTTATAAAGAGAAACTGGGATATTACTGATATATTAAAGTAATTAACCATGAGTCATTTTATAATTCCAGGAATTTCATGTGTATGTCCTTTGATAAAAACAAAAATATCAGATTACATCTTGATTTTGTGCTTAATTTAATATATTAGTAATGCATAATTAATTTTAAACATGAAAAATTTAAATATGTATCAAATATATTAATAATTTTATAAAAATATATTAAGATATTATTGTAATAATAATAATTTATTAATTGCTTATTAATCTTTCATACTTAGAGTAATCTTAAGTATTACATATTACTTTAATAATCTTTAAATTACACCTAATGTGCACGTTTTCATCAAAAAAATATAAAATGTATAAAAATAACATATATAATAAAAATTACATAAATATATAAATATAAAATAATTTAAAATCTCATGCAAATGCCATTTTCTTGACAAAAAATAATGCAAACTGTAAGGCACAAAATATTTTATGCAAACTACAAAAGCTTTCAAAATGTCTTTTTAGGATATAAATAAAAGTTACCATAAGAAGAACTATTTACAATTATGCACTATTTCTAGGTAACTAATAAAGCCTGTTTTGCTTTTGTACAAGTCTCTTTTTGCTCACCAAGTCTGCATTTATTTGATTAAAAATACAGTAAAAACAGTAATCTTGTGAAATATTATTACAATTTTAAACAACTGCATTGACTTTGAATATATTTTAAAAATTAAATTTATTCCTGTGATCAAAGCAAAGAATTTTCAGTATCGTTACTCCAGGCTTCAGTGTCACACGATCCTTCAGAAATCATTCTGATACGCTGATCTGCTGCTCAAGAGACATTTCTTATTATTATCATTGGTCGTGCGTGGGTTCATACGTTTCTTGGGTATTTCTGGCCTAATTCTGTCAGTACATTACAGATAAAACTTAAGGCTTTATAAAGAAACACCACCAGAGAAGTACTTTAAAGATATGGCTTATTACTGCTCTTCAGGCCATGCTATCGCAGAAATGACGAACGATGCTTTTGATAAAACTCCGGAAGTCGTCTATTATTCCAAATGATCCATTATGGAGGATAATCAGAACGATCGCAATCACGGTGAGCAGAACGAAAGCGGATCTCCGCGCCGTATCGCTGGTTCAAGAACGGAGAAAACAGGGTGTTTACATGCTGTAGAAGATGCAGTGATTATCGGAGCTGCAGCAGACAGAGAAAGAGAGAGCGCTATTCTTAGAGCCTTTCATCATGAGGAGGAAGACAGAACAGAGCGAGAGAAAGACGGAAGGATGTTAAGGAGTCGCAGGGGGACGGAATGGAACAGTAAGAAACCCGAGAAAGAGACAAAAAGACACGTAAGGCCTTGTGAACGAGAGAATGGGAGGGTGATACAGCGAGAGAGGGAGGAGAGGAAGGTGTTAGGAGAGGATAAGAGAGAGATGAGAGAGGATGAGACGGAGGGGGAGGAAAGACGAGGAGGAGAACTCTGGGTTGGAGGAGACCAAACGCGAATGTGTGAAACCTGCAGACGAGATTCACAGAGACGCAAATTACTGCTGAGACGAGCAGAAGAGAGAAAGAGCGAGATTTCGCAAGCCTTTTGAAGAGTTTAAAGCTGAAAACAAGCAATGTTGTAGAAGTTTGAAGACTTGACCATTCATCCGTCCAAATAGACTGTGACTGACGAATGAATAAAATCGAGTTAGGAACCGCTACACAATGCACGGTTTGAATTGCTAGAACGACAGTCTGGCCCTGGCTGTTTTACCTGACGTAAGTGAATGAAATGAAAGACGTTCATGCGCTCGACTGAAGCGACTGTCTAATAATGATGGAAGTGTTTGTGTTTAGCTCTCCTCCTGTGATCTTACACACTCTGAGCTGCTGTCGCCTCGTCTACAGAAGACTCTGTTTACTGACTGCAGAGCAGCGGGGGAAAGCCACAGAAAATCATTTTAAAAGATGTTTTTACCCCCCTACAGAATCTCATAGGGGACACATCTGTGATCTGTTCCATGCATTAGAGGAAACCACAAAAAATGAGAGTTTTGATGTTATGAGAGGTAGCTTTTCACACAGATTTATAAATATATATAAATTAGGGCTGTCAATCGATTAAAATTAACTCGTGATTAATCCCAACTTAATCACACATTTTTATTTGTTCTAAATGTACCTTAAATGAATACATTTCAAGTTTTTAATACTCTAATCAACATGGGCATGGATAAATATGGATGCTTTATGCAAATGTATGTTATTATTATTGAAACCAGAGTCAACATAGAGCATGTAGAGTAGACATGTTTCAAAGGTCATAGATTTTTTTCAAATAACTTGTTCATGTCTGTTAAACACATGAAAAAAGAAATACCATGTTCCCATTAGTTCTCTGTCTTTGCACTGAGCAATGTACTTACACAAATCTGTTTACATTTTTGCATTACAGGGCAGCTCTTCTTCTGAACATACAGAATGAACATTTATTATTTATTATTAGATTTGTTTGCCTCTCTGCGCCACATACTGTATTTTGATGCAGCTAAATTTTCAATAAAACTGTTTTCATTGATATATTTTACTGTTTCTGTTGTCAGACAACGAAATGAATATGAAATAGAGACTGAAACACGACCCATTAAGACTACATAACCAGCTCTCCCTTCCAAGATGATAATCTGCAACAAAAATCCTGATAATCGAGCCGTCGTCTGATGAAATCAAATACACATAAGATAATGACAATAGCTGCGCTGTGATTTCGGCTGTACGTGCATGTAAAATTAAAGCAGCAACATAATGTCTGTGTGTTTAACTGAAAGCGCTGCTCCTCTCCGCCGCTCGCTGAATAATGCAGACGCACAGAGAGAGAGAGAGAGGTGTGTGTGTGTGTGTGTGTGTGTGTGTGTGTGTGTGCGCGCGCTGGGACAGGAAGACCTCGCGCTTGCGCGGCAGTACCAGCGAGTCTCAGAAACAAAATAAGGTTTGGGCAAACCCTAAAGATTTGTCGCTAGGCACTTTTTTGAAGGGGGGGGGCGGGGGTCGCTAAGTTGGCAACACTATGCATCTACATTTCTCCAACTATGGGCGAGGCCACGGGTCAAACTGAAAATGATAAATAAAATTATGTAATTTTAAAAATAATAAAACTAGTGCCGTGGTACCATGGTAAATCACAGTATATACAAATGATGGATGGATGGATGGATGGATAGATGATAGAACAATAGATGGATGGACGGATGGATGGACGGATGGATGGACGGATGGATGGATGGATGGATGGATGGATGGATGGATGGATGGATGGATGGATGGATGGATGATATAACAATAGATGGGTATGGGCCGAGGAAATTTTTGGAAATATCTGCAGATCAGACACTGTATTAAGAACAAATTCAATGCAAGTGATAACCCTGTGTATGCCTATCTTAAGTTACCGTGTGAGAATCAAACTGCTTCTATGTGTTACAAATCAATGAATGATGTAACTGCAGATACTTGTAATAACCTGAAAACAATATGGCAGAAGGATTTGGGGATCAATATTCATGATAATGATTGGCTGGATATCCTGTCTAATGTGGGTAAGAACATAAGGGAGGCTAGGGGGAAATTCATTCATTACAAAATAGTACATAGATACTATTATACACCATCTAGACTTTACAGGATGGGGATAGCTGGAAACAATCTATGCTGGAAATGTAAGGAAGAAGAGGGCACTTATTTACATATGATTTGGGAATGTTCTTTAGTTCAGCCATTTTGGCGTAAAATTATGAGAATACTTGAAGAGTGGTTGGGCTTCAATTTACCTGTGGAACCACAACTATGCCTCCTTGGAGATAAATCAGTTGTACCTAATATAGCAAAAAATGCTTTTACCCTTATTAAGATAGGTTGTATCACAGCTGCCAGGATGATCTTGCGCAATTGGAAATGCCCCAAAACCCCTGATTTGAAAGATTGGATTGATGGGATGATTGAAATTGCATCATATGAGTGTATGTTGGGGAGACTTCAGAGTGAGGGAGGAATGGAAAAAACATGGGATCATTTTTGGCAGCATATAAAAATGGTGTGATGAACAGGACCCCTTAACAACCGTTTAATTTCCATGTGCTTTTGTTTTTGTTTTTGTTACATTGATGGTGACTAGTGGCTGAATATGTAATTGATGGGAAAGGTGAATATTGAATACTGTGGTGACGTACAAAGTTTTTACTGTTGAACAATAAAAAGTTGAATTATAAAAAAAAAACAATAGATGGGTAGGTAGATGATGGATGGATGGATGATGGATCGATAGATAGATAGATAGATAGATAGATAGATAGATAGATAGATAGATAGATAGATAGATAGATAGATAGAAAGAATGATGGATGAATAGATAAATGGATAGAATGATGGATGGTAGATATATGGATAAAATGATAGATGGGTGATAGAATGATAGATGATAGATGGACAGATAGATAGATATATGGACAGAACGATGGATGGATGGATGGACGAAAGGACGGATAGATAGAACATATGGATGATAAAATGATAGATAGATGGAAGATGGACAGATAGATGCATAGAATGGGAGGGAGTCGCTAAGTTGGCAACACCGTGCATCTCCATTTCTCCAACTACGGGCCACGGGTCAAACTGAAAATGATAAATAAAACTATTTAATTTTAAAATGAATAAAATTAGTGCCGTTAAAATGAATTGTTATTAATGCGATACATATATAAAATATTAATATATTCATGCATTTTAAGTATTTAGTAGCTTTGGTATCTTCACAGATACTTAATATCACCCTATTATTCTGCGTGAATTGCTAAATTAAAAAGCACTCACACACACACACACACACACACACACACACACACACACACACGCAAATAAATAAATAAACAAATGAACACAATTTTTAAAAATGAAATATTATGTAAAAGACATTTCATAACCAGTCAGGAATATTTATGGCCATTACATATTCTCAATTCACCCGCTACTGGCAGGTGTGACAAAAACATCATTTTGGCACACATCCATTCCTCCATCTATCCACATATATATATATTTACCTATTCAGTCATCTGTCCATCCATCCACCCGTTCAAGACAGCATGTGTAGCGTCTGGTGAGATGTTTGGAAGCACAATGAGAGCAAATAAATCAGAGGAAAACAATGCTTAGGGAGCGTGCAGAAGCGGCTCAGGAGTTTAGGTAGTGTGTTCAGAAGGCTGTAATGTTTAGGGAGAACGGAGGAGTGTGCCAGTAAACTGAGGTGAATGAACTATAATACTAGAGTTTTGCTCATGTTGTTCAGGGAGCGCATGTTAACCGCTCAGTTCTGCATTTGTTTGTAGATGCACTAGGGAGAACAGACTCTGAACTTAAATGAGCTTAAACGCGCTTCCAAATGGTGCAATTTCCCACAGCTGTGTACAACCCAGACGGTCTAAATGAATTTATCACTGTACATAAGCAACAGAATACACTGAAGCCGTAGAAGACCTGTGTTGTGGATCAGCAACAGTAGGCTTTGATTAATAGTACATGATCTAGCTTCAGCTTATCATTCATAATTCTATGTAATAAGACCATTTTAGCCATTGCTTATTTTTCTTTCACTGTAATATTAACTAAAATGAGTTCAGAACTGGTCTTCTGTCTATTGACACTTTTATGGAATTATTAAAATAATACTTTTTATTTGCATTAATATAATATAATAAAATAAACCACCATTATTATTATTATTATTATTATTATTGTTATTAACATAAAAGCAATAAAATAATAAAAATACTACTAATGTGTTTTTTTTTTTTTTTTGGTTATGTTGCTGTTGCTGGTGGTTTATTTTTTATATGATATTAAATTAATTCTAATAAAAGGTATGATTATTATATGTTATTAGTTAACAACACAACAGCAAAATAAAATTATTATTATTACTATAGAATTATATAGTAACAACAATATTAGTGATAATAATAATAACATCTATAACAATAACAAACATAACCATAATCATTATATTATTATTATTATTATTATTATTATTATACATTTTATTTTATTTTATTTTGTGGGGTTGGTTGGCCCTGTGTTGCGGTTTCTTTGTTATACTTTTGAAAAGATGCACTGAATTGAATTATTTTGGACTGAGCTAAGATTTTATTCTTTTCCTATTCTGGTGTTGTATTTGTTGCCTGTATTCAGTATTGATAACAGAGGCTGGCTTTCTGGTATCGATCAACCCTAGTTGTTTAGGGTTTGTGTATAAACTCCTCAGTTACAAACACATCTGCAAAAGCAATAAAGTGTACAAGCAATGTCCCCCATGACAGTAAAGAAATCTTTCAGAAGCATTTGTAAACTATCATAAGAGACCACACATTTCTCAGCGCAGGGATCAGTCCAGGCAACGTGTGTAAACTACAATATAACTTTAACTGTCCCAGCAGATGTGCTAGACTGTCGAGGGAGCACACAAACAAGAAGTGCAGACGTGTCTAGGGAGCGTGTGCAAACTCCAGTCTTGTGAAAGAACTAAAGATGTTTTGTTTTGAAGTCACCTTCACAAAACGCTGCAGTGCATCATCAAAATATCCTCATAACATCTGCCGCCAACCATGCTGACTACACACACACACTTTCAAAAAACACACACCCTGGCTCTGTTTTCTCAGAAATGTGTCAATAAATAAACATTTCCTTGCGGCACGCACAAACTCCAGTGACTCAAAGATGTCATTAATTAAACACACACACACATATAACAAGGTCTGAATTTTCAAAGCTGTGCATCATGTTCTCCTCTTGAAAAGAAACGCTATACAAATCAACTCTGGCTAACTCAGAAACATCAATTTCAACTCTGCTTTATAGGAGAATAATAAAATGACCTCTAAAGTCATCTTTACTGTATTGCTCAATACTTCTCCACAAGTTCCCTCCTCATGTGTACTTTATTTAAACCTGGAATTGAATGAAGCTTCCTGAGAGCGGTAATTTCATCTCTCTCTGTGCGCTCGGTATATTTGACACGGCATCAATAATTCATGTAATCTATATACATAAACAGACAAACAAGTTTCCAAATAAAAGCCCAACAAACAGAGCAGGGGTGTGCGTGCCAGCTAGATGGTGATGTGTAATCGTCTCTGTTAGGCACATACATTTAAACATGACGAGGCTGAAAGGCCTTTCTCATGATGCTGACAGGTGAGAGCAGAGGCCAGGCCTGCATCCGTTTGATTAACATTTAGACAGCTTTCACTAGAACAAACAAATATAAGACTGAAATCAAACAGTTCACACCTCCGCAAAAGAGAGAGAGCGATAGAACGATAGATAGAACGTCAGAACAACAGAAAAGCAGAACAAGAGATAGAATGACAGAACGGAACAACGATAGATAGATAGAATGATAGATAGATAGATAGATAGATAGATAGACAGAACAACAGATAGAAGAATCGAACAGAACAATAGACAGACAGACAGATGACATGACAGAACGATAGAACTGTAGGTAGATGATAGATAGATAGATAGATAGATAGATAGATAGATAGATAGATAGATAGATAGATAGATAGATAGATAGATAGATAGATAGATAGATAGATAGATAGATAGATAGATAGATAGATAGATAGATAGATAGATAGATAAAGTAACATTTATCTGGACTCTTTTTTCCAGAAGGATCCATAGATGGTGACCAGTGCTTTCACATTGATCTGTAACAAGATCGAACTTCTGCTACACACACACACACACACACACACACACACACACACACGCACACACACACACACACACACACACACACACACACACACACACAGAGATACAAGAGTCTGCAGAACATTGATGTGTTGTGAGTTTTTCAGGAAATACCGTTTATGAAAACAAACTTATTGCATCAAACCTCATAACACTTTCTGATCTTTCTCTCTGGCTGCTTCCCTTTTGCTGTTGCCTTCTGTCTTTCTGACAGCTTGACCTTTTGTGACCTTTACAAAGTTTTTAATTAGGATCGGCGCTTCCTGCTGACATGCACTACGGGGCGTGTGGCTGGAGGGAAGGGCCTGTGGCTATGAAATTAATCTGTCAATCAAAGGCAAATCCATAACACCAGCCAATCAGCAGCCAGGATTTACAGTAGTCTCAAACGATGATGTCATAATGCGGAGAACAGCGACAGACCTCAAGAACTCACACACCCAGATGCTGATATTTAAATGAGTGAATTTAAATACTAAATGAGCAGAATTAATTAATGCACAAGAAGGAATAATTAGCTTCATCTACTCCAAAGACTAAAACACTCATAAAAAGACAAAAAGACAAAAAGACAAAAAAAAAAAAGACCAAAAGGTATTACCATGTTTTTTCAGACACGATACCATGGTAAATCATAGTATATACAAATGATGGATGGATGGATGGATGGATAGATGATAGAACAATAGATGGATGGATGGATGGATGGATGGATGGATAGATAGATAGATAGATAAGATAGATAGAATGATGGATGGGTAGATATATGGATAAAATGATAGAAGGATGATAGAATGATAGATGGAAGATGGACAGATGGATAGATAGATGATAGAAGAATAGATAGAAGAATAGATAGATAGATAGATAGATAGATAGATAGATAGATAGATAGATGGATAGATGGATAGAATGATTGATGGATAGAATGATTGATGGGTAGATATATGGATAAAATGATAGAAGGGCGATAGAATGATAGATGGAGGATAGATAGATAGATGATAGAAGAATAGATGGATGGATGGATGGATGGATGTATGGATGGATGGAAGGCTAGATAGATAGATAGAATGATGGATGGATGGGTTGATATATGGATACAATTATAGATGGGTGATAGAATGATAGATGGAAGATGGACAGTTGTATGGATGGATAGGTGGAAGATGGACAGATAGATAGATGGACAGAACGATGGATGGATGGATGGATAGATAGAATAGATGGATGATAAAATGATAGATAGATGGAAGATGGACAGATAGATAGATGGACAGAACGATGGATGGATGGATGGATAGATATAATAGATGGATGATAAAATGATAGATAGGTGGAAGATGGACAGATAGATAGATGGACAGAACGATGGATGGATGGATGGATAGATAGAATAGATGGATGATAAAATGATAGATAGATGGAAGATGGACAGATAGATGGATGGATGGATGGATGGTCTAATAGGCGGAAGATGGACAGATAGATGGATAGAATGATGGATGGATGGAAGTTGGATAGATGGACATAATGAAGGCTGGGTGGATAGATGGATGGATCCTCTGATACCATCACTGTACCATGGTACTCTTTTAAGGGACACACATACAAACTCAACTTATTAAAACTGACAGTAATTTATTCCATCTATCACACAGAAGGAGTTTGACTGACAGGACACTGACCGGTGCGCGGGTTGATGCTGAAGAAGTTCTGCGGGTTGCCGCTGGAGATACGGAATGACAGGCGGGGCTCAGTTGCCGTGGCGTCAGGGTCCTGTGCCTGGATCTGAATGACGGACTGGTCCTTCGGGGAGTTTTCCGGAATGGTGGCGTGATACATCGGCTCAGATGTGAGGGGAGCGTTATCATTAACATCCTCAACCTGTTCAAACACACAGATTTATCACACATTATCCATCTATCTATCTATCTATCTATCTATCTATCTATCTATCTATCTATCTATCTATCTATCTATCTATCTATCTATCTATCTATCTATCTATCTATCTATCTATCTATCTATCTATCTATCTATCTATCTAATCTCACATAGGATGCACACTAATTTACCTGTATGTACACTTGTAGTGCTGCTGACTGTGGTACCACTCCCAGATCAGTAGCATACACCGTCAGCCAATAGGAGTCCTGCGTCTCTCGGTCCAGCAAATCTGTAGTGTAGATGACGCCTGCAAAATAAAATGAAAAAAAAAAACTAAACAAAAAAAAACACCAAAACATCATAAACTGAACATTTTAATTCCAGTCAAACAGTGGCAGAATTGATAATTTAGTTTCAATGCATTCTACACTGAGACTGACAAACTCATATTAACTCTGATAACAGTAATTACTGTCAAAAAAGCAATTACAAAACAGAAACATTAAAACTGAGCTGTGTAAACTGTTATACTGTTAAAATTTGGTCTCATATCTCAGATTAATATTCTAAATGAGCAGTTTATCTTTGAAAAGTGTTTGGTGCTATTAAAAACATTGGTGTTTGAGTATAACGGCAACAATGGCTCAGCCAATGTCATCTGTTTGGGGCGGGGCTTCCTTCTTAGCTGGCCAATGGCCAAAAAACCTGTTCGAAAACAGTCATTATTACAGAAGGTCTGTTTACTGATGCTAGTGGTGCAGAAATTATTGCAGAATAATTGCTTTTTACAAAAAAAAGAAATAAATTACTGAGCAGAAATATTAAAGCTGAGAGCAATTGTTTTAATGTTAAAATACTGTCTTGTATTTCAGATTAATGTACCAAGCGAACAATTTGTCAGGTCATTTTCTTGAAAAGTGAGTGGCGCTGTCAAAACATTGCTGTTTGTTTGAGCCTAACACAGCAACAATGTCTCAGCCAATGGCTTGATTTTGGGGCGGGGCTTCCTGTTTGGCTGGCCAATGGTGAGTGTTCTGGAAACCTCATTATTTATCAGAACTGTTCTGTGGTGATGCTAGTGGTGAGTCACCTTTAAAAATCTGTTTTTCTGTGATAATACAGCAGCACACAGGTTGTGGTAAATTTAGATCAATAAGGAGGTCGCTTCCATAAGTCATGAAACAGAAACAGAGCAGAAGAAAACACAACCCTCAGGCTACAGACAAAATAAAACCTGAACCTCTGACCCTAACAACAGCCCGACATTTTCAATTGCTCCATGCAACCGTAAACTGAGGTCTTCAGTCTTGGGGACAAAAAATTAAATTATGTTCATGGTCAGAACACTAAAAAAAAGCAGTTCATCTCAGGCACAGATTTGGCACAGATTTGCCACAAAAAGCAAGACTTTGCTCTGGCGGGACTGTTGAGCTAGAGCTTATCAAAATAAAAAGTCTATAAAAAAATTAATTTAAGCAAATATAAAGTAAATAAAGAAAAAAAATATTAATATATATATATATATATATATATATATATATATATATATATATATATATAATAAAATATTAAAATATATTTAAAAATAGAACATATACATATACATATACAAACACACACACACACACACACACACACACACACATACCTATTTATTTATTTATTCCCCATAATTCCTGTATAAATTCTATGTACATTTATATGCCTCTTTGTTTTGGTTGAAACTACAGTTACCATGGTAAATCTTCTGCAAAGGAACTAGAATCAGACTTGAATCAGGTAAAGGAATCAGATCAGGTTTCTCTGTATTGAAAAACAGCCTGAGCTTGTGTGTTTGTGTGTGTGTGTGTGTGTGTGAGACATCAATAATTCAGTCTGTTAGCCTGTAGGATTCATAAAATCCTTTAATTCATTGTGCTAGAGTGAGAGCACACGTAATATATTCGGAACACCAGCAGAACTGCCTGAGGAACCACAAAATGAAAGTAGACAACGAAAAAAAGGGACACAGAGAGAAAGAGAGACAGAGAAAAGAGTGTATTCTATTCTCTGAGGTAATAGAAACTCACTTTAGCCAATCAGAGGCACAGATTGGAAGTCCAGCCCTGACAAACCAGAGTCATCTTACACCATTACCACCAACCAGAGCTGCTCATTCAACCACCCACACACACACACACATACACACATTCACATTCTTCTAAAAGGGGACATCTATTGTTTTGTACAAAGCTAATTATAATTACTATAAATTAAAAATAGAATACAATTTTTAAATTGAAATGAATATTAACATTCTAATGATTCTAATAAAAGTGGACATTGTTTTTTTTTTTTATTTATTTATTTATTTATTTTATATAAACCCTTATAATTACTCCAAAACACCTAACTCTACGATGGTTATTGTAATTAACATTAAAATAAAACATTCTAATAATATAATACATTTTAATATAAAATTGTTATGAAAGGGGACATTCCCTAGAGATCGCGTATTTTTTATAAATCTAAATATAAACGAATCAAAATTCAAACCCTGCTGCTCTCTCTCTCTCTCTCTCTCTCTCTCTCTCTCTCTCTCTCTCTGTACAAGGTTTTTTTTTTTTGTGCAGTGTTGGTAATTTATGTATTTTGTAAATATTGAATTATTGTTAATGTAATAATTGTTAAAATTACCCTAAAAAGAGCTTTTTATATTTTTTATTTAAAAAAAAAAAATAATTAATTAAAAAAATTAACTAATACAAATTTTAATTTTATATTCTTCTAAAAGTGAAGATTCCATAGACATGTATTGTTTTTTTCTTTAAGAAAAAACTTACACTGAGACATTTACATGAGACGTTTAAAATAATAAAATACTTAATTAATTTGAATATTATAGTATTGTAAAAAGGGGACATTCTTTAGACATCTACTGTTTTATTTAAAGCTAAATATCATACACAACCAAAACTTGAACCCTACAAGATTTCTTTTTGTATTTTAATACAAAATATTTTAATAATTTAACAGAATAAAAACATTCTAATAATAAAATGCATTTTAATATTATACATTTTATCATTATTATTTGCACTTTTTATGTATTTATTAATAATTGCTTTCCAAATGGGAAGTTGTGTCAAATTTAGCTCACTTTTGAGTACAAGTTTGTCCTCAGTCTATGGCTAAGCAGTCACACACACAGTCCTGTCTGGAAGCTGATATTTCTGCCAGAGCTGAGTGAGCAGATAGGAAAGGCAGAGAGAGAGAAAGAAAGTGAGCGCAAATAAACGAGTGAAAATGGGGAGATTATTTCGCTTTTCGTCAGTTGTTGTGTTCCTGCTGTCTGACCTAGATAAGAACGATACGAGTCAATGAAAGAGCGCCAACCGGATGGCATGAGGAGTGCACGTGTGTGTGTGCGCAAATATGTGTGTTAGTAATGCTGTTCATTGGCATAATCTCTGTGATCAATTATTAATGAGAGCCCAATTATCTACATCCTGCCTTTCCCAGCATCCTCTTACTGTAACTCTGGGTGTGTAAGTGAGATAGTCGGCTCATTAAATATGCAGGCCTCTTATAGTTTCGTTAAGAACAGAATACAAATAAGCCTCAAATTAGTCTTGCTGAAGGAGGGAGTGAAAGAGCAACGTGTTTAGGATGCGAGGAAATGCGAGGGTTTTCTGTGTGTTTATGTAATCTCTCTTCCAATCTTTGATCTTTGACTAATCTTTGGTTTAATAATTGATCCTGGTGCTTTCAAGACGAGTTCTTTGGCATTGCAAACGTGTTGTGTATGTCAAAGCTCTGCTTCCCTGCACAGTTATAGTCATACATTAGTTTTGAAATAATCTCTTAAAGGGCCAGAGCACCAAAAAATTCGGACAGTTCACCCAAAATTGAAAAATTATTTACTAACCCTCAGGTTGTTCCAAAGCCCTATGCCCTAAGCCCTTTGATTTTCTTTTTGTGGAACGAAAAAGTAGATGCTTTGCAGAATGTCCCAGCTGCTTTATTCCATACAATAGAAGTGGATAGAGACTGGAGCTGACAACTCAAAAAAAAAAAATGCTCCATAAAGTAGTTCATATGACTCCATAAAGTAGTTCATATGGCTTTGTGTGATGAACAGACTGAAATTGACATGTTATTCACAGAAATTTTCCTGTAGATCTCACGTTTCATTTACATTTGTGTAAATATGATGCATCAAGATGCATAATTTGAAGTTTGACATGACGATTTTCAACAATTCATGTTTTAAACTGCTGTTTGTTTCTCATACAAAGCTACAGAAGTGTACAGCTATGTGTACAGAAGACATGGAATGTATTGCATGAGTCATATGTACTACTTTTATAGAGCTTTTTTATTTTGGAGCTCGACAGGCCAAGTCCCCATTCACCTCCACTGTATGGAAAAAAAAAAAAAACTCAGCCTGGATAAATCTGTGTTTCACAAAAGAAAGGAAGTCATACAAGTTTGGAATGACATAACAACTGAGTGACATAATCATTCAAAAGTTTGGGGTCAGTACAATTTTGCGTTTCTGAAAAGAAATTAACACTTTTATTCTGCATTAAACTGATCAAAGTGACTGTAAAGACAAAAAAATTATATTTCAATTAATTGCTGTTCTATTTGAACTTTCTATTAAAAAAAATCCACAAAAATATTAAGCACATCAGCAGTTTTCAACTCTGATAATGATCAGAAATGTTTCTTGAGCAGCAAATCAGCTTTACATCACAGAAATAAATTACATTTAAAAAAAATATTCAAATACAAAACAGTTATTTTAAATTGTAATAATATTTCACAATATTACAGAATTTTCTGTATTTTTGATGACATAAATGCAGCCTTGGTGAGCATAAAAGCCTTCTTTCAGAAACATTAAAAAAATAAAATAAAATCTTGCCGACTCCAAACTTTTGAACGGAAGTGCAAACGTTGACAATGTTTTTTTTGGTTAAAAATGACCTTAGCTTGGTCTTCAGATGCATGTAGTAAACTGTGCATTTTCATTGGACCCACGAGGGAAAGAACAAACCCAACTCTTTTGTAATCTCAGCAGTGTAATTACAAATGACATTTGTAGTGATTAGAAACAGGGTGTTGTGATACTGCAAGTGCGTTTAGTGGGACATTATACTTCATTCAGGAACGTTTTCCATGCTGTAACCTAGCAACCTGAATGAAGTACGGATAACACATCCCGAAAACCGTCAAAAGTGTCTTTCCATCAAAAACACACATACATACACGAATCCTGATGCACTAAATTCATAGCCTTTATTTAAATCAAATTAAAATGAAGCCAATTAACACTTTAGCAGGATGTATAGTGTATGTGTGTGTGTGTAGAAGGTGTTGTCTGTCAGTGTGTGTTAGACACTTGTGTAAGCCTGTGAGTGAGACACAAGCGTAGGTGGCACATTCACTGTCTGCGCAGAGCAGCTTGTGTGTGTGTGTGTGTGTGTGTGTGTGTGTGTGACAGAAAAAGAAATTCACAGATTCAGTCGCATCAAAATATCCCTGTGGTTTTAAAGGAGGGTGTTAAGAAAGTGATGACAGGGAGCAGACTTTACTATCTCCTAAACACAACCTCACAACACAGCTCTGGAGAAAACCGCACAAAGTCAGTGCCGCCCAACACAAGATGCCTGTGAAACTCTAAACCACAGAACGCAATTACACAATATCACAATTACATTACACAGCTTACAGTTTGATGGAAACTCCAGACTCAAAGTCAAGTCAAACTGACATCCTCAAAAAATTACATGCTTAAAGGGTCTAATACACTTTTTATTCTTTCATTTATGGGTTATCTACATTTTTCTGCAAATTACAACAATAGTTCAGACTTAAACATAGTCTTTTTATACTATGGTACCTTATATACTGTTCAAAAGTTGGGATCTGTAACCATTTTTTACATTATTGAAGCTCACCAAAGTTGCATTTATTTGATAAAAATACAGTAAAATTGTGAAATGAAGTATGTAATGAAGCATCATTACTCAAGTCTTCAGTGTCACATGATCATTCTAATATGTTGATTTGCTGCTCAAGAAACATTTTTCTTTTAAATCAATGTTGAAAACAGTTTTTTTTGTTCAAAAGCATTTATTTGAAAAACTGACATCTTTTGTAATATTATACAAGTCCTACTGTCACTTTTAATCAATTGAATGCATCCTTGCTTAATAAAAAAAATTAAAATCTCTTTTAGTCTTACTGACCTTTTTTAGGACTAATGCAAATGCTATGTCAACAAACAATATGTAAATTATTTCAATATGGTTGGACTTCAGAATGACTCGTTTTTACAAATTAGTTCTGTGGAGGAGGTTTATATTAGCTTTAGACATTAAAATATCACTCAATTAACTCAAAACTCCAGGTTTTCTCATATTGAAGTGAATATGTCCACTTCAGATGATTTACAAAAGGCCAAGATGTGGAACAAGAAAAGTGTTAAAAGAAAACCACTGACTGCTGCAACACATCATTGGTTCCGAGCAAATGAGCACTATTTTCTGTGCTTTGAACGACTGGCAGCTATTTCTGAACTCCATAAAGGTTTCGAATTCACTGTAATATGAAGAAAATCACGTACCATAAAGAACAAATTGAAAAAAGGAAAGGAACATGGGCAGCTGGTGAAGTCGGTATTGAACTAGAGGGGAGCATCGACTCTATTTATCAACTTTGAATATTAGATCTAACGTTGACACGGCTATTATGGTTTATTTAGGACAGAGAAATGCACATTTAGATCTTGAGCAGAATATTTTACAAACGATTAGTTCTTTAACGAAGCAACAGACTGGAATTAGGCTTTACCGGAAATGCTTAAGTTGTTTTCTGGTTGATTTCATGTCGGTTTGGAGCTGTAGTGACCCACTATTTCTGTACAGTGGCATCGGACTGGAAGACATATTCTCAAGAGAGCTGGTGCATTCATGCACACTCATACATACGTAATCACTGCGTTTTACATTATACGGACAAAAGCGAAATATGAGACATGCTAACGTCTACATACAGTAAGCATCAGCAGGCGTATGTGATACCACACATACATTTCCAAAAAGTGCATTCAATACTAGACGAAAAAAAAAAAAGAAATACTGGGTGTAGAAACAATTCTCACTCAGAAATTGCAGGTATATATTTCACTAATTGGTAAGTAACATTGAATTAAACATGAAATTGTGAAGTAAAAAAAAACTGAAACTGTATTTTCTTGTAAAATGTACTTCAATAATCTTAGGTTTATTTACAACTTTAAAATATTTGAACTTTGAAATAAATTTTCAAAGCATTTTCACTTGTAATTTTTGCCGAACATTGCTACAATGTTCCTTGCAGGGTTATTATTCGATAACTAAAACCAAAATTAAAACTAAAACCGGTATAATAAATAAAATAAATAAATAATTTAATTAATCAATAAAAATGTTCATTATTTGGAGTAAGTGTTAACAGAAATCCAAAAATATCAAAAAATCTTATTTTATTTCAGTTAGTTAGTTGTTTACAACTTTGAAAACATTTGAACTTTGAAATCAATTTTTACAGTGAATAAGTGTTTTTATTTGTTTTTGTTTTCTTTTTTCTCCAATATTCCTAACTTTAAAACTTTGAACTATGAAATAATTTTTTTATTGTGAATAAACGTTTGCATTTGTAATCTCCCTGCAGTGTTACTATCAATAACTTAAATTAAAATAAAAAATATTACAAAATCATTACTTGGAATACGTGTTAACAGAAATAAAATATAAAAGTCTTATTTTATTTCAGTTAGTTGCCGAGACATTATTTCCGAGGCATTATTTCTCTTTTTTTTTTAGTTTAACTTGCCCCTGGTTTCAGTTGTTTCCAGTTTCAGGTTTCAACTGAAAGAAACTTGCTCCGACTGATCTTAAAATATATCAGTGCCTTTATTTTGTCTCAAAATGCACAGCAGTAATGTTTTTTTTCTAAGGCACGTTTATAAAAAATGACTTAAATGTCCTAATTGAACTATGGCGTAATCCTGGCTTAAGTCTAAATTAGTTTTCGTTCTTTGTTTGGGGGCAAAAAGAAGTTTGAAAAGGCTGAGCGACGGTACACTGTTTTCGAACATTTCAACACCCCCGCGCTGTTGGAGGAGGGGTGTAGATTAATGTAAACATGTCACGACGCTCGCGCGGATGCTCTAAACACGACAACGATGGTGTATCTAGGTCTTTTATTAAACCGGATAAATGATTACACGGTTTTAGATTTTATGTGGTGTCATGATTTGATAAAAACCAAGGTTTATTATTGTATGTTCTTTTGGCATTTGATTTATTGTATACCCTTTAAATTTGCTTTATACAGCAGCAGCAGTATGGTCTGACATTTATTTGAAACACATGTATTTGGTACTTGCTACCTTATATCTTTACTCTTTCCTTTCATTCTTTTCATGGCTTTGGAAAACTTGCATCTGATGAACTCCAGGTAGTAGACACCAAGCTTCATTGCAATTTCTTTCTAAGAATTAAATGCTTTCTCTGAATCTTTAAAGTCTCTCCGCGAGCGATTGTAGAGGTGCGGATATACCTGTGGCAGCTCAGCTATTTGACACAGTGTATTTATGTTGCTAGTGACTTGGAGATGTTGCTCTCCTGCCTGACCTTTGTCAAATGAGAAACGAACCGGGGAAAGGAAAAAAAAAAAAATTATTTATTTTTTTAAAATTGCACTTAAAAGGAACTTCGTTTCAACCTGATTTTGTTTGAAATGACGTCATATCATTTCTTTCTTCGATTTCTTTTGAAGTATATCAGGGCCTTTAGTCCAAGCCCTGTCTGTGAAACCAGGCCTTGAAGTACTCAAACTAAAACTGAAGTAAAAATGAATAAGACCGCCTGAAAAACAAAACAAAAACAAAACAAAAAACTAATAAAAATAAAACCAAAAAATTACTAAAATTTTAACTCAAATGAAAATGGAAAGTTATCCTAATATCAAAACAACTTTACAACTTTTATTATTAAAAATGCATGTGAATATTTTTGAGATGTTTTTCATGTAATGCATATGGATAACTTCACCTTCTGCTATCAGACTTCTCTGCAACATACATGCACTTAAGCACTACGCTTTTAGAGCACGCAAATGCACGCATTGCATAAGCAGGACGCATCTCTTGTGTTCAGTGCTACTTCAGCAGAGAAATCTCACAAACTCCTACGCACACTTCGCAATAGAGACAGAAAAAGAAAAGACAGACAGAATGAAAAGAAAGGGAGACATGAAAGGACAAAAACATAGAGAAAGCCTTTATTGAGTCTGTCATTTCGGTGTGCTCATCCACTTCCCCCTGTTATTGCGCTCCTATATTTAGGAGCCAAAGCCTTGCGGGGTTATACGGGGCACAAGGCAGGGTTTCATCCAATCACATCAGGTTACACGACCCAAACACTGAACCTTTACAAAAATCAGAGTGAAACCAGCAGGGACAGGTGTATGAAGATGGCCCGTGTAACATTTACGTGGCTGACAGTGTCATTTCAGCGTTTGATTGGATATGACGTGACATGAACTTGACCGCAAGAGTTTGACTGGCGGATACGGAGGTACTTTGCTATAAAGAGATTGGCTGTGTTTCAAAACCTTGTGAACTGTTGAACTAGACAACATTTATAAAGAAAAAAGGGGGATGTAGAAACAATTTTCTCTCAGAAATTGCCAGCAAATTTCATTTTATTTAAATATATATATATAAATATAAGTAAGTAAGAACAAGTAAATACTATTCCATTCTTTTTTACTTCAAAATTCTATGATGTAATTATTTTTGAATAATTATTTGTGAAATTTGCTGGCAATTTCAGAAATAAAATTGTTTCTACATCCCCCTTAAAAAAAATAAAATAAAATAAAAGTTGTCTAGTTCAACAGTTCACAAGGTGTGTGTTAAGAAAACTTTATTTGTAATTTTTGCCTGTTGTAAATACATAAATAAACAACTCATTTATTTGTTTCAGTTGCCAAAGCGTAATTTCTCAATTCATTTTAGTTTAACTTGAAATACTAAAATAACAAACTAAAACATAAATAGAAAATAATAATAACTATACACACATAATAAATAAACAAAACTCAACATATAGTATCAATTTGATTTCGAGCATCATAAGTAGATTTAAATATTCGATTTGAAAATTAAATGCATCAACAATGTCCAAAATGGCTGTCTAGGTATTTAACTTATACGATTTTGCAAGACAGCCCCTTGATCTTCACTTAAAAATGGTAGATTCATATGAATCTGCATGGCTTAATCAATAAAAAAGAGATTGTTTAGTACTTTAGCACTTTTTGTACAAAATGAGGGTGCCATTTGAAATCACAGTACTTCCTGAAATCAACAGGACGCCACAATCTGAAGACCTTAGTTGCTGTAAACAATTTTTATGGAATGGCACTGAGAAAAAAATTATCTGACAGATATGACTGAATTACGTGTCCTGAAATATCACACCTGTCTCCGAGAGATCCCTGGGCTCTGTAAAGTGACAAAAAACATGAAATATGTGATGGTGAGCCATGGTCAGATTCTTTTAATGGCCAACAGAAAGACTCTGAGGCACTAGTTCTCACATGGCAGCCCATATACGGAAAACAAGAAGCCGAGAGCATCAGTTTGTCTATTTTGACAAAACTGAGATGACATGCACATTTACAGGGTGCAGTTCTGGAAAAGGTTGTGTCTAATAAACTCTGGAGGACATTTTATAACTTACAGGACCTTTAAAATCAACATGAAATGCACGAACCCCTGTATACTTTCATAATGCGACACATTTGAGAATGAAATTTGAACATTTCTAAAGCTTCCAGGCCCAACATAAATTGCTTGCAATTAATTAGTACTTCCATAATGTGACTTATTTCTGAGTGAAATTAAAAACAAATAAATAAAAATAGTAATACATTTTAAAGTAGAGATCCATAAAAAATGTATTGGATCATAAAAATTGGCTGCTACATACTAAAAAGAGCCCGGAGGGGCGGGGCTAAAACATTAAGAGGGCTTGATGATGTCATCTGAAAAGAAATGTCGTTTCAGCACATTTTAGATTGATGAATCATACACAGTAACCCACATTAAAATAGAGAACAGCGTCCGTTTTGATTTCATGTGATTATAAGCTGTAAATAACCAAGTCTATTCCCTTAATTACACACCTGAACTCAAGTACAGCATCAGCCGTCTAACAGTAAAGCATCCGGGTGTCTAAGTGTAAGCCAGGGCTCTTTCAGCGGTGCGCAAAGCACTTAACCCCAGGACACTCTGCAGGGACCATCAGTGCAATTAGTACACTGTAAGTCCCTGCAGATGAAAAGCGTCTGCTCAGCGGCGGCTGTAATGAGCATGGACTTTTTTTCACACTTTGTGTTTGACATTTTTGATGCTCCGTGTACAATTGAGCAGCCTTGAATCGCTGTTTGTGCTGTGCAAACAATAGAAGCTTCCGAGCTGAAATGAGAATGCATAGAAAGCGTCTCGGCCGTAAGTGCACAGAAAATCCTTTGGATATAACGTGCGTGTTTGTAGGAACATGCCTGATGTTTTCAAGCTGAGTCTCCTTATGTGTGTGTGCGTTGGGGAAAATTGCTTTCTAAGTCGTGATTGCATGTACAAAGACACGTGTGAAGTGTTTCCTTTCAATTTGTGTGTGTGCGCGTGTGCTCTTTAAGCTGTAATTGCGTCTGTAGAGTTGCGCTCCATCCCCGGGTGATTTATGGCTCATGCCAGCACAGAGCTAACAAGGGCAATAAATTCCCTCACTTGCTAGTGCTACTGCAAAATGTGTGTGCATTGTGTGTATGTGTGTGAGCATTTGCAAACATGCAATCATGTCATGCGGCGTACAACATGCAAACTGCCTCTGAGTCTCTGTTCTGTCCTCATTCTTTCCATCAAATTTATACAGACACACAACAGCTGTATGCAAACAGTTGGATAGACTTCTCATTGAAAAAGTGACAGGTGAGTGACACAAAGTGCATGACCTTTCGACACTGGTTCCCTGACCTTTGACCCCTGGGTTTGGCAAGTTTGTGTGTGGGTACGCAAATGGATGAAACATTTACTTATATGTGTGTGTTTATATGAAATGGAGAAACAGCGAAGGAAGAAAAGGTTAAGAGAAAAAACAAAGTAGTATGTGCAGATCATTTACAGTTGCAACCATAGAAACAGGCTATCAGGAATCCTCTAAATGTAAATGTTTGATGCCGAACCGTCAAGGCTTGCCTTATACAGCGTGTAATTTCTGCAGAACCAAACAGAATTAGAAAAAAACAGGTTTCAAATCTATCTTTCATTGTTAAAACAAACAAACAAACAGACAGACAGACAGGCACATGCATACATGTATACTTAAATATACATATAGTTATTTTCATTATTTTAGTTATTTTCATTAACTAACATTAACAAAGATTAATAAATAGTGTAATAAATGCATTGTATATATATATATATACACACACACACACACACACACACACACATACATGCACATGTATACATACATACATACATATACACATATATACTCATTATTATGTGATTTAAGATGTGTATATATTTTACAATATTAATTAATAATTTTGTACAATTAACTAATATAATAATATTCTGGACTGAAAAATGCAGTTTTTATTGAGATGACCTGCTTTATTAATTCAAGCATATGAAATATGACTGCACAAAGTAATAAAGACAATATATTTATAAATATATAAAATATTCAAAACTTTGAGAAAAATAGCGATATTATTTTGTTAGCCATTGTTGGAATGTTCAGTGCTGCTAAGTAAATTAGTTGATTTTTGCCTCAAAATACCCCACACCTTACAATCACAACCTAAAGTGACACCTGAAAGATCTACAGCTTTAAAAAAAAAAAAAAAATCCTCAAGACAGGTGTGATATCCTCAAAGACTCAAGTCGACTCCTGACAGACACTGATCCACCAGCTGCCAGGACACAAATCTCACAAAACCACGTTTTTAAACCACTCTTAACGCCGAACTGAAGTACAGAGCTGGAGATACTTTGCTTTGTTGCTGTCAGCGAGTTGTAGCAAGGTTTAAAAAGTAGAAGGTGACTGTTCTGCACCAGTGTGTGTGATTCATGCCCTTTAAAGGCCACGGTGAACCCTCTCGTTTCTGTCTTAAAAGAAATAGACAGATATTCATGGCTTCCCCTCCTTTTTTCCTGATTCCCTCATTCCAAGGAGAGGTGAAAGACCACGGGAGATCTGAGGGTCGTTTTGAAACCTCCAGATCATTTTCAGGCAGCTCGCGGGTGAGTAGACACACAAACACGCACACCATTCTGGCCTCTGAACCCCAAACTCTTTCATCCAAACTCGTTTTCTTTTTCCCCTCAGTCTCTCAATTTACACTGTGCTACAAGTCTCGTCAACCTCATCTGATTGGTACACGGTTTCAACACACTCGCTTTTTATACAGTGCTGGGTAAATTCCTTACAAATTGCCGTCCATTGCTGATTACAAATGACATGACGGAAATTGTAGTTAGTAATGTAATCTGTTGGATTACACATATTCGGTAATGTATTCTGACTACTTTTTGATTACTTTCGACCTAACTCGTGAGAAAATATTTTCCATTCTTTGTTATCAACATCATGAATTTCATTAAACCCCTGAAACAACAGCAGGGGGTTTGCGAGGTGATGAAAAGCTAATATTTAATTAAATCATAAAAAAGTGTGGGCTCTCCATTTTCTGTATTATAGTCAGCTGACTAGTGGCTGGTGTTCGAAGTTACTGTAAGACTTTCTTTATGTATATAAGTGGTAGGATTTTTTTAGAAAGGAAAATTTAAGAGAGAGAAAAAAAAGAATAATTAGGGTGAATCAATACTTTATGAATAATTAACTGCCATTTTGTAGATAATATGTAATCATGTAATCCATTAAAAGTACCAGTAATCTAATTACGAGCACTTTAAAATGCAATATAACCTAATTACAAGTACTTAATTTTTGGAATCTGATTACATAATCCAGATTACATGAAATCAGTTACTCCCTAGCACTGCTTTTACGAAACTCCCTAGCACTGCTTTCTTGCTTATCCAAACTGGACGTAAGCTGGTGCTAGGTGGTAGACCATCTTGGACCAGAAACATACCAGTTCAAGGTGGTCAAGATGGATGTTAGATCATGGTGGCTGATCAACCAGCTTGCACCAGCTTATAACCTTCTTGAATCTACTAGAAATAAGCTTCCAAAACATAGCTACCAGCTTAAAGCTGGATTTTCCAACAGGAACACTTCTTTTATGCCACATAGCCTACTTCTTTTTCACAGTTTATTGTACCTCTGCCACCTTACAGGCTGACGGATATCACATTCACACACACTTTAAAACACATACTTCATCTTGCCTTGTGGAATTCTTGGTCTTATGGATTTTAAAAAAATGTGAGTGGCGTTTGCATTTGTAAAAATAGCATAGGTGTTGTGGTTTAATGCCAGGATGTTGCTATGTGGTTGATTGGTTTTTAACGTGTTGCTATGGGGTTGACAGATGACATACCGACATAAGTTAAACACTTACAGTCAAGAATTCGATCAAATCCCTAGCCCTAAGTATGAGTAAGAGTAATAATAATAGTGATGCTTGCCTTCAGAAGTAACACTAATAAAAACCCAGATACTATCGGTTTCCCTGACAGAAAACTCACTGTCAAGGGGAACGAGAAAATGACAGAGTGAGAGAAAAGGGGGAGAAAAAAAATTGAGGGTTAAAGCTAAGTGTGCGGGTCAGACAGAATGACATGACAACAGCAAAAAATGTAAATAAAAGAGCTTTGTGTGGTAATTCAGTCCACCCGACAGAGGCTTAACACATAAATCAACCTCACACAAACACACATATTTCTTTACGCAGAAATCATTATTCGCAGACACACATACACATACACACACACACACACACACACACACGTACCCACTTTGTCCAACAAAACCGGACAAAAACAAATGATCCCATCTAAACAGTGCATGTGAATTGAATGCAGTGCATGAAACATTAACCATAACACTATCAAAATTTCAAATCACACTTCAATCGTTCCCCCTCCATCTCAACTGTCAAAACTCGACCTAAATAAAATGTAGGCCAATGCAGTGTTTAACTGGCCTGAGGTGATAAACCACTGGAGCCCATTCACTCTTCATTTATGTGTCCCATGAAGCCACTGTGAGTGGCATATAACTCGGTGTTTAATTTTTTTTCCCCTCCCGTATTACAGGCTCTATCTACAGCATATTAGCTGTATTCAATACCTAGTGATTATGCAAGCAAAGTAAGCTACTTTAAACGCCACAATAAGGTGACTCAGAAAAACCCTTGTGAGAAAAAAACGAAGATTTGTTACCTTACCATGTTAGCGCTCAGTTACCTCACACTGAATGAAAAACTGCACATAACTGCACAAGGAAGCCACAACAACATATTCAACAAAATTTCAAGCACTTTACAGGACATCATTGAACTTTTAAAGAAATTCAATATGAAAAACATGATCAACACATACCTGTTTCTTCATCAATGGTGAATCTCCCAAGACCACTGCCGTCACGTATGGAGTACTGCACCTCGCCGTCCCTTCCTGTATCATCATCCCTTGCAGAGACCTGGAGCACAGAAGTCCCGATCCGAACACTTTCCTTTACTGATCCGTTCATGGCGAAGTTCGAGAAATATGGTGCGTACAGGTTCTCGTTAACATCCACCACCTCCAGTTCAACAAAGCTAACTGACAGGAGTGACACCGGTCGGCCTTTGTCTTTCGCTCGAACTGTTAGGTTGAAGAACTGTTGAGTTTCGTAATCCAGCTCCTTGGTAAGACGAATGGCACCACTAGTCTTGTCAACCTCAAAACGGCCATCGTAGTCGTTAGCGAGCGAGTATCGCACCTGCCCTCCAAGTCCCAGGTCAGGGTCTTGCGTATCCAGCCAGGCAATGACAGTGCCCACTGGGAGGTCTTCTAGTGCACGGGCGCTGACAACATTTGGGATAAAGGCTGGTGGGCAATCATTAACATCCTCGAGATAGATTTTAAGAGTTGTTACTGAAAACTGTTGAGCCGCTCGTTCTGCTCGATCTCGTGCTTCCACTTTTAATACAAAGAACGGAACAAACTCACGATCTAACTGACCTGCAACATATACAATCCCACTGGAGCTGTTGATACCAAACTGTGATGTGCTGGTGAGTAGGGAATACTGGATCTCGCCATTGAGACCTTGATCTTTGTCAGTAGCTTCCACTTGGATGACTTCGGTACCAATAGGGGTGTTTTCGGGAATGCGGGCCTGGTAGCCACCATCCTGAAGAAACTGAGGTGCATTGTCATTTGCATCTGCTATGTAAACTGTAAGAAGCCTCCAAGAGGATCTTTGCGGTTGGCCTAAGTCATACAGTGTGATGTTTAGAAGATAGCGATCTGTCCTCTCACGGTCTAGAGGAAGGAAGATGCTTATTACGCCATTCAGAATTCCAATAGTAAAACAACTGTCTGTGTTGCCATCAGCAATGGCGTATAAAAGTTGTCCATTGAACCCAGTGTCTCCATCAAGGGCTTTTACCTGAAACACACTCGTGCCAGCTTGTACATCCTCACGCACAGTGATGTCAGTTGGGAAGGATTTGTCAAATTGAGGCGTTTGACGGTTCACAGAGAACAGGTCAATAAAGCCCTCCTCCATTTTGGGTTTACTGCTAGCTTTGGCTTTCTTCAGAAGTTTCTCAGCTAGTCGCTGGGCTACTCTGGTTTCGGTACAACTAAAGCTCTTGGGCGGTGATTTCCCTTGCACTACAGATATGTTCACAAACATGGGATCGGAAAAGTGTTCCCCATCTGTGGCAGTAATTTTTAGGCTGAATGAGTTTTTGGGTGCTGCAGTGTTTAAAGAATGATATAAGGTCATGACACCAGAATCAGGATTTAAGTCAAAGAACCCTCGCTCATTCCCTGAGAGGATCTTGTATTTGACTAGCTCTAGCTCATCAATGTCTATGGCTGACATGGTGGCGATAACCTCACCTACCGGAAGGTCTCGAGAGATTACACCAACACAGGCCACTTTCTCAAACAGGGGTTTGTTATCGTTAACATTCTCTAGGTGCACAGTGACATTGACTTCACTCTCACGCCTATAAGGGGAACCCCAGTCAGAAGCACGAACCACAAAACTAAAACTCTCTACAGATGATTCAAAGTCTAGCTCCTGTGTTGTCGTGACTGCTCCGGTGAACTGCTGTACGCTAAAAGGTAATGGTGTCAAGCTAGCCATGCTATATGTGATGTACCCGTTTTCCCCATGGTCTCCATCAAAAGCAGTCACCACAACAACAGTGGTGCCTACCGCAACACTTTCATTGACAAATACTTCATAAGACTGCTGAGCAAATGATGGTGCATTATCATTGGCATCCTCAAGAATGACTCTAACCTTGACCCTAAGGTCACTGTCTACTTCTAAGACCTCTAGCTCAAATATTTCCTGTGTGAGTTGGGTGAGCCAACGTGCCGTGCTGATGACGCCAGTCATGGTGTTGATACTGAAGAACCCTGAATCAGTAGATGGGGTCAGGATGTACTCGGCATCATCTGGCTCTGGCTGGAGTTTCACAGCCTCCACAACAGTTCCAGGAGGGGCAACTTCACTCAAGAGGACCTCGTATTCATCCTTCTGAAATGTGACTTCTGCCGGGGCTGGTCGAGACAGTCGTAAGTGCACCGTGTGCACAGCAGAAAACTTCTGAGGTGTTCCACGATCCCGAGCCTGCAAGCTGAGATTTAATCCAAATGGATAACTGTCCCAGTCGAACTGCTCTGTTGCACGAAGGACAAACTCGTTAGATCCTTTCTGAGTGACTTCCTCATCCACCAATTCTTCACTTGGCATGTCTGTCCTTTCGATGCTGAAGAGCTCAAGAAGGTCCCCAGCCACAATGCTCACTGTTTCAATTTCTCCATTCACCCTTTCATCAAGATCCTCTACAGTGACCACAGCTACGACTGGGGACTTCTCAGTCCATACAGGTGCTAATGTAACAATACTCAGAGTGGGCACATGCTCGTTAATCCGTTCTACATGAACAAACAGTTTAGCTGTACTGCTTACTCCATTATTCCCATAGAGCTTCATTCCCCGGTCCACAGCCTGGATCTCAAGATCATAGCGGCTTTGAGTGTCAACATCCAGCTTCCCACTGAGAGAAACGACTCCACTAGTCGGGTGCACAGCGAACAGCTCCATTCGCTCCTTGAAAAAGTAATAGAACTCTCCATTTGATCCTATGTCGGCATCCGTAGCAGTGACCTGAGCTATGCTGGTGCGTAGGGGTGTGCTTTCTGCAATGGTAACTGAATATGTGGTAGGGGAGAAAAGGGGTCGAAGGTCATTCATATCCAACACCTGCACACTAACTTTAGTCCAGGCCTCTAGTGTATCCCCCTTAATGGAAGCTTTCACTGTCAACAAGTAGTTGTCCTGAACTTCACGGTTCAAGATGGCAGCATTCCCCCCTTTGGTTCTTATCCGTAGGAAGCAGAAATCGCCCAGAGTGTACTCCTCGGCCTTGAAGAATCCTTCCTCATCCCCGGAGGTGATGCGGTACCTCACCTCCCACGAGTGATGTTGGAGAGGGACGCCCATGCGCACCTGGCTGGCAGCGTAGGTGCGGGCGGCCGAGTTCTCGTAGACCGACGCATGGTACAGTGGTTGAGTAAACTGAAGGCGGGACCTTTCACTTTGGCAGTGGCCTGGAGGCAGAGAGATGAACAGCAAGAGGGCCAATTGTAGGAGAATGGCCCATATGTCTGCCCAAAGGGCCATGCTCACTGCCATCCCATCACCAAACCCATCCTGGAGACAGAGAGAGAGAAAAAAAAAAAAAACAGAGAAAGATGTTAGGAAGAGCAGATGACATGACAGTACACAACCTGACCTTTCACATCTAAAGCTCATAGGTCACTAGGGATCAGTCAAAAAGATCAAACACAAGTAGAGGAAGTCGTGTTCCGAAGAAGGGCTGGTAGCCAGGCAACCGCAAGCCAAATGACATCACTACCCAGGTCTCAAAATGGACACTGACACACAATTATATACTAGAGAAAAACCAGGAGGATGCAATTCAGGAAAATTCACTTACACACATACTCTACACACAAGAAAAAACAGCAGGAGAATGCAAGTCAGGAACAAAATAATTATAGAGAACGAAAGATCAAAAATATAACCCGTGAAAACGAAGACACACACACACACACACACACACACACACACACACACACACACACACACACACACTCATTATATGACATGGTTTTAAAAAAGCTCTTGAGAAAGGACAAAATGTTGTGGATTCAGCAATATACTGGTTATGATAAAGTGCTGCTGGAGAGGAAGTCTGTGAATGTGGGTTTACTTAGCTATACTAGGATACAAAATTGTCCCCAGAAGTGAGCTGAATCTGACAAAGTCTTTGGGGACCTAAACTGGACAAATGATTCATAAATCCAATAAATATATATATATATTTTTTTTTTATTCTAAAAATGCTTATGTTTTCGTTTAGGGTTAGTAAGTTATAATTAGCTTTATACAAAAACAATATCAGTCTAAGGTATGTCCTCAATTTGTTGTGTTTGTGAGTTCATGCTTGCAAGTAAGACATTTTGCATGTGTGTGTGTGTGTGTGTGTGTGTGTGTGTGTGTGGGCGTGTTTTGCTATACTTGTGAGGACCAGATGTCCCCACAAGGATAGTAAAACTTGACATTTTTGACTTGTGAGGACATTTGGCCGGTCCTCACAAGGGAAATAAATTATTAAAAATTCTGAATGAAGTTTATCTCAAAATGTAAAAATGCAAAAAGGTTTCTGTAAGGGGTAGGTTTAGGGGTAGGGTTGGTGTAGGGCAATAGAAAATATTGTTAGGTCAGTATGAAAACAATAGAAGTCTATGAAAGTCCTCACAAGTATAGTAAAACCAACATGTGTGTGTGTGTGTGTGTGTGTGTGTGTGTGTTGGTATGGTACATCAACTCTAGTTTTAGACACTGATTGTTTTGTGTGTGCCCTGCGGGACGGTTAGGATGTGTTCCAGTCCACAAAAATGCAATACTGACCTTACCATGCACACACACACTATCCAACTTTTGCCCACACAAAAACACACATGCATGCACAAAATACACACACACACAGAATGGAGTTGCTGTGGTCAGCCCACACATGACTCAGCACACACATACACACACATCCCCTTCCACCTCTAATGATATCCTACAGCATACTCACCAACTCAAGTCTCACAAATTGGAATAGGCACGCACACACACACACACACACACACACACAAGAACTCAAAATGCAGAGATCAGCTTATTTTATTTCTCCGGGTCTATTTCTCTCGGTTTCTCTCTCCGTCACACTCTTGTTCTCTCTCTTTGTGTCCACATACACTGACAGACAGTCTGTCAGATTAAAACCAGCAGGCATTTTGGAGCAGTCAAGGTTCAGTACGCAAACAGCGTCTTGTCTCCCCTAAAGCCTTGTTTAGACTGACCAAATCTCCGGCTCAGCTGGCCAGAGACTTTACACAACACAATAAAAACGCATATCATGAGGCCAACCCAAACACCGCAGTGCATAAACACATAGACACTATCAAAACTACCTAGCTAAAAAAAAAAATTCTATTCAAACATTTTCTGAATTATCTTGGTTATTGGTATACTAAAATGTCCAGTTGGACTACTATACAGCAACTTCAAATGAGGCTATTGCAATTTTTTATTTATATAAATGTTAGCATCTGGAAAAGTTCACTCAATATTTGTATTAGCAACCTAGCAAATCGTGCTGTTGAATATGTAGTCACTGTAACACTGTATGTAACATGTTTAAACACTGTTTAACCTAAGCTAAGGTATCAATATTACTTTGAACATTAATAATTACAATGACTTTTAGGAGTAATACAACTTCAATCACTCTCAAATAATGTTTTATTAAAAACATTCAAATAATTCAAGTAACTTTTTTTTTCAAATCAAATATTAATAACTTTATTAGAACCCCCATTAGCAATATTTGAAAAAAGTACACAACCTTTTTGTAACATTGGCCAATTTTTGGATTTTTTTTTAATGTTAGTATAACTTATCTGAAAACATGCACTTAGCAAGTTGCTGAATATATAGTCCAATAAAGTACAGCTAAATATAAGGTAACACATCAATGTTACTTTGATCATTTGTTGAACAATTATTATTATAACTATAAAAAACGTTAAGAACTTTTTTTTAGTTGTGGGAACTTGAATCAAACACAAATAACATCATTATGCCTTCCATTAAAAATATTTAAAAAAATAACACAACCTTTAAGTAAGGTTAGCCAACATTTTTAGAATGTCCTCGATGGGACATAAACACAAAACATTGCCAACTATTCTATTAGTACACATTATTGATCATACTAACTCCCACAGTGGTACACACACAACAAAACACACAGACACTCACTAATTAACTACAAAAAACACACAATATTATCAATAAAAAGCCATTATCCACATAAGCACAAAGCATTATCAATACAAAAAGCCATTATGACAGGCCACTGTCAATACATTTGCACACTAAAATAACTACATAACATATTTCCCAGTCACGAGTCATGCAACCATTAACAAAACCGATGTACTACGAGCCACGCTTTGCAAAATGCAGTTTGGAAACATTAATGAACTTGGGATCCTGTGTTAGGCTCATTCACATACAGCAAATATTCTAAAGAAAAACTGCATTGAAAAATCATGCTTTGTGTTTTCCTTTCTAATGGAAAGTGTTTGTGTGCGTGTTTATCTGCTGATATTTTGTTATCTGAAAACTGCATTATAATCTATTCTCTGACAGCTCCACGTTTAAGAAAAGCCGCAGCGCTCCACTGCATCTGAATGCATGTGCGTAACGTGACGACCGATCCAATATTTCAAGAAACAGAGAGGAAGTGATGTAGAACAAAGCGCATTTCCATAACAGAGAGAATTCTAAATGACAAGAGTGTGTTTGAGATGTTCTGATATCCATAGACCACGGTATGATCCTTTCACTTCAGTTTCACATTTAAGAAAAGCCAGACTGACGCACTTCTTCTAAATCTCTGTAGTATGTGTATTAGTGCTGTCACAATACCAACATTTCAGTAGATGACACCTAATGCAAGTGAAATTTTATTACAGAAGGGAGAGCTTTTAACCAATTAAAAATGACTTTCAGTCAACCCTTACAAAAAATGGTGGTTTTATTATAGTAAAAGTGTAGTAACCATGTTTTTTTTTGGCAGATTTGGTTAACATTTGTATAACTACAGTTTTACTACAAATACCACGGTTAAACTATATGGTTAGTGTAGCAAGGTCATGGTTAATTTGTGGTTACCATGGTTTAACCACAATAACCATGTTTTGTTGGTTTTATTTCTTGCAAAACCATGGTTAATGTTTTTAAGGGAAATTACCATAGCTAGCCATCACCCAATAGGATACATACTGTATAAAAATACTTTGCATTATTATGAGGTTTAGTTGTTCTATTACATGTAACATATATGGTAGAAATACTTAAGGTTGAATTTATTTAACCTTTATTTAACCAGGCAAGTTAATTAAGAACAAGTTCCTATTTTCAATTACAGCCTGGCAGAATAAGCTAATGTTTTAAAAGATATTCTACATTTTATAAGTGTAGAAGCTAACCATACTAGCTTAGCATATTGTTAGCCAGTTAGCCTGGTATCATGGTATATACCCGAAGCAAGTTACGACACAACAATACTGTCAAGTATTACATATGTGACCCTGGACCACAAAATCAGTCTTAAGTCGCAGGGGTATATTTGTAGCAATAGCCAAAAATGTATGGGTCAAAATTATCAATTTTTCTTTTATGCCAAAAATCATTAGGATATTAAGTAAAGATCATGTTCCATTAAGATATTTTGGAAATTTCTTACCGTAAATATATCAAAATTTGATTTTTGATTAATAATATGCCTTGCTAAGAACTTCATTTGGACAACTTTAAAGGCTATTTTCTCTGTATTTTGATTTTTTTGCACACTCAGATTCCAGATTTTCAAATAGTTGTATCTCGGCCAAATATTGTCCTATCATAACAATAACAGCTTAATAAAGATAACAGCTTATTTATTCAGCATTCAGATGATGTATAAATCTCAATTTTGAAAAATTGACACTTAAGACATTCAGTTTGTTTACAAGTATTTGTTTTGTTTAACATTAGTTTAATAAGTATAGGATACACATGTATATAAAGGCTCATTTGCCTAGCTACAACAAACTATCCATGGTTTTACTATAGAACAAGTGTAGTAACCTTTCTTTTTTTTTTTTTGGTGGATGCATTTGTATAACCACAGTTTTATTACAAATACCATGGTTAAACTATGGTTAGCATAGCAAAACTATGGTTAATTTTTGTAAGGGTAGACACAATCACAATTAAGCAATATTACAATATGTTTTTGAACAGGCAACAAAACAGCCACCTATTGTGGTCCAAGAAGACATGACTGGAATGGAATACGTATTACTTACTAAAACCTTGTCTGTTATTTAATGGCCCAGTCAGTCAATGACTTCACAGACAGTGGTTCTGCATGAAGGTATAGAAACTGGGTTCACACAGGCCTCAAAGGCACCATAATGTCACGTCTAATGATCTAGAACAAATTCAAGTGAGCTTTAGACATAACCAAGTGAATATTTTATGACTACAATGCTTGTTTCTCAGTAAAAACGGAATCGCAATTTGGACATTTATTTGGACAAATTTACTTACTCCCAGCCACTTCACTAGACATCAGTTTGATTCTTCACATAAGGATACATGTAATCAAAAATGGACCAGATGAAGGCATTTCTAGAACTTTTACTGTCAGACTGCACTGAAGAAAGAGATTCATTTTTAATTTAGCATTAACTTCTAAGTACTGGTAATTTTTTTTGACATCCCTAGTTTTTGTTTCTGCTACTGCTTTTGTGGTGTTTTTTTTTTCATCTGTGTGTGACAACAAATACAATATTCTGAGTGTCGCATAGAGGAAGTGAGGGAGAACAAATGGCCATTTCCATAAGAGAGGGTTCTGATGGACTATGTGTGTGTGTGTGTGTGTGTGCGTGTGTGTGTATGTGTGCTTGTTTTGGTGTCATTAATTGGAGCGGGATCTTTATTGCTGCTGGCATTGGTTTCTGTAAGCATCCTGTCAGTCTGAGCCAACGACCTCTGAACACACACATACTCTCGTTTCCTTCACACATGCTGCGGCTAAACGGACAGCGCTAACAAGCACAGTGTGTGTGTGTTTGAGGGGACGTTTGTGATTTGGAGGTCCCTCATGCAATCATGCGACCCGCAGAAGCAGAGCAAAAGCCCTCAGAGAAAAAGTGAGCGGGAGAGGGGGACAGTGAGTTCAAAGCTACCAGTGGAGAGCGTATGTATTATGCATAAGACAAAGAAAGGCAGAACAAGTATGCGAGAGAGAAAAGTTGTGTGATTCCCTCTTGTCATGTCCGGTCTGTTATTGTGTGTTGTTCTGGAGGGACGAGTTAAGCTGTGCTGTTTTATGTTCTGAGATGTGGTGCGTTCACTTCACGGGCTTTCTTACTGAATGCATCTTATGTATGCTTGTGTGTGTGTGTTTGTGAGAGAGAAAGATCAAACATCAGAAAAACTTCTAAACACCCAACTTTTAAATAGACCAATGTTGAATACAGAGTTTGCTAAAAAGGCAATAGTTTATCCTGCAGTATTAAAAAAAAGCTTGAAATTCGTAGGCAAAAACATCTGAAAACGTATGAAAAATGTACTGTCTGAAACAATTCGCAGAGGACACTTTCAAACCAAGCAGATTTCACTTCATCAATAGAGCAAATTCATGCGCAAATCCTGAACCAGTTGTGAAATCTGCCTGGGGAAATATCAAAATGACTGGATTTCATCTGCAAAAATTCACCAAACTATGATAAATACATGCTCCTCTCACCTAGTAATTGCAAATTAAATGATATCATGCCCAGTGTCCACTGCACTATATTTCTTATACACATATCTGATATTATGGGTTTTATGGCAAGAATAAAGACTAAAATATACAACAATTCATCTATAGATCTCCATTTGTTTGACCAATGAAATCCCATTGCCTTTCCAGTTAGTTGTAACTACAGAATACAATGAATAATGAATCGATTAATACGTATAATGAATCATTAAAGAATTGTGACTTGGTTTGAATGATTCATTGCAAAGAACCAATTTAAATGAATGATTCACTCACCTATTGAGCATTGCAATGGCTTGCGACCAAGTTTCCTTCTAACGAAAGCTATTTTTAGACAATTAAATACTGCAGAGCAGAACAGTGCAAAACTGTAATGTCACTATAGAAATATAAATGATCTATAATGACTTTTACGTCTACATCTTCTTCAGAAACACTTTGTTAGAACATTATGGCAGTGTTTGAGTCCAAATCAAGAGCCCACATGCTCCAGAGACCAAAACCATGAAAATATGCTCTTGGACTTGAATCTCAGTTCTTGAATCCAAGTCCAAGTCAATATTTTTATGATTTTAGTCTTGTCATAGACTCTGAAGCATGTGGACTCAGTCTTGACTTGGACTCATCCCTCTTGGTCTTGATTCAAATGAACGGCTCGACTACTATACTGCATTTTGGTCAATACTTCACACTGGAAACTACAATTCTCTATGCACATGAACTGAACAGCTTTCAAATGTGTTCTTCAATCTGCTCTGAGACTGCTTACATATTTTCCTCACAAAACCTCCATAATCACCACGTCTCTCTTCAATTCAGCTTCGCTCAGGACATCACTGGACCAATTTGCAGTCAAATAAAAAGGCCCTGCTATCTAGAATAAAACAATTAGAGGAAGAGCGACCGTTAGTTGCAGGATGTACATTGTCATCTATATGAATAAAATGACGTCCCTCGTTCCAGCTTGAATGAACTGCCATCTGAATGCATGATTTTTCATAACAGAGGAGCCATACAAAACATTATCCTTACCGTCCGTCCTCGAATCTGTCCAATTCAAGTTTTTCTTTCAAAATAACCCTTTTAACCCACATTCTTTGTATTTCATTTCTAACTTGAGGGAAAATACATTGTATAAGCTTATTTGGACTTACTTTCCTAAGTTTTTTCTTCAGTATTAGGGGTGTGCGATATTGACAAAATTAGTTCTTGATATTTTTTCGATAACGATAAATAATTGTGTTTTTATGCTTGTATCTTGGCTGGTTTAGGCCTGTCATGGATAAATAAATATGACGCTAAAAACGTCATGCAAACGATTTGTTCAAAATAGCTGATTTGTTTAGAAACGAAACTGTCTTCATGAATGGATCATTGATTTTTGACTTGACTTTTTTCAAAAACAGATTTTTGATTTTTGTCAAATACCGCAGTGTTCCTCTGAGGCTACGTTTACACTAGTGCGTTTTCATTTTAAATCGCATAACGTTTGCTACGGTTACGCCTGTCTTTTACACTACTCTGGTATTTTCGACCCTCAGAAATAGAGACTTTGGATTGATGTGTAAACAATAACATCATGCTCGTCGCTGTAGATGCATGAATGGTCATGTGACGTGTTTTCGATTAGTGCGGACGAAAATTGTTTCTGAAACAAGAACAAGCTAAAGATACACTTATAACACTTTTTGTTTCTGATAGTACCCCTTCTCTCAACCTAAATGTACCTTAAAGTTCCCACTCAAATGCCCTGTTTCCAGGTCTACTGAGGAGAGCAAATGTTCTGCACTGGCTTTGTTTGGAACTATTTTTGTTGATGAAACAGAAATAAAGAGACAATATTGTGTCTAAAATGCAACTCACTCAATATTAAATTTTTTAAACATTCATGTGTCAGCTCGCAGATTTATCATCATAGATGATAGGGCCTAAATATCGCACATCTGTACTCAGTATATTTGTCTCAGCTTTAGGTTCGAATTTTACAAGTGTTTCTTTATAAACACTGACTAAAATAGAGCAAGATACAAGATACAAAAATAATAAAATGAAACCGAAAGCGTGATAGAAAAGGTTCATGCTGTCCGCCTTTGTGTTACAGTTTCCAAAACGACATTGTCCCTGTCATCTGTATCTCTGTAGGAATAATAGGCACAGTGAGAACCGAACCCTGTTGACATGAAGGTGCGTGTTCACGCTCAAGGTTATATTAAACATCAATCAAGCCGAAGCATGCAGACACCACATTTCTGTGTTCTAGTCCAGCAGTTATGTGTGTCACAGACACGCCAGTCTTCGTTAGCATGTAAAGCATCCTTCGTCCTTTAATATTTTACTTTGTGCCTTCACGGCTCTGCGGCCACAAACGTTAAAAGCAGGCCGTTCAGTCACTGAAGCAAAAAACCCATTTCAAATCAAAACACGCCCTCAAACACACCCCAATGAAAAATTATTTTAGCAAATCTGCACTTCACAGAAACACGATTCCTGGTATAACCCATTTATTAATGAGGAGTAGGAGGATTCGTAGATTAAAGTTTTAAGATGCTAGAAAATATGGAAACATAATGTGAGCTGTCAGGATTTCAAATCGAGCTGTGGATGAAAAAGTTGTAGGCCTACTAATGAAATGAAACCGTTTTCAGGCGCTGTTGGTTGGAAATATAATAATGCAGACATAGATGCACTCTGGGAGTTGTTATGGATAGAAAATGTGAAGTGCAGCCGGTGCTGTATCATTGTTAGTGTTGAGTTACTGTATGCTGAAGTACAGAGAGTGATGTTAACACCAGCTCTTTGTCTTTAAAGGTGTTCACTGAGTCGAAGAACACTTTTATTATTAAATTGGTGAGTCACATTGTGTTTGGTTGTATTGTTTTGTCCTGGTTATGTTGCTGTAAGGCTGTTATGATTGTGAATTTTGTATATATATTAGTGTTGTCAAACGGTTAATCGCGATTAATCGCATCCAAAATTAAAGTTTTTGTTTACATAATATATGTACGTCTACTGTGAATATGTATTATGTATATATAAATACACACATAGAGTATATATTATGAAAATATTTACATGCATATACATTTATATTCTTATATTTTATATTATATATAAATATATTTAATATATAAACATAACATTTTGCTTAAATATATTCATGCATGTGTTTGTATTTATATATACATAGTAAATATACACAGTATATGCACACATATATTATGTAAACAAACTTTTATTTTGGATGCGATTAATCGCGATTAATCATTTGACCAGCACTAATATATTATATATTATTATATATATATATATATATATATATATATATATGAAGAGTTTATTTGCAAAAACAGATAAGTCCATTTTTGTAAATTTTCAAATTGTATTGTTATGTTTTTATTGTGTTTTATGGTGTTAGATAGCTGTATTTTTTAGTTATTTTTAACCTAATCAAAATAACCCAACTTCAGTTTGATTGAGATTAATTGAACAAAATCTTAAAACCAGGGGAAACATTACAAGTGTTCGCATTTCAGTCATGGATCATGACCAGGTTGTAAGCACTGCTTCAAAATGCCAAAAGAAGAAACGGGAACCAAGAGACAAAAAATAGAGAATAAGCAATTTATCGAAAACTGCATTTAAACTCAAACAGGCTGTTCATCAGCTGATCAAAGGTTTAAGACCACAGCCTTAAAAAAGTTAAAATCTGTCCAAAAATATGGCTTTCATGTCAGGCAGTCACACTGTCATGACCTCCTGATGGCAAAGGTAAAAAGTCTTTCTGTCTTTGAACGTGGCAGGATTGTTGAGCCGCATAAGCGCCATCGCTGCCGAGGTTGGACGCAGTAAGTCATAAGACATTTTACATTTCTTCAAAGATCTTGAGAGTTATGGGACAAAAAAAGTCAAGTGGTAGACCCAAAAAAAAGATCAGGGGAACATGCAGGATGGTCCAAAAGAGCAACGTTATTCTCCTGGAAGAGGTCCTTCATCAGGCAGTTGTTGTGAACTGCAGCGTTGTCCTGTTGAAAGACGCAGTCATTAGCGCACAGACGAGGGCCCCCAGTCAAGAGGGATGCCCGCTGCAACATGTCCACATAGTCAGGCACAGCTTGACGCCCCTGCACAACCTGAAGCTCCATTATCCCATTGAAGGAAAAAACACCCCAGATCACGATAGAGCCTCCTCCACTGTGCCGCATAGAAAACATCTCCAGTGGGATCTCCTTGTCATGCCAGTAACGTTGGAAGCCATCAGGACCATCCTTGTTAAAATTTTCTCGTCAGAGAATAAAATTTTCTTCCACCTTTCAATGTCTAATGTTTGGTGCTCCCTTGCAAATTCCAAATGGGCAAGTTTGTGGCATGCGAGGAGACGTGACCTTTGAAGACATTTTTTTTGTTATTTTAGCCCTTCTCTCGCAGATGCTGTCTTATGGTTATTGGGCTTCAGTCAGCATCAGTAAGGGCCTTAATTTGGGTCGAGGATCAGCCTGTGTCTTCACGGATTGCCCGTCGGATCCTCCGGTGCAGTGCAGGTGATTTTTTTTTGGTTATATCACTTGACATTTTTGTCCCATAATTCTCAGGATCTTTTAAGAAATGTAAAATGACTGTCTTACTGCGTCCAACCTCGGCAGCGACGCCACGTTGCGAGAGCCTTTGCTTGTGCAGCTCAACAATCCTGCTACGTTCAAAGACTTTTTGCCTTTGCCATCAGGAGATCATGACAGAGTGACTGTCTGAAGGACAATAACATGAAAGCCATAGTTTGGCACAGATTTTAACTTTTTAAGGCTATGGTCTTAAACTTTTGATCAGCTGATGAACAGCCTGTTCGAGTTTAAATGCAGTTTTCAATAAATTGCCTATTCTCTATTTTTTGTCTCTTGCTCCTGTTTCTTCTTTTGGCATTTTGAAGCAGTACTTACAACCTGGTCATGATCCACCAGCGTGAAATGCAAATACTTGTAATGTTTCCCCTGGTCTTAAGATTTTGTTCAGGAGTGTGTGTCTACTTTTCATTCATAGTGAATAAAATAAAATAAAATATTAAGTAATATTTTTTTTTTTTTTTTTACAAAAAACATTAATAACATAAAATAAAAAATAAAACAATGCAAGCATTATTAAAAATAAAATAATACATATTAAATTAAATGAAAAATAAGCAATATTAAAAAATAAATAAAAATAAAATTATATAAAATATGAAATAGAATAATAAAAATAAAATACTAAACAAAATATAAAAAATAATACAAGCACTATTAAAAAATTGAATAAAATTTAAAATAAAATAAACAATAGCAAAAAAAAAACAAAAAAATAAAATACAATTTAAATAAGCAATAAAAAAATATTAAAAAAATAACAATACAAGCATAAGTAAAATAAATAAATTGAATTAAATTATTATTAATATTAAATAAAAAAATAAAAATACAATTAAAAAAATTAAAAAATAAAATAAAATATTCACAGATTATGTAATAATTGTGAAAGGCCTATGTTGAGGCTTTGTTGTTTTGTGGACTGTGATGTTGTGAACAGTGAGGTTCTGTTGGATTTGATTACATCTCTGTGTTCTTGTGAGCGGAAATCTGAGATTCAGTCACAAAGACAGTCCTCCACACACACACACACACACACACACACAAACTGACACCATAAACCTCCGTCTTGCACGTCTGTACATCTTTCCTCTCCAGGAGACAGTAAGTCCTTACACACTACTGCAGCTTTCACCTACACAAAAACCTCAGCGTGCCGCTGGAATAACAATACGTTCACTATCACACACTCGCAGGTAAACACACTTCACTTCTCCTGAGGTGAGACGACCTACTTCTCTCCTTTACAGCACTGAGGCGATTGAGAGAGAGAAACCTGACAGAGAATCTTCCTTCTGACCAGAAATCCTCAGAGACGTGATCCTGAGGCGGTCAGGAGAGTTAGTTCATCTCACACTCTCTCTCTCTCATACACACACACACACACACACACACACACACACACACACACACACACACACACACACACAGAAGGATAGCTCATATGCCGAACCCCCAGAGAGCACGTCAGTTCTGCTGTAATGGAAGAACAGAGCGAAAAGAAAAAGATGAGGAAAAAAAAAGAGCATAATATAGAAGACAGAGACAGGGAGAGAGAGAGACGGGGGGGGGGGGGGGGGGGGGGGGGGGGGGTGAGAGAAATCCTGAACAGCTGCCAGCATTTATCCAATCCGTCCCTCTATGTCCCACCAACGGAGTGACCAGAGACAGTCGTGTTGTGTATTACTGTGTTGATCTGTTTTCTATTCTACTGTGTATTCTATTATGTATCTCTATTGTGTTGTGCTGTTGAGTTATTCTGCAGTATTATGCGTATTGTGTTCTGTTGTTGTTTTGTACTGCAGTGCTGTATTGTTATTGCTAATTAAAACTGAAACTATTAAAATGGTTTTCATTCATTGAAATAAAATAAGATGTAAATACTAGATGAAAAACCTAAATGAAACTTAATTGAAAATCAGAAGTGCTGTCTCTGCAACTAACTAAAGTAAAATTATTTTTGTTGCTAAATTATTTTAAAAAATTACTAAAACTGAAAATAAATAAATATACAGAAAAACATAAATAAATAGAAATAAATGTTATTACATATTTTAAAAATAATAAAATAAAAATGACAAAAGCACATCACAAAATTAAACATTAAAATAAAACTGAAAACATAAAAACATTAATTCAAAATATTAGTAAATACCATAATTGTATATAAATACTAAAAACACTGCCATTGCATTGTGCTTTTTTCCATTCTACTGTGCATTCTATAATGTATTTCTATTGTGTTGTGCTGTATTGAGTTGTTCTATAGAATTACTTTATGTTGTTGCTTTGTGCTGCATCTCAAAATAGTTTTCATTAATTGAAATAAAGCCGAGATAAAATATAAATATTAGAATGGAAAAAAAAAACATGAATATGAAAATTAGGAATGTTGCCTTGGCTAAAAATGACAAAAGAAAAAAAAGACTTACACTAACATTAAAATTAAAAACAAAAACAAGAAAATAGAAGCCAACATTATCATTTAAATAACACTAAAATCACACTGCTATAGTTTTATTTAGTTGCATTCTGTTGTGTATATTGTGCTTTTGTATTGAGTTTATTGTGTTGTACTGTGGCACAGTGGCATTGGACGGTCGATAGTTTGAAGAAAAGAGTGAGAAGAGGACAGGGAACGAGGGAGCTGGCAAAAGAGGGAAGAAATGGTGTGATGAGAGAAAATGAGAACACAGGAAGGATCAGAGCGTTAATGAAAGAAAAAAATGAGCAAGACATGACCGAAAATGAGTGAAAGAAAAAAGGAACGAGAGCAGAGAAACCACAGAAGAGAGATCCAGAAAGAGAGAGCAGCAGTGTTTCTCTTAGCAGGAGCAGTATTTCTTTTTAATTTGCCCTGCTGTAAAGAAATATCACAGAATTTATTGAAGAAATCTCGGCTGCTCGAAAGAAAGAGAGAGAGAGAGAGAGAGAGAGAGAGAGAGAGAGAGAGAGAGAGAGAGAGAAGGAAGAGAGTTTGACTGCATAAGCACGCTCAAACTCTCACTGGAGGAATTCTCCTTTTGTGTTTTTAATTGTGGTCACCAGAGGCCTCATTGGCTGTTATCACGGCTCTGCTTATTGGCTGACAAAACACTGTTGTGATTTGATTGGCCCCCTGAGAGACCCCGGCAACAAACCACGCCTACTTTCCGTTAGGAGCTTGTTATTATGCAGAATCTTCATGCTGTGAGATCAAAGTTGGCCTGCACATAAATTCCCAAGCAAATTTACCTTTCACACTGTGTTGGTGTGCAATATTTACATCTTATATGCATTTCATTAGCATTTGCCTTTCGGAGCGCTGCCTAAAATCAAGGATTTGCGTCTGGAAAATTGCCTAAAATGTGTCTGCGTTATAATGAGGTTAAAAAAAGCAGACTGTAATTTTGGTAATTAATAACTGCAAGCTGTTCTGTTTTTCTTCCTTTCTCCTTACTTCCGCCTGTCAAATTAGCTCACTCTATTTCTTAAAGAAAACATTAATGTAGTGTAAAAATCCAACAAAAACCTACTTGATATACAGCAGGTGTCGAATATGTGAGGTGCCGTAGATGAAGACAACACAATCAAGGATTGAAGTTGATTAATTAGCAGAGAGTGAAAAAAGAAGATAGATGAAGAAAACTTGTCAAGACAAACTTTGATGTTGGCTCGTGGAAGTCTGGCTGGAAAGTTTGAAGTGGTTTTAAAATCTTGAGGTGTGAATGTTTTAAGGCCATGCAGTTTATCAGACAGAAAGAACGATAGAAGGGCACAGAATGAACAACAGCGAGAGCAACAGAGAGAACGATAGATACATAGTCCTAACATCAGACAGATATACAGTACCTACAAAAAGACAGAACGACAGACAGATATAACGATAGATAAAATGACAGACATAACGACAGACACAATGAAAGACAATGATAGATATAATAATGAATATAACGACAGACAGATATAACAATAGATGTAACTACAAACAGAAAGAATGACAGGCAGATATGACAACACATATAGCAATAGAGAAAAACAGACAGAACGACAGAAAGAAATGATATCATGATAATAACAGACAGATAAAACAACAAATATTGTTATAGACAGAAAGAACAACAACAGACGATATACTGTATAGAACCATATATTCCATGATAATAATATATATAAAAATAGGTATTGATAGATATTAGGGCTGTCAAAAAAAAAAATTGAATTTCCAATATTCGTCGAATTTAAAATAAAAATCCACATTCGAATTTTTGGGGTGCGTCAGGCAGCCTTATCTGACGCACGAGATGCGATGAAGATGTAGGTAGGTATCATTGCATTTTAATGCTTTTTTTTAGCCTATCCAGTTGAACCCACTGGATAAGTTGTTCATTTAAAATACTGCGGAAAAAGAGAACATCAATGCAGAGATTATGTTGTTTATGTCAAAACTGGAACCAAGCCGTTCACACAGAACGCATATTTATCGCATTTTCTAGAGGGACATCTATCACCGTTGCACTCGCGTCTCGCAAAAGAGAGTCTGATATTTAGAAAGCCATTTAAAATTATTGTAAGTTCAACTTTCAAAAAACATGTCTCAAAACTTTATGGTGAGACGGGTCTCTCCCCATTCCACTGCATCTCATGTTTTTAAATGAAAAAAAGTAACATTACTCTTTGTGATGGGTTTTCCGTGCTTTGTATTAAACTTGTATACATTATGTTGTTTTGTTTCTAATTGTTTAAGCAACTTAATTCGAATAATTCGAATCATATTTAAGTACAAAATTTGAATGTAGTTTTTCAGCCATTTTGACAGCCCTAATAGATATAACGACAGACAGACAGATATAGATATAAGAGACAGACAGACAGAACGACAGACAATGACAGAATGATATAAACAATAAATAGACATATTGACAAACAGAATGGTAGATAGATACTGTATACCGATAAGATATAAATCACACATACAATGACAGGGATATATAATGACAGATATAACAATAGATATAACTAGAGACAGATAATAAATATGATAAATATAAAGACAGACAGACAAAACAACAAACATGATGATACAGTAGATATAACGACAAACACAGAACAGACAGACGATGCTAAATATATTGATATACAGAACGGCACAGTTAACAAAAAACGTAAATATTCTACAGTTACTTAAGTACCTCACTTCGATGAATAATTGACAGGTTTTTTATAGACGCAATAAAAATACTAGTAAATACAATTCAGAACTACAGTGGTACTATTTTACCACGGTAAGGGATGTTCTTATAGATTATGCAACAATCTTATATATCGTTATCATACAAGTCGAAATAAGGCTGTATTGACAGTTTCAGTCTCAGAATCTATAATGTCTGATGCCCACGTACGTTATAACGGCGTCTCATTATGAACACACACAGAGACACAGAAGCTTCCTGTCCCAGTGCGTCATGGGAAATCTCAGCCCCCAGAGGATCAAATTCCACCTCCTTTTCCTCGCTTTCTTTCTTTCTATAGTGCAATCTCTACTTCTCCCTGCTATCTGATCCTCCCTTTGTTACTACTGCTGCGAGCAACTGAAATTTCACACGCTTGTCAAATCACACTTATGCACTTCACACACACACGAACGCTTCATATAATGTCTTGAATAGACATGACTAAATACATTTATGCACTCCAGCTCTCTGATGTTTTATACACGCACAAACACGTTTAATTAGCCATCTAAACGAGGACATAGCTCAAACCAACTACAAATCCCAAACAGGAAAACTTTTGAAATATTATTCATCGTTTAATCGTTTTTTTCCAAATGAAGACATCTTCGAATATCTCCAAAGGGAGTTTTACTCAGATTTACTTCAGTTCTTATCCTCAAACTATAACTAAATCCACATACGTCAAAAGGCTGATAGCATGCAATGTATTAAAGTTCCAGGCGGTCTTGATTAAACAGCAATAACATTTTGAAATCATACATCATTAAAAGAAAACTCTACATTTATGAAGCCTTTTGACATTCGGTAACTCAAGACGCACACACATACACACAATCTGGAGAGTTTCCATATGTGTGATCGCAAATAGCTCAAACACACACACACACACACACACACACACATGCAGTAAGGAAATCTGGTAAGTTCATTACATATAATGGAAAGGCTGCTGCGGTAGTAAGTTGTAGAAAGAGTATCAATTACATTGAAAAACAAATGACACACACAAGCACGCTCGAGGTCTATCTATGTCACGTCTGCTCTGAACACCCAAATAACCTGGGACTAAAGTAAAATATCTCAATCATTTAGCTTATTATAGTCAACAGTCTGCAATAGCCATTAAACCGAGTGTGTGCTTCTGTGTGCGTGTGCATGTGTGTGTTAACAGAAAGGGAGTCCATCTGGTACTGAACTTTCTAAATCTAACACTAGGTAAGAAGAGAAACAGATGAGAAAGGAGAGAGGTCACAGAGGCGGAATTGTTGGCCACTTTTGGTCAGCTTTTGAAAATATGATCCCAAATGCGATGTATAGGTTAAGTAAGTATTTTTCCATTTCATTTTCTCCATAGGGATTTCAGAGAGGCCATGCAACACACCAACCAGCTCTGAGGTGAATCGCAACATTATAAAGTTTTTATGCAAAAAGCATATGGAAATCTTACAAAAAGACATAGGTAAAATTAATTAGGTTCATCAGTGAATAAACTATGCATCCTGTGATGCAGTGCACATGATGTAATTGAATCAAAAACAAATATAATATTGCCATTTTATTAAGTGTATAAACAGCATATTTTGAGTTTATTGCTAAATACTTAAAATATGTGTAAATATGTACAACTATTTAAGCTGTTTGAATGGACACAATGACATTCGTAATGCTTTATAAAGCAGTTTCTGTTTCCATAAAAACTGAGATGTTAACTAATACTATTAAAAGAAATGTTTTCGTTAATTGAAATAAAGCTGAAATAGATTAAAAATGTATACTTAAACGTAAAAAAAATACAAGCAATGTAAAAAAAAAAAAAAATGTTGAATTCTAGAATTCCGAAAATGTTGAACACTAGAAATCCGAACACTAAAATGTATTCAATGTTTTTAGCTTCTGTTTATATATATATATATATATATATATATATATAAAACCTTTTCCTATTGGCGATAAAAAAGTAATTTTAAATTTAAATTAAATTCAAATTTATGCATTTGGCAGAAGCCTGGATTGCTTACATATCATTCAAAACATCATAATACTGCACATATGTTCTTCCATTTTAAAAACGTCTTCACGCAAAAAATTCTCATGGAGTGGAAAGCATTTATATACAGTATATAATGCAGCAGTGCATAAAGAATTTAGCATGGAAATGATTATCAATACATAAATCAAAATCATTTTTCCTATGCAGGGGTGCCGCCTCTAAACGCTGCTCATTTGCATAAACTTAAACTGTGTCATGTTATTAAACACACCCTCGCTCATGTCTTCGGAAATCGTGACTCTCGTAGAAAATGAATGATATGAACGCCCCATGAGACCGAGAGACTGTTTTTCGTTACTCTTTTCCATGGTTTTCTACTTTTTGTGATATGTCTCCACAAGAACTCACTCAGTCTCGCTCTCTTTGTCTGCAGGTTAAAGGGTTATCAGTGAGGAGAGTGCACTCAAAAGTGAGCAGCGTTTCAAAAGACATCTCTAAATGTCAAACACCCCCACACACACATTGTCTTTTGAGAGGAGGACTGGTAAATCACTTACTATAAGCAGGTCGCCTATGTAACTCAAGCCTCAACAGAACACACCCTGTTAACCTCCACACACACGGAGACAGACAGTCTATACATAGACCAGACATTACAATACATTTACACACACCAGCAGGCAGACCAATATTGAGATGGTTGGTAAGACACTGATTGACTCGTCTCACATTCTCTCTCAAGAGGAAATAATAATTAAATACATTATGCACAGGCACACTAGATTCATTTTGTCTTCGGCTGCGGGACTACTTACTATAATTTCTTTCTTGAGATGTGAGGAGGCCGAGTTCAAGTTCTTCCGTTTAATCAGAAAAGTCAATAACTGTATTTTCTCCTCTTGCTGATTGTAATTACTTTTGGGCATTTCTGTTGTGGGCTTTTTGCGCCGGCGGTCAGTAGATTGGTGGCTAATGATTGGTCAGTAGACCGGTTAACAAAGGAATCAATGATTTGAGTCAAATCTTTTAAATTAATCTTATAAAAGTAGTTCACAATTCAGAATAAATTATTGGTGGATGAATGTGTCTGATCTGATTGTTGGTTTTGGTTAAAACTCACTCAGAGGGTACTATACAAAAACACATTTTTGGAAAAAGTAATTGAATGAGTCAATGAGACTTCCCAACACTATTGAATACTGACTCAGGAACTCTAAAAAGACAAAATAATCAATAGTTTTTCATTCCACATGTTCATTGAAACAAACAGTTTAAAAAGAAGTGATTTGTTGGAAAGAGTCAGAGTTCAGTTGATTCATAACAAATGATTCGGATTAGAACAAAATCATTGTTTTGAGTCAAGTCTTCTGAACTAATTGAAGCAGTTCGTGAATCTGACTGAATGATTCTTTTAAAGGATGAATCTGACTGATCAGATTTTAAAGGATTCACTCAAAGGATTCATTAACACTAAAATTACATAAATAATCAATTATCTGTTTTATTCTTTTTGAAATTGTTTGTTTCAAATATGATTTGTCCAAATAAAACATACTTCCCAACACTAACAGTCAAGAAACCCATAGCTGCTGATTATCCAGAGTTCAGCTGATTCATGGCAGATGATTGGTTGGTTGAACAATTTACAAGCGAATCATTGTTTTAAGTCCAAACTTCTAAATGATTCAGTTGAAGCAGTTCACAAATCAGACTGAATGACTCTTTCTGTTTGCGAGTTAATCACAGGATTTCCGAACACTAAGATGGCGCAAAACATCCAATTATTATTTTTTTTTAATATTCACTGAAACAGACCATTTAGACATCAAAATAAGTCTGACACTATTGTACTAATCTGTAGCTAACTATTGGCCAGTGTTCAGCAGATTCGTGGAAGATGATTGGCCAACCAGACAGTCATCAGATACGAATCTACTGACAGTTGGCCAAAGCTTGGTAGATTCCCAGCTGACGATTGGTTAACTTGTGCTGTAACAAGTTGATGACAACATAATGCCGTTTAAATTAGCCTACTCTTTCCTGTCTTTCTTTTTCAGGAGGTTTTAATGGACCGGGTCGGGTCACGCTGTACAAGTTCAACCAGTAAATTCGCACACGCTTTTCAGGAAACCTTCACAGACTGCCTGAATTTTTTCATCATTTATGTCAGGATGAGGTTTTTATATAAGCCAAGTGCGGTTTTGAACCCACATATTTGGATACATCGGGGTGCTGACAGCTCCAGACATTGCATTTCACTAGCGTAGAGTAAAAACGACTAGAATAAACGGAGAACTTTAAAGCTGGTAGAACGATGCCGTGGATGTCCCTTTCTGGCAAATATTCCAAGGCAGCTTATATTTGTTACGTATTTCTGGATTTGAGCAGAAAGCGTGTGACTTCTCCTGATGTTTGTACAGTGGCACTTCTAAAAGCCCTGAGAAATGTATCAACACACTGAAGTCGACGCAAGTGCTCCAGTTCTCACACAGACACACTCTGTGACTTCCAAGGACAAACTCCAATCAAAGACAAAACTGGGCTATTTTACGAAAGCACGTCTGAAGGACAAAGGCTATTTCCCACCTGTGAAACAGACGCACACAGGCGCGCAGAAAGAGAACTCAATACAGGTCAGTTTAAGGTCTAGTCTATACGTCTACTTTATCTGAGAGATTAAATTCACTCTCTTCCATACAAAAACACTCACTTATCCTGCGTTTCTGTGAAAGCACACACACACACACACACCTGTGAGTTATGAATTCCCCAGCATCTTTTAAAGCTCTATTAAATACAGTTTAGATTCATCACAGTCTGATACTTGCACAGAATAACCCTTTTATATTCATATAGCAGAGTAATGAGGTGCGGATACATATATTATCTGAATCATTCAAGTACAGGGTGCAGGAAAAAACCTGGTCTAATGATTCATTAACATGAAATTAGACAACAAGATAAGGCCACTCAGTTCATCTACGAAAAACGTCCTCTGGGGGGGGTGTTTCATTTATGAATGAACAAATGAAAGTGAACCTATCTGCGTCAAACCTCTGAAACTGTCAATAATGGTAGAACCGATAACCGCTATAAAAAGGTACGAACCGCAGGCTATTTTTCCTCACGACAGAGTTGTGTTGTAAAATCGATTCTGACTGCATTCAATTTATGAGGTAGAAAAAAGTAATTGTAATGATTTAATAGATTCTGTTCAGGTGAATCTCAGAAAACAAGTCAAGAAAAAAATGTACAGTATAGTATAGTATAATTGAATTTTAAATATAATGTTATATATTGTGTATATATTATGTTATGTTTATATATTAAATACATGTATTTATAATATTATATGAATATACATATAAACTCAAAATGAAAATACTCAAAATATATACAGTATGTGTGTATTTATATATACATAATAAATATGCACAGAACACATTATGCAAACAAAAACTTATTTTGAATGCAATTAATCGCGATTAATCGTTTGACAGCACTAATATACACACACATATAAGAAATAATATTTATTCAACATATAATTTCATGTGTAATGTGACTTGGATGTGTTTCTGGGAGATCTACTGATTTGGGAGTAAATTAACCTCGCAAATTTTGGGTAGCAGCCAAGCCTATTTAATAATAATAATAAAAAAAGCAAAATAATCTATATAATATCAGACAACATTTCAATATTTAACGTTGAAGAAGTTCAAGTTTCAACTAGATCAACATAAATAAAAACTAAGACTTAAAGAGATTTCGGATGCATTTGGATAGAATCATGGATGCGTTAAAATCAGGAGACTACAGAAACTGAGGGTAACACAAAGTCCAATTCAGCCGCGCCACACCAACATTGATCCAAGAACACTTGGACATGTGTCTCAAGTCTTGGGACAGGCCATGACCAGGGATTTTCTTTTAAACTAAGTGGGTGGTGTGACATCCACACAAAAAGCGCATCAGATCAGATTAAGGAAGGGCACCAACAGAGATTCGTTTGTGGCTTGGCCCGTCGAGCCGCTTCACATTGAATGATAACTTCAGCAGGACGGAACTGAGAGGGCTTTTTCTGTATTTTACACACTCTGGGTTCCAAAACCCGGCACAAATTGGGATACTGCAACTGTTTTCTGATGGAACTCCTGGACCTTTTCCAAAAGTGAAATCTCAGACTGGATCCGGTTTGGCTCCGTTCATTTGGACGGAGTCCTAAAAGACGAGCCTGCGGGTGGTAAACAAAGCCATGCCGCCACAAACGCATTGATCGAGATGGTCATCGTGCAGCACACAAGCATTACTTTACAGAATATTAGGAGCGTTAGGAATAGATAGGACCCTACTCTCATCACAGTTATCAGCCATTGATTTTCATAGTAGTTTTACTATGGAAGTCAATGGCTACTGTCAATTGTTTGGTTACCAACATTCTTCAAAGTATAATATTTTTGTGCTTAACAGAAGAAAGAAACTCAAACAGGTTTGGAACAACTTGAGGGTGAGAAAATTATGACAATTTTCATTTTGGGGTGAACATTACGTTTAAAAATATCCTGTGTGAACCTTTATTTGGGGGCTTTTCTCAGCATAAATAAACACGCAATTAAACGCAGTTAACTGAATTAATTAATCAGCATAACATATCAATTTGATTACTAGCAACATGATTTGATTTGGTAATTAAGTGGTAATTACAGCTTGAGCTATGAAGTTGGCCATAGTTGTAACTCAAGCCAAGGATTTCGACTACTTTCTACGAGGTGGAACCTTATGAACTACCTGGATAATTCCTTTAGGAACAGGTTATAACATGAGTTTTGATGATGTTTTCTTATGGAAAATGCATTTTTAGAGCACTTGCTCATCTGTAATACGTCCCAGAGACATTTCCTGTCAGATGTTAAACAGACATTTAGAAGATGTTATTTTTTATGATTTAGAATGCATGTAAAACTGCTATTTAAAAGATGTTTGTACACAGCAGATGTTTCTCAAATTAAGTGCTCTTTAAAAGACGTCTTAGAGATGTAAATGTGCTGTCTGAGCAACAATCCAATCCATTTTCAACAGATGAAGTCCTGTCCAACATTTTTTCTCATTTGAGAAGACGTTTCAATACACATAAAAATAAGGAAGACTTATTGCACTTTCCATTTTATGCCAACTTTAAATGCAAAAAAGTCCCTTATTGTGCATGATTTATCAGCGAAAGGTAAATAATTTTTTTTTTTTTTTTGGATTTTTTAAAGCCAATCACTTGTCACACAGAAACCATTTTCCAGAATCCAATCAATATTTTATTTAAATTTATTTTATTTTAATTTAATTTATTTAAAATGTATTTTATTACAATTTATTAATTATTTTATATTTACTTTAATCCATAAAGTCCCCACTTTTTCTCATTCAAGAAGCAGTCTCCCTTTGATATGCGCCAAAACAGAGAAAATGATTGAAATGTGTGTTTTGTGCTAAAAAATAAATAAAATAAATTCTGTGTGAAACTTTATATTTACTTTAATTTCTGATGGAAAAAAATCATGCTGATTTTGAATACAAAAAAATAAACCATCCCTAATTGTGCATGACTCATCAAAACAACTAAAAAAAATTACATTCTGCCGCTACGATGACTTATTGTTCTTACTTTTAAAACCATCATTTCAAATGACCTGTCACACAGAAACCACTTTTCACAATCCAATCAATATTTGATGTATTCATTTATTCATTTTATATATTTTTTCTCATTAAACATCATGTTTTGTTCTGAAATGCATCACATGCCAGAAGTCAAATGGCTTTTTCATCTTGAATAAACAAGAATATTTATTTCACTCATAGTCCAATAAAAGCTGCACTCTTTGGCAGTAAAAACCCATTGAAAACCAGCCATTGAGTGTATATATCAAAGGTTTTAAAAATACAACTGTTTCTTTAAATAACGCACACAGTGCAAGTGTAAAAAGCGTTGGTTTAAAGAACATTAGAAGTGTGACGGTTGAGTTCCTGTCTACGAGGGCAGAGCGCCAGAACAGAGGAGAACAGTAGAAGACTGTGTGAGAACCGACAAAGAGCTGATCGAGGGAACGGACGGCGCTGTAAAATAAACGAGAGCAGCAGACCCAACTATTACTGCTCTTACACAGCAGCAGCTGCGGCGAGTCAGTGTCAAAATCTTCAACATGTGTGCAAACACATACACGGGGTCAGTCTATAGAGATTGTGTTACTCTGTGTGTAATATTTGTGAGTGCTGGGTAACAAAAAGTGTGTGGAAAAGAATCAGAAAGACAGCGAGAGAGAGAGAGCGAGAGACTGTTGCTCTGTTGGATTTGAGTGATGAATCTTTTATTTATGGAGTCGTGGAACCGTTGACACCTTGCAGGCAAATGAAAAGAAGCCACACCATAAGGAACTGAAATGGTGTGTGTGTGTGTGTGTGTGTGTGTGTGTGTGTGTGTGTGTGTGTGTGTGTGTGTGTGTGTGTGTGTGTGTGTGTGTGTGTGAGAGTGTGAGTGTGAGGAAGGAAAAATGAAGGATTAGGGGGTGGAGGAGAAATATGATCAGGTTTGATATAGTGAGAGACGAGAAAGACAAAGAAAAAGAGAGGTATCGGAACTCCCTATGGAGAAAAATAAGACATTATATACACCGCTGTGTGTGTGTGTGTGTGTGTGTGTGTGTGTGTGTTGTGGTCGGGCTCGCGGCCGGCAGCATTCCAGTCTGAAGCTGCTCTGAGTTCTGTGTTATTACTGATGTAAATTTAGAAACATAATTATGAGCTTTATTCAACGAACACAAGCACTGAGACCTGAGACGGTCCGCCCTGCTTGTCCATGTTTGTGTTGCTAGATTTTACTAGATTTAATGAGATTTTTAGGTTACACTTTATTTTGATAGTCCACTTTAGACATTCTACTAACTATAAGAAACTTTGTAACTACGTCAACTAATTATCAATTTGTAGCTACATGTCTACTAACTCTCAGTAGGGTAGGTTTAGGGTTAGTAGAATAAGTTGACATATACTTGCAAAGTTTATGTTGTGGACCCATCAAAATAAAGTGTTAGAAGATATTAAGCAGACAGTCTACTAATACTCTAATGACTGCTAGTTGACATGTAGTTGCAAAGTTACTTGCTGTTAGTAGAATGTCTAAAGTGGACTATCGAAATAAAGTGTTGCCGAAATTTAAATGATGTTCGCCCATGAAGAATGGTTGATGGGTGGCTGTTTAGTAGCCAAAATCAAGACTTCACTCGATATGTTGCTCTCTATATTTCTACACTGTTACAAAAAAAAAAATAAAAAAAATAAAAAAATTCAAAAATCTGCTGAAGCTGGTTGCCTTAAAATTTTAAGTTGGCTCAACTTTTTTTCTTTCTTTCTTTTTTTTTTTTTTTTTTTTACAATGTATATATTGCTCAAGTCAGGGTTATCATTAACTAAAATATTAAATACTAAATTAACTACAATTAAAAACTTAAACTTGAAACTATATATACATAGACAAAAAAGGTAATACAAATGACAAAAACAACAAAATGACTTTTAAACTTTAAAATTAAAACTATTTTACAAAAAATATATTTAAAAATTCATATTATTAAGAATAGACATGTGAAATAGTATAAAATAGTACATCAATGATACTAAAATAACAATGGCTCTAGTACCTCCTTTAATGCAAATATACAAGATTGTAATGCAGTACCGTAGTACTTTGATACACTATGATACTGAATGATTACCATTTTTGTATACCATAGTAAGCCAATTTAAATCATGATTTTGGATCAAGTTTTGATTGCTCTTAATGTTTCAGTTAACTTCTATAAAGGAGTTACATTGGAAGTAATAAACAATTCTTGCAAAAAGCTGTTCAGAGGCAACATAAATACAATCCAATAATTATCCTTAACGACTTATTAAACAATAATAATAAAACAAAAATGTGCAAAAATCATTTAATTCATTTACATTATTATTATTATAAAATAAACTGATACAATGCATGACTCACAGTAAGCTTAGATGTAAGCTGTTTGTGTTTGATTCACTAAAAAATGACTCCTAAGAGTCCTTTGTTTATGATTAGTTGCGCTGTATGTGAATGATTCACTAAAATGAACAGAGTCATTAGGGACATTCGTTGGGGATTAGATAACACTGGTTGAACAGTGTTGTTCATTCACTAAGTAGAACCAATTAATAGGAGTCATTAGTCAGGGTATCAGACTATACTGGTTGTGCTCTATGCATTTGATTCATCAAAAACTATTCATTCGGGATTTGAACTACACTGGTTGTGCTGTATGTTTGTTCAATAAAAAGAATCGGTTCATAAGAGTCATTTATTCGGGAGTCAAACTGTCACACATGGATGACTGAACATCTTCTATAAACAAATTATATTCTTGCAGAATACTGTAATATTACTATGGCAAAAGCCTCGTTTGGTACCATTTGGTACTTCTTTGTTAGTCTTCTGCTATACTGTGAGAGCCACATTTCTGAAATGTCAAAGGAACGTCCTGACAAGAGGTGTGTGCGCGCGCGTGTGTGCGCATGTGTGTGTGTGTGTGTGTGTGTGTGTGTAGTGGCAGACTGTCTCATGTAGTCTGATGCGAGAATGTCGAATGTCAGGCGAACACAGAAAACCAATCCAATCTACAAAAGAGCGAGAGCACACACACACACACACACCTGACAGGTCAAGTGCTCTCTAACCTAATTAGCAATAAATCTTTAGTGGTGACAGTCTGAAATGGCAGAGGCATCTTAAATCACGACACACACTTATCTCAGCCATCCTGACACTCAAACACACACAAACACACACACTCCAGGCGCTGCGCTGTTATCAGCCTCCGGCTCATAGTCCCCATGCAGGAAATATGAGCTTCACAGCACAATAATAATGATTATTAAACATTTAATAACGCCTCATAACTCTCTCTCCACTGTCTGCTTCTCAGTTGATTTCCCTCCTCTCTCTCTCTCTCATGCAAAAAGTATTGTGTGTAATATGCAATAAAAATGACAAAATAAATAAAATACTAGTTTGAAATATCAAAAATTTTAGTCTCAAAGTCTAAAGATACATAAAACATTAATAAACAAAGAAACAAACCCTACCCCATAAAATAAAATTAAATAAAGCTAAGGGTGATATTTTGGGGAAATTATACAAGTGACTTATCGACAGTTGCATGTATTATGGGCATACATCAGACCAGTGACACAAAACATACACACACACGCTGCTCACACTCTCCAGCGGCTCAAACTTCAGTGACCAGTCATGTTAAGCATCTGGCTGTCAATAGCAACTGCATCTCAATGACCCCGAGACCATTCAAATGCTAATATGTGAACACACACACAGTGCTTTTTACCTCAAACACAACACCACACTCTTCGGCCATCTTCAGTTACTCTCAATCACACAAACACAATCACGATACAAACACACATACATCTACATAAATACAGCCGAAAAGCCACATTCAATCCCACAGGAGCTCTTCACACAGATTGCTTGCGCTCTCCAACCCAAAAACACACCGTCGAAGGCCTGATCTGCACTGACAAGTTGCTTTTTGACTCCGAAGAGATAAAGATGAACAGATAGAGGGAGAGAAAGCACAGTAATTCACTTCTCTGCAGCCCACAAACACGCATCCCCCATGCTAATAGCGCTTATGATGCTAAGTGATGATGCTAATATTAGATAGCCAAGTAAATGTGTCTGACACCACATCACAGCATGTAATTCTCACTGTCTGAAATCCTCAAAATCAACCAGATATGCGGCTTACAAAAACTTTTTATATGCCAAGCGGAAATTTGAGAAACATGAAAGCTAACTGAATGCTTTTTAGCGTCACCTTACCCCTAGCTGCAAATTTACAGACTTCTAACAACGTGCTCTAGGGAACCGACTAAAACATTTTGCTTGCAAACAAGTAAACAGCATCGCTCGTACATCTGAATAAACACAGGTGATGGAAAAGACGCTGTTAGTGTTGACCTATGCTGTCAAACGCTAAAAGAGGAGCGTACCTGCCTAACTTTGTATTTGAAAGCAGTTTTAAATACATTTTAGCAAATAAGAGTGGTTATGTGTGATTATGAGACCCTATGTATGGCCATATAAATATCTGAGGTGCATTTAGCTACAATTGATGCTGTGGTTTATGTTAGTTAATATGTTTTTAGATTCTTAAGTGTTTTTATATATACTTAAGAATCTATAGGCCCACAACAGATTCTTATGTAAGTGTGTATATACAAGTATTACAAAAGATTCAAATGTTAATTGATCCTCAAGAAGGAAACCCAATGCATTAAGAGGGGTGAAAACTTTTGAATTTGAAGATCAGGGTAAATTGTACTTATTTTGTCTTCTGGGAAACAATGCAAGTATATTCTATACCTTCTGAAGAGATGTGCTAAATAAAAAAAAATAAAAAGATATTTAAACAAAATAAGAAAAATGTACACAAACATTCAAATGTTTCACCCCCCTTGGCTTTTAATGCATTGTGTTTCCTTCTGTGGTTTTCCGGCATTATAAAAGGTTTAAACATTCAAAGAATTTGCAGAACCTCAAGGATTTTTTCTGAAGAACAGTGGACAGTTTAACTGTTCGGGACAAACAAGAGACTCATAAACAACCATAATGAAACACAAAATAAATAAATTAAAAAAACAGTTGTGGATCATACATGTAACGACAGCATTAAGAATAAAGCATATAACTATTGAATGGGTTGTTATATATATATATATCAATTTATGTATTCTTTTGTCTTTTTGGACTATATGTGAACATCTTTTAAGTAAATTGTCTTATTCAGGCCAGTACTAAATAAGAAATAACATGCTGTATGTATGCACAGAATAAGTCAATAGATTCTTCTCAGCAATCTACATCCCCTGTGTTGTGAGAGAGAATATTGTGCTCTGCAGATACACACTGATATGAGGTGAAATTCAGGTCTACAGCATCACATTGGCCTCTTGGGAGGTCTGTGGTAGCTGAATTTATGTAACTACCCGTATGGATGTGGTTCGATACGGCACACAAACGTTCGAATGTTTTCACCATACAACGAGCTCATCCGTTATTCTTTCTCACCCCTCAAGGCAGAGAGAAGAAATTCTGCGCCCTCTTGCCCAGTTCGGCTCATTAAAAATGGATCAATTGATTCCCAAGGCTGTCAAGTTGCCCAATCATACGCAACGCCCGCTGGGGGTGGAGCAAACGGGACTCAAGATTTCAATATGAGCGCATATAAAAAATGCATAATAATGTAGGAACCCTATATAAGAGCATAGTGAAAACCATAATTTTACTCTACTGGAGATTGTGACGTAATCGTGGTTTCCATGGTAATTGCGCCTAGGGATTCTTGCATATTTAATTAAAAAAAAGCTTTGGGGTGGTTCTTTTTGGTATTAGCTGATTTGCATTTTTTGTGAATAATGCATGATGGGAAATCAATGCTCTGGCTTTGATGCCAAGAAGGAAAACAGCGCACACACACAGGTTCATATCAGTGGACTGATCACACTGCATTATGCTCTCAGGATGCTGGTTTGTTTGGACAGGCAGCAGCTGCTTTTAAAACTGCTCTTCACCTACATGGGGAAGCACATATGTGGGTAATCAATAGCAAAAAGCATACTTAAATGTATTATTTTGGAGGCTGTAATGTCAATTTTTTTAAAGCGGCTAAGCTGCTCAAACATCAAAGTACCAGTACACTGCAAAAATATGATCATTAAGGCATGGCAACTTATGCTTTTACATTACCTTAACTCAAAACAAGTTGATCAATGTAATCTTTATATATACATATATATATATATATATACATATATATATATATATATATATATATATATATATATATATATATATATACATACATATATATATATATATATATAAGTTATATGAAACTCAAGTCGGTTTGTACAAAAATTTAAGGCAGCAACTGAACTTCAAGTTTAAAAATAAATAAAAAAAATGTAATAAAAATGAAATATATATATATATATATACACACACACATATACAGTATAGATAGATAGATAGATAGATAGATAGATAGATAGATAGATAGATAGATAGATAGATAGATAGATAGATAGATAGATAGATAGATAGATAGATAGATAGATAGATAGATAGATAGATAGATAGATAAAAGTATACAATAATAAAATTAAATAAATATTTTAAAAAAAAATAAGAAAAAAAGCATAATCCTCAAATCATGAAATTGCTGGAATATCTTTAGTGTAACAGTCAAATTACCAAACAAAAAACAAATTAATAAGATCGAAATTCTCTGGGTAGTTGACATATATATTAAGATTTTAGGTTAAAATATATATGAATGGAAAGTCATTCATTTATTCTAGCTTTATCATGTTTCTGCCTTTTTAAAAATAAAAATATTCAACAAAATTAGCAGCATAAATATAAAAAAAAATAATAATAATATTAAACAAGCTAAATTAAATTAAAATTCAACTAATAGCCAGTTGCGTGTCAATCATCTACATCACTGTATCAGTTACTGGCCACCCGCTGTAAAGTTTCACCCATTTAAGGGGTCAGCCAATCAACATAAAGAGAAACTGGGGCAAAAATACATTGATTGAAAGCCCAATTTCCAATGGTACTCACAATAAGATTTCCCGTGCAAATATCACTAATCATGCTCTCAGGGATACACAGGGTACATTATAAGAGCATATTTACCAATTATCATCAGTGTTTCCTCCATCAAAATCAATAGCACAGTTATCTGCCATAGACTCCCACTGAAGCATAACATCACTGAGAACCTATAGGCTCTGCATCTTCTCCAACTTCTATAGACATATTCATGCAGACTGAGGCATATTGTGTTAACTGAGCAATGTGATGATGCTGTGATATTTCACACTTTCATTCGCTAAAATATGGAAAGGCACGCAAGTAATATGATACATATAGATTATACTGAAATGGATGTGCGTAATTGTCGTTTATTAAAATGCGAAGCCGTGCAGTCCTAGAGCAGTGCCTACATGTCCACATATGCTGAGAACGAGGGAACACACACACACAAAGCACATATAAATAGTCTCTGAAAAGCCCTTTCCACAATGCTGAATTGGCGTAACAGTAGCGCCAAGAATTCATTTTCCTGTTTCAACCTGAGCAAGTAATCAAACTCACTTGCACACACACTTGCACGTACACCCACACACAGCTGTTTCTGAGGTGGTAATTACATGGGCACATCTGGAGTGGAACTTAGCAGTTGCAGAAAAATGCCTGCAGATATGTGCCAGGTCCAGGTAGAGCTCTTAATGTGTGTGTTTCTGAGTGTGTAGTTCAAGATGGTGTGATACTCCGGTGGTAGAGTCCTGGTCGTGTGCCCATCTGATATTGAATACGGAAAATTCGTTTCAGACAAATGCAAATCTACAACCGAAAAACGCGATGAGAAATAAACATACTCGCATTTGCACAAACACATAAAAGTTCATAAATCCAAAGTCCATTCTTCTTCTGAAAACTGGAACGAATGCTGGTTTTCCTATCCTTATAGGGAGAGAGAAAATAAACCACAGGGTATTCTGATATATACCATGATACCTAATGATTACCTTATTCACATGCAGTACAATGCTGTTTACACAGTACTCCAAAGTACTTGAAAGAATATCTTGGTATTCTGTGGTACATGCCCAAAAAAATAAAAGTAAAAAAATAAAAATTAAAAAATAAAATAAATAATAATAATAATAATAATATTCTAAAAAAAATAGATCCTTACCGCAGACAAATAAAAATATGCTTAATTAATAAATTACTTAAATATAATATCAATATAATATAATATAATATAATAACACATATTAATAAGTATTATTATTATTAATTATAATAATACTACATTGCTTAAATATTTTTTACAAAATAAAAAAAATAATGAAAATTATAAGGGGCAAGATTAAATTTAATAACTTTTTACATTTAATAATAACTAATAAATCAAATTAAATCACATAAATCAATAATTTAAAAATTCCCCCAAATTTATAACTACACTGTAGACAAGTTTTTTGTTTGTTTGTTTTTTTAAATTAATTTTTAAATCAAATTAATTACATTAACCACATAAATCAATAATTACTGAACAAAATGAAGATTAATTGGCCCATATTTGTAACTACACTTATGTGGACATGTAAAAACATGCTTAAATAAGTAAGAAATAAATAACTAAATAAATATTAGTTTATTTAATTATTATTTTATTATTTAAAAACTGTGCATGTTTTTTTTTTTACACATATACATGTAAAATATAAATGTAAAAAAAAAAAAATGTGTCAGGGGATAATTAAATGCATTAACTTTTTAACTTTTTTATTTTTTCATAAATAATGAACATGTCAAATTCCCTCAGGTCTGTGCTTGGTCTTGTTTGATGTGACTCTATCCCAGTGTGTGTGTGTGTGTGTGTGTGTGTGTGTGTGTGTGTGTGTGTGTGTGTGTGAGTATGTGTGTGTGTGTGTGTGTGTGTACGTTTAAGTTGGCACAGAGGGTTACCTGGCATTCAGCGCCAGCAGGCACATATGGGCCTATTTACACACGGAGGCTTACTCAACACTGCTGCCTCGAAAGACGAGAAGAGAACGCAAGGAAAAAAACGACAAAAGGCATTTCCCCAAACCATTATCCACTTTGAGCAGAGGAGTGCGCTGAGACGAGCGCTATGCTAATCTCTCTACTGCACACTCGGCAATACACACACAGATCCATCACACACGGAGAGCTGACATTCACACACACACATCCCACACTGAATACAAGCAAACACCTACACCGTCTATTCTGCAGGATACACGCTAGCCCACGCAAACATCTGTCCTATATGGACGCACACACAAACATAAACCCACAGGCCCACACGGCACAAAATTAGCATTTAGCTACACCTGCCAATGGCAGATGAATTGAGAAAATGTACCGTTAATAAGCACTTTTCCTGGCTATGAATATGTATTCTGCTTTATTTCCTTAAAATATAAATATATATTGTTGTTCCTATGACAACAGAATTATTTAGTTGTTTTCCAGAGTACATTAGCAACAAACAGCGGGTTATTGTGTCTCTTGATGGATCTCAACTATATAAACATCGAAAGCCATCATGATTTTCCTCATTATTAGGTCCAATACAACATGTGTCTTACAACAGCAAATGAAACTGCTTCCTAACTAACGTTGTTGCTAAAGCCAGTGTTTCCAGTGAGAAGTAATTTATATGTCCACACTATCCCCCACCCCTTGAGGCTGCGTTTATTATTAATTTGGCTAATTTGATGATTTATTTTCAGCCCAGTTTAACACATTTTACCATATTTAAAACGACTCTTGAGAATTTCTCCGACTTTCCCTCCAAAAATGAGTGCGGAAGTAAACCTCCTTCTGGACCAAAACCCAAAGCTAATTGTTAATTTCTTCAAGGCCCAGTAACCAATCACAAACTTTATAATGTTAATCCCAGATAGCACACGTACGTCTGCAAGATGTCTGTTAAAGATCTCTTGATCTGGAAAGCATCTGCAGTCTACAAACGTCTGACAGACGTCTTTCAGATGTCAGTTTTACATACATTCTAAATCATAAACATCTTAAAGACATCTAATAGACGTCTATTTGACATCTAAAAGGAGACGTCCTATAGACCTATTGCAGATGAGCAAACACCCTAAAAAATACGTCTTGCAGATGTAAATGCAGATGTCAAATAGACGTCTCCGAGATGTACGTGTGCTATCAGGGATGTGAGATGAAGAGGTGCAATTATATATAATACAAGTTAAATTAAGTCAGTTAATGCACATTTGAAATTAATACTAAGGAAAAAGCACTATCAAGATGTCAACCCTAGATTGAGTGCACAACGGTAACAGGCTGGTGCAGCCTGTGTGTGTGTGTGTGCGTGTGTGTGTGTGGAGTTGTCAATAAGACCCCTGCACTGTGTCACCAGCATAACAAGACCAGAATGCCCTGGGGGGATGGCCGCACAGCGGGATCATGGGTAATGCAGCCTCACTCTGTGGAGTCTGCTATCAGACTGGAACACATTGGCACTCAGAAAATAAGCATCTCTCACAGCATATAATATAAAAATACCTATGTATATATGTATATGTACACGTAAAATGTGCATACACACAACACCCGCAGGGTGAATTCAGGCAAATTGGGATTTCTACATCTATAGATTGAACAATAGATAGCTAGAGAGAACAACAGAATGAACAATAGAACGAATGACTGATATAATGATAGAAAAAAATAAAAATAGAACAAATGATAGAACAATAGAGTAAGCAGCAGATATAATGATAGATGGACGACAGACAGAATGATAGAACGATAGATAGAGCAATAGAACGATAGATAGATAGAACGACAGAGAGAATGAAGGACAGACAGATTGACAGAATGATAGAAAAAATAGATAGAGGACAGATATATATGAAACATCAGACAGCTAGACAGAATGAATGCCAGATAGAACGAGAGAATATAGATAGATAGAACAAACATATGAACGATAGATCGACCAATTAAATGAACGATAGGCAGAATGATATACAGATAGATAGATAGATAGATAGATAGATAGATAGATAGATAGAACAATATAGATAGAATGAACATGAACGATAGACAGCAAGTATGACAGAATGAAAGATAGAACGGTAGAATGTTAAAATGACAGAGATTGACAGAATGAACAACATTTATAACAAAGGACAGATAAATTGACAGAACGATAAATAAAAGAGATAGAATGATATATAAATAGAACATCAGATAGATAGAACGAATGACAGTATATAGATGGATCAAACTAGACAGACAGACAGATATTAAACAGACAGAAAACACACCTCCATACACATTCACTCCATCAAAACAAGCATGACATGTCATGGCCTAACCGCAGTCACACGTGTGGAGGCCCGTCGCTGGCCCGCTGACCCGCTGACCCGCTCATGTAAACACCTTTCACTCTGCCAGCATGTCATCTGTCTGGACCCGCGAGGTCGTTCATTTAAGCGGAACGCTGTTATGAACATGTGACGAGCGCCTCGGCATTCGCATTATTTGTCAGGAAATGACTCCGCTTTGAAAGGGAATTTCGCTCCTCCAGCTTTTATTCATTTGCTAAACAAACATACACTAGCGCTTGGCACTTCAACAAACAAAATTAAAAAAACGTCCTGCGGCTTGTTCTTTGCGACACAGCCTTTGGCAGGAGTAATGACCTTCAAGCGTTTCTTTGTGATCAACATTTAGCTTGGTGTTCATTTGTATAAACAGTCGCCACCTCCAAAGCACTTTCATTCCTCGCCGTTTGAGAGCCTCTATTTACAGGCTGACTGCTGTTTTCTTTTGAAGTTCGATTCGAAATGTAAATTCAGAATTTAAATGGAGGTTCATTGATGGCCTGGAACAAAGTTTATCTGCCTCTGGATTTAATGAAATAAATACAGCCACCCCGTTATGTAGCTCAATAACAGAATATTTTGATTCAAAATACTTAGAAACAAAGAGTCTTATACAGCACAAATATAATTAAATCAATCTGGCATTCAACAAAACATTTAACTTTCAAACTGTGATGTATTTTTGAGTAGAACAGATTCTTTAGTTTAGGTGTGAGACTTGGTTTCATTCATTGGCAGGGCAGGGCTGTATATGTAAAAACAACATAAACATTTCAATTTCAATTTAATTTCACATTTCAATTTAAAAAAGTAGTATTAACTGAAATGAAAATCAAAAGAAATTCAACCAAGTTTTAACTTCAAAAGCACAGTTTGTCCCAATAAACGATGAATGTTTGAAAGTTTTGAGAAAGTTCAACAAGCCTTTACGAACAGAATAAACAGAATTATAAATAGAACGATAGATAGAACAGAATGAAAGAGACAGACAGATAGACAGAATACAAAATACAACACCCACCCACAGACACACACACACACACACACACACACACACACACACACACACACGCACACACGCAGAGAGAGAGAGACATGCTGCATTTCATTTAGTAGAACAAGTATATGTACAATCTCTCTCTTTCTCTCTGTTCCAGACAAAGTCACACATGTGCAAAAGCTCTCAGATGAGTGGGAGTGAGAAGTGACCAGCAGTTCTTATCACAGTCACACACACACACACACACACACACTTGCAGTGGCCGTGTTGAATGGATTAGCTGTGTGCGCGCCAGTGAAAAGTGCTTCTGGCTGTTTGTTCCAATTTCCAGGCAATTCCTCATGTTTTCTAAAGATCTCGGGCACAACTGCCCAGCTTTAACCATTACTATTATCTTTCCCTCTCGCGCACAAACTTTCTTAGCTCTATAAATTGACATTTACTAGAGACTGACATTTACTGACAAATACTCAATTTTTCTTTTTTTTTTACAACCAATACAACAAAACAGATTTTATTTTTTTTAATTTGAATTGTTTTGCTGTATTTTAAAGGGTTACTCCACCCCAAAATGTCGTTCCAAACCCGTAAGACCTCCGTTCTTCAGAACACAAATTAAGATATTTTTGATGCATTCTGAGAGCTGTCTGACCCTCCCATAGACAGCAATGTGATTAACACGATCAACGTCCAGAAATGTAGCAAGGAGATCGTAAAATAATCCATGTCACATCAGGGGCTTAACTGTAACTTTATGAAGCTATGAGAATACTTTTTTGTATGCAAAGAAAACAAAAATAACGACTTTAGTCAACAATTCGTCTTGACAAAGGTTGTTTTGGCATAATTTCATTTAAAACTTGAATTTCATCCTTTTTTCTACCTGACTTTAAATGCAATTAAAGTCATTCTCAATTATATTCTAAATGACGCACAACCCTGCCAAACAGATAAAACCAAGCCTTACCCTAAATTGAGGAATAGCTTAAAAATGTCACACAATGCTATCCATCCATTGATCTATCTGTCTCTCTATAAAACGCGTGTCATTTCAGTAGCATTACTGTCACTAAACAGGTCAGACATCTGCTGACTGTCCTTCAAATATCGGACAGGCATGTTTTAACAATGTTTTACACTGTAAAAATTTAATCTTACAAATGAAAATGAATAGATGCATCAATGACGCACATGCGTTATCTGTCCTGGTCCGGCAGATCTCCACAACTACTACAGCTAGGCAGAAATCAACTCACAGGAAATCAATCACACTGACAAATGCATAAACACGCAAGCATTGGCATTTAAAACAGCTGGCGGCTATAAAAACACAGACGACAAGCGTTACACTTTCACTGTTGAAGTTGAAAATACAATGTCTCATGATGCGATGTCTGTGTGAATTTAGGTGCGTGTGTTTGTGTGAGAAACCGTGCATATATGTGTGTGTGTGTGTGTGTGTGTGTGTGTGTGTGTGTGTGTGTGTGTGTGTGTGTGTGTGTGTGTGTGTGTGTGTGTGTGTGTGTGTGTGTGTGTGTGTGATTTAGGTGGTGCCACTCGGCTGTCCGGACCCCCTGAGAAGTGACTGGGCCAGACGAGTACTTTATCCGGTTGCCATGACACCCAGCCAGTGACCTCTGGGTATTCACAGGGCCGGCATACCGCGGGCACTGCCAAGAGAGGGGCACCGCGGCCGTGCCAAACTCACAGAGAGCGCCTGACATCATTTCCCACTAAAGAGGCACATTCTCCCACTGCTGCTGGCGGCAGAGACGGAGAGATACAGAGAGAGAGAGAGAGAGAGAGAGAGAGGAGGGTGAGGATGTTTCAGGACGAGCGGACGGTTGGCTGTTTGCCCTAACTGATGGGCAGACATATTCTATCAGTGAATGAGGTTTAAGCACATTTTCCCAATGCCCTCGCTGCATCGTTACAGCTGACCCAACAAGTGTTTGTTTTCTGGCCTCAGGATCAGGAAATGACTCGGGACAAACCAGGACTCTTTGTGTCCAATCACTGCCATTGTTACACTAATAGACTCCCTTTCTATTTGCAAGCGAGAAGCTGAATGGAAACGGATACACTGCACAGGAAAAGTTGGATTGGAATCTGAATTGGACTGACAATTCAATAACTATCTATCTATCTATCTATCTATCTATCTATCTATCTATCTATCTATCTATCCTGTAGCTACTTATATCTAAATCTGTCTTTATCTATTCACAACCATCCATCTATTTATCTATAATGTAGCTTTCAATCTCTGAGTCCATCTTTATCTATTTCAATCCAGCTATATCTACCCATCAATATCTATTCATCTAAATCTATTTATCCATCCATCCACCTATATCTAAATCTATCTTTATCTATCTATATCTATCCATCCTTATCTTTCTGTCTATCCATCCATCTATACCTATCCATTCATCCATCTATCTCCATCCATATTTATGCATCCTTCCATCCATCCATCCATCCATCCATCCATCCATATCTATCCATACATAAATACATACATACATACATACATACATACATACATCTATCTACATCTATCTATCCATCCATATCCAATCCATCTATATCAATCCATCCATCCATCCACATCTCACTATCCATTATTCATCCATATCCAATCCATCATCCATCCATATCTATCCATGCATCTATATCCATCCATCCATCCACCTATAACTATCCATCCATATCCAATCCATCCATCTATCCATCCATAACTATCCATCCATCTATAACTATCAATCCATTTATATCCAACATCCATCCATTCACATTTATGCATCCATCCATTCATATCCATCATCTATCCATCTATAACTATCCAACCATCCATCCATCCATCAATCTATCTATATTCAACATCCATCCATCCATCCATCCATAACTATCCAACCATCCATCCATCAATCTATCTATATTCAACATCCATCCATCTATCCATCCATAACTATCCATCCATCTGTAACTATCAATCCATTTATATCCAACATCCATCCATCCACATTTATGCATCCATCCATTCATATCCATCATCTATCCATCTATAACTATCCAACCATCCATCCATCAATCTATCTATATTCAACATCCATCCATCTATCCATCCATAACTATCCATCCATCTGTAACTATCAATCCATTTATATCCAACATCCATCCATCCACATTTATGCATCCATCCATTCATATCCATCATCTATCCATCTATAACTATCCATCCATCCATCCATCCCCAGCTGACATTAAGCCTTTAGCTTCCCTGTTGTTTTAAGGTCTCATTAAGGATCCTATGAGTTTCCTCAGTGAATGTTTACTGTTGATTTATTAAAGCTGGTTTCATTTTCTGACTGACAAGTTGTGTTATTGTCTGCTGACAGTTGGCATACATTATTTCTCCCTTTATCTCTGCTGTATTCTTTTACCTTTCATGTTCGGTCTTACGGTCACAAAAAGTGCTTTTGATAAACATAAAAATCCTTTCAACCTTAAGAACATAGAATTATTGGGATAATTATTTATAAAAGACATCAACATTATTAAGATTCTTATTATTTGGTTTGTGTTTTATCTTAGTAGTCTTTGAGGGCATTAAATCTTTGTTTTGTTTTTTGTTTTTTGTCTGAATAATTAGGCCGTAAGCTACACTTGTGTAGCATTATATATATTTTTTTATCTTGAAGGCCACTTTAAAGCCAATGAAATTCCTGACAAAAAAACAGTCATAATTGAGTTTTTTTCATGATCAAAAATATATGAATAAACAATGTTGCTTTCTGTGAAATGAGACCCAAAATGGTGGTTTAATTATAAAACATCAAAAAAAGTGTATGGTTAAAAAAAGAAAAGAAAAAAATATTGGTCAATCTCTACCATTAACCTCCCTCTCTCTAATAAGTAGTTTATATGCTGCTGTATCTGTAGGATTTCTCTATGTAAATTACCACTGCGTACCAGCGTATTTCATATTGTAAGTCAACAAGGTGAGTCAAGCTGCTGAATACTGTTAACATGTAGAAGTATATAGTCATATCCCAGTAAAAAAAGACCAGTTTGAGTCAATCTAAGGAGGTTTGTTGGCCAAGTAGCTGACCTTGACAAGCTGACAAATGCCCAAAATCCCTATAAAACCATTAAGGCAGACCAACTTGAACACTGGAAACCACTATGGTCACCAGCTATGACAGAAAACCACCTTAAGCTGGTTCAAACAGAAGGTGTTGTAGTTTATAGAGAACACTGAAGTCTACATAAATAATACCACTTCAAGACTCAACGGTCTCGAACAGACTGTTGGAGAGTGTGGGCAGAGCTTTATAAAGATCATTTATATAACGCACCATCAGTCATGACGAAGTCCACGCACTGACACTTGATAAGGTCAATACTCTAAACTCTGTTCCGCAATCACTTCTACTTTACCATATTTGGTTGAGAGCTCTTTAACATTAATGCCCTGGATTGAGGGTCTGATCCCAACTTGAGTTAACGACATTTAGAGAAGACATGCTAATTAGGCTGTGAATATGCTAATAAGGTCAGCGGAACCTAATGAACGCAGAAAGGAACAGACAGCAAACACAGAAAACGTCAAAGTTTAAGGACAACGTATGCTTATTATTTGACTGAAAAACATCCACCATTTTTTTACAAATGGTTCATTTAGGCCATGCAACAAAATCGACCAGTATCCAGGAATGATCTATTTTATAAAATGCGCATAAACGACAGACAGATGGCATGTAATCGTGACATTGCACTATAAACGTACCAATCAACAAGGACAAGTCAACACTCAATTATCCGATTATCTAAATATGCGTTTCCTGCATCTAGCCACACAAACTCAATTACAGCCTTTTGTCTGCCTCCAGAAACCTCTCGCTAGATAAAATTATAGGCTACATGTCCCATGATGCCACTGAGATTCCACAGGATACCATTAAAAGAGTTTCGCATAGAGCAGAATAACTAAGAGGCAGAGTGAGAGACTAAAACAACTTGAATAAAAAGCAAGAGACTGAATAATCATCTGCCACCTGAAACCACTCAGTCAACCCAAATGATTCAATTACCCTTCACTGCCCACCGACAAACAGACAGAGAGAGAACGCTGTGGTATAGATCGAAAGATGAATGATGTTTTGATGCCAGAATCTGGTGACAATGATTGACGTGCACGCATTAAACAGGCCTGTTTTCTCTCCATCACCGTTCATTCAGCTCTCTCTCTGGGTGTGTCTCAATCCGCCCACTAATTCTGTAGTAAGTGCACTGGAAGGCTAGGGAGCTAAATGAGATAAATCCATTCACTTACTGAACTTATGTTATTTCATCAGAGGTGTATAGCGTACTGAGAAATGACACTCAATTCAGATATGGGTAAAGATTTGTCAAAATTTACTCAAAAACCCAACAATTATGTCCACATTTGATTTGCATCCTGAAAGAACTAGCTAAAAAAAAGTCCAGTGCAGTCCATTACAGAGTTTTTTACAAACTTCACACAGAATTTCAGAAAACACCGGCCTACTGAGATTATTCATGTTTTAGTGCTTGACGGACAGCTTTAGAAATATTATATCTCATGGACAAACTAACCATGTTCAGCCATTCAACCAAACAATGAGTGTCAAAACAACATTCAGCTCATAAAATATAAATAAAAATATAGTCAAAAAAAATAAAATAAAAGCATAACTTACAAACAGATAACCTTTCAGGCCATCTTTCAATGACACTTACACAAATTGAGCATGGATGCCATAGTTTTATAGAACTGTACAAAACAACTACATTGCAATAGAAACTTGGATTTAGCCAGCAATAAAGTTACATCTAACACATTGTAATAGGATCTTACATTAATTTAATTTATGTTACTTAGTTTAACGTGAGAGATTTTCATATTATTTTCAATAACTTTAAAGAAATAAAGGGTGAGAATGTATAACAACGTACGAAAGCTGGATGATAAAATGACATTGCAGCTGTGCCATAATTCACAGACTCTGTGGGGAAACGCTACAGGGTTTGCTAATAAGTTTGACCTTTAAGCATTTCAGCTTATCAGGAGACTGTAGGCAAAGAAACCTGAGCAAACGTCACATTAGCATTCTAGCGCTGCATTGATGGCAGAAGTCGAACAGAGAAGCGTGTACACGACACAGTTTAATGGGGTCAAAGTTGCTGTAAGGACACAGCAGAGCACAAAATATAACACAAAGACAGATTTCCCCTTGTGGCAAACACTTCTGTACGTGAAAATGCAAAAAGCATGCTGAAATAACACGTTTTTTTTTTGGCCGTCTAAGCAGAAAAGATGCTTGAAATCTGTGGGATTGTACAATGATGGCCACTTTATATCTTTTCACGGTTCAGGGGCAAGTGACTTTGAGGCCTTCTGGAGAAGGTTTTACCCTGGGAAGCTGTTAAATCAACTCCCTCCCACTAGAGATGGAGGAGGAGAACAACGGAGGGAAAATCTTTAAGCCGTTTTTATGATTCTGTGAAGCGGCGTCAAGGGCGCCGCTGATCTACGGGGATCATTTTAACGTAATTCACGTTGTCAGCGGCCTGTTGTAAACCTGGCTGTTTAATTGTACAGCCCTTTTGTTCCGTCGTATCGTGTGTAGCCATGCATGTGATTGCTTTATCAGGGGTATATTGAAAAAAAAAGAGATGTTATTAAATTTCCGCACCCAAGTGAACGGTCATGACGAGTTACCAGTTCAACCATAAATGTAGAGTACAGTCGAGTCTCAGCTTTAAAATACGACATTAATACTCGCACATTCTGGAGACATCCGCAGAAATACTGGAGCCCTTCTACAGCTGAAAAAGAGATGTACTGGCCGTTTGCCATGCTAAAGGGCGTCACGTGTGAGTCCCAAGAGGAGAGCCAGAAAGAGACAATAGAAACCCGAGAAGCGCTAAGAAAAATGTCACTTGAAGAGACCACAGAACTGTAATTGGCCCCTTCTGGCACAAAGAAATGGTAGAAACGGAAAGATCAGCCAGAAAATGTACCAAAACAACAGGTTTTATGGGTAAATAAATAAAAACATGATTTCCATACAGTCATACAGTCAACATACAGTTTCTCCATGTCATATAAAACCTACCCATGAAGTAAAACCTCTTTCTTAAACTGTAAATGTTCACAATAGGAAATACATACACTGCTGTTTAAAAACTTGGCTTTGGTAAAAAAAAACAAAAATGTTTTTGAAAGAGTCTCTTATACTCAGAAAGGCTGAATTTATTTGATCAAAAATACAGTAAAACTGTAATATTGTGATATAATATAACTGTTTTCTATTTTATTATACTTTAAAATTGAATTATTACAGTGATGGTAAAGCTGGATTTTCAGCGTCATTACTGCAGTCTTAAACAGGGTCATTATAATAAACTAAAACTGGGGGTGGGGGAAGAAAAATATAATTCTCACTTGAAATAAAATAAACATTAAATACAAAAGTCATTTCAGCTTAAAATGAAACTTTTTTGAAAAATATTGAAAATGACAAAATTACAAAAGCTTCGACTGCGATTAAAATGAAAATGGAAAAATAAAAACAGATTCAAAATATTAATAAAAATTATAACAGCATCTCAATTATATTAAAACAGCACTGGTCTTCAGTGTCATGTGATCCTTCAGAAGTCATTCTAATATACTAACATTCTAAATATTTTGCAATATTATAATTGCCTTTCCTGTCACGTTTGATCAATTTAATGCACCCTTGCTGCCAAAAAATAGCTTCTTCCTTTGATTAGAGTCAGTATAAACAATGCAGCGGAATTACAGAGTTTTTGAGTATGTGGGGATTGTGTAGCACAGCTAAGGGAAAAAGTTAGAGTGTGAATTATTCTAGGGAATGACAACCAGTGTGAATCTGGTAGAAGCGTGCTTTCACCCGTCCGCAGGCTGCTCCTCTACTCTGTCAGGACTGCTTTTCCCAATTCTGAGGCCGTCCATTATCACCACATTCACTAGAGGAGACGCACACCTCGCTCTCACGGGCTCCTTGTCGAAGCTGCAATTTGCTCGTCATATCTTGCGCCTCTACTCCCGCGTCGATACACAGGTGCCATCGTGACCGACATCTCCCGCAGACCCAACCGAGAGCTGCTCATCTCGCGCTCACCCCCGTATGTCAGCAGCCAAAATACAACTCCCTGCCTCTGTCTGCTCTCTCACCGGAGATTAGAGTGACTCACGGCGCAGTAACCCGGCCTGCATCAGCAGCAGCGCGGCCTACGAGAGTTATTAAAAGGAAGCTGCCTGCGCTGCTTTCCAACATCAGCTCTCTTTCTCTCTCTCTGTGTGTGTGCACTGCACAAACGTATATTTGTTCCTTCTTTTTTTAAGTTCCTAAATTCTCTCCCTCTCTCTCCTTGGCAGGCGGCGATGTATTTTCCAGACTCAGCCATAAATATAGGGCATGCGCTGCAAGCAGTCTCTGAGGACCACATCAGCAGTGATGGACGGGCTACAGCGTGTGTGTGTGTGTGTGTGTGTGTGTGTGTGTGTGTGTGTGTGTGTGTGTGTGTCACTGTGCAACCCAACACTGCCGGACAACTACAATTTATGTACTCCAGCGCCAGCTCCTGCTTATATATTTATATACCTAATGGCCTTTCAAGTCTAATTTGAGTAAATTCCGTAATTTGCACGTTGTAACATGGCGAGAGGCATTATTTGTTAAATGGAGAAACCATTACGCCAGCATTAGCTTTCAACACGCGGCAATGGCGAATTTCAGATCGCTAACTTACGATGCTCTTAATGTAATGCCGGTCCCTCGGAGTTATTATAAGAAATGCTCTGTCTCGTATTACTCTGTTCTGGCTCTAATTTCATATCAGTTACACTTGGGGTAGAACTCAATTCACATAAAAACCATAGGCTATTTCTGTTTTTCGTTATTTCGTGCTTATGATGAAACTGATGAACCGAATAAAAACTAATACACAATTTGCCTCTTTGTGGACGCATTTTACACATGACTGATTTAATACTTTCTGAAGTTCATTTTTTGCAGCTTTTGCATTCGCTGTAAAACATTTGGTCAAATAACCCAAGAAAATGTTAACGTCTAGCTACACTAACTGGTCTTATTTAAGTGAAATATAGGCCTATGTGACTGAATTAGCTTGATTACATTTGGTTCAAGTAGATCAGAAATAGCATTTCTAAGATGGACAGCCCTACACCAAGAGCAAAGTTGAAAAATCATCTGAATTGCTCAGTAACCTGCCTGTTAGGGCAACACATCTGAAATGATTGTTCTATTGTACGTATTTGAGTTTTTTTTTTTTTTTTTGCGCTAATGGAGGTATTTCTAGTCAATTAAGTGATGTTAAAAATATCAGCTGTTGCCACAGTTACACATGCAGAATTAGCCTCTGAGCAATCATAAATTGCAGTACAGCTATGGTGCTAGTATTTCAAAAAGAAATGATTTGTATATTAGCCTAAGTAACCATGTGACAAGTGGCTATTTGAATTGTTATACCTTGTGATTCAAATATTTTACAAATTAAACATTTTATTTTATGGTTTTATTTATTATTTTTATTTTACTGATTGATTTGTCTCAAAACTAGATGGATGTAAGCTAAAAAATTCAAAAGCAACAAAAACGGTTCATATAGTTAATCTTGTGGAAAGGGTTATTTTTTAGGCCATAATGTAACTTAAATATTTAACAAATCAAAATTAATTGTCCTCATTTTACAATTTTCTATTTTTAAACTTTATGGAGAGGAACCAAAAATTCAACAACAAAAAAATATTAACATTAAATAACCATGTGTTAACGGCTATTTGTTTTATTTTATTTTACTTTTTGCCTATCCTGCAATTTAAATATTTCACAAATGAAAAATACTACATCTCATTTTAGGATTTTATTTTTGTGAAACTTGATAGACTTGATAAAAAAAAAAAAAAAAAAAAATCAATCAATCAAACAAAAAGTACATATATTAAATAAATGTGATAATGGGTATTTTTGACAATACCATGATATTTTACAAATCAAAATTCATCTCATTTGACAATTGTCTTTTTTTCCAACTTAATGGATACAAACAAAAAGATTCAGCAAAAATAGTTTACATATTAAATATCCATTTGATTTTTTTTTTTTTTTTTTGACAGACCTATGATTTAAATATTTTATGAATCAAAATTATTTGACAATTTTAACTTTTGGCAACTTAATGGATGCAAACCAAAAGATTCAACAAAAAGTGGTTTATATATTATATATCCACGTGATAATAGCTATTTCTGACAATCCTGTGATTTAAATATTTTAAAAATCAAAATTAATTCATCTCATTTGATGATTTTCTCTATTGGAAACTTGATGGGTACAAACCAAAAGAATGGAAATTAAGTCAAAGCATTTTCTTCATTTTCACATGCAATTAACACAAAGCCATCTTGCCTGCTGACGACTACGCGGATATATCTACAACGGTACAGCGAAACCTCTACAGGTTGCCATTTCTACAATCGTAGCACATGTGATAGCACCCAGTCCAGTTTGTTAAGCTTTATAGTCCATCAGGATGGTGTTGCCTGCAGGTTTATATTCGCAGTGTGTACTACAGCTCCTGCTGTAATTACCTCCGGCTGTAATCCATTAAAGCACAGCCGATTATCAAGGGAAAGTGTTTGGAGCTCCAACCTAAAACCTGCCCATCTGAGTGGCCATCATGCTCTCTTTGTGTAGCGGCCATGTTTCAAAACACTAGCTTCAGGCAACAAGTGCTGCTATTTCACTTTCCCTCTCTCTCGCTCTCTTTTCATCAGCCCCCCAGGCGGACCATCAAACCATCTGCTTCCCATCTCACGAACACGGCCGTGGCTCCATCACAGCTTCCCGTCATCCGCAGGGCTCCGCGAATCCTCGTGCGATCGTTTGCACCCCGTCATGCCCCCGTGTGAGGTGATGCTTGAAGACGACAGGCGGGGAACAAATCAAAGCTGTTCTTGATAAATTATCACCCTCTAAATTTATCCCAAAGCCAAATATTTAACTTGAAACACAAATAGTCCCACACTCGTTCACCCCGCAGAGGACTGAATACAGAATTATGAAAATTTGTTTTCTTAAATTAATACAACAATTACAGATGGTTTGATGGCCTGTAGCCAGTGTGAGTGTGTTTTGGGCCAGTTAATAACAGTGTTACCCCATTATATTTCAAACAGTAATAATAATAATATAATAATAACAATAATAATGTAGAAAAATATAAACAAAAATATTACTAAAAATAAATATATAAATTATCAAAACTTTGCATAATAATAAAAATAATAATAATTGGGTGAAAAATAATAAAAATGATCAAATGAATTTATATAATATTTATATAAATTCTAATCAAAACTTTTGACTGACATTGAAACTAGATGGACACAAACCAAAAGATTTAACAAAAATAAATAAATATATAAAATAAATTATACGTTAAATAACTATGTGGTAATGGCTATTTTTGACCATCCAGTGATTTAAATATTTTACAAATCACTGGAAGATTTTATCTTTGGAAACTTGAAAGTAAACCAAAAAGATAACATGTATAAAAAAAATAAATAAATAATTTTGGAAAAATATTTTTAAAAAAATGTTGCTAAAAATGAATTTATATAATATTTATATTCATTGTAATCAAAACCTTTGTGATTGAAAGATTTTACAAATCAAAAGTATTTCAAATCATTTGATGAATTGAAAAGATTATTCATAAATAAATAGAAAGTTTGGCATTAGAAACAGCTTTATAAAACAGCTTCATTATTATAAAACAAATAGTTTTGACTCTAAGTGTAACTAGTGTGAGAGTGTTTTGAGCCAGCAGATAATTACTTTCCATATTACATTGCAAATTTGAAAAATAATAATAATAATAAGTTGAAAAATATAAACAACTGATAAAAATGTAAAAAAAAAAAAAATGCATTTATGTTTATAATTTTTAGATAATATTTATTATTCTGATTATTCACAACCATTTTTACTTATTTATGAATGAATGAATCAATCAGTCAATCTGCATTAATGCAGAACATTACATCAATATAACAATGAAATTTTATTGTAACAAGTAGAGAATTCAATTTTCGTGTTTCCCCCAAAAACCAAATCTCCAGCCTCTGCTCCATTTAACAGATCCGCACCTCATTTTGAACAGCATTTTTCACTCCTTCCAGGTACAAAAGAGAACACCGTACTGTTTGTGTTGTTTCTATTCACACCGAATCAACACTACAGTACCTAGTGTCTATTTCAGATCAGTCAAGCATCTCTCCAGCAGCACACTCCTTTCTATCAAGTCTGTGCTTCTGAGAACCGATGTTCTGACGTCCTAATCGTTTTCTGATGGTCTGTTTGGTCTGTGTGAGACTACTTGAAATCCGCTGTCTAAAAGACTCGCCGTTACACTGAAGTACAAAAAGATTGACAAGCACGTCAGGTGAATTAAATCAGACCTGCTTCAACCTCTCCTGAGATTGCCGTGGAAAAAAATCCAACATGCACGCTCTCAAAAGACCTGCTGACATCATCATCGAGTACCTAGGTCTAGAATTACATTTCTTTTTTTCTATTCTCCTGGTTTCTTTTTGTCCCTTGTCCACAAACACTCAAATACATCCTGTTCTGGTAATAAGACTCCTTTGAACGGGGCTTAACTCTTCTGGCCTTTCTAAAAGACTTCACACACACATGTAGACACCAGAAGATGTACACACTAGGGATGGGCGATATGGCCTAAAAAATTTATCACAATAATTTCAGGTATTTATTGCGATAACGATACCAATGACGATTATTTATATATATATACATAAAATGTAATATATATATTGAACTGAAAGCCAGTTTATGCAAAGTGTAGGCTACGTTGCACACATTACATTTTATGTAAGTCATCAATTCTAACACACACGTTTTCTATTTGAATTTTGTTTTTTCATTTGAAAGTAGACATTTCACTCTCTATAGATATATTTTTCAAAGACGGAAGTTTCTCGCTCAGAGACCTAAAGTGCACCCTGTTTGCTTTAAAGCGCAACGTTTCGTTATTATTCTGAGTGTATACAAATAAACGTAGAGTCTTTACAGATTCGAAAGATGTATTAAGCTACTTTTATCTGTATGACCAAAAATTACGGAGATTTTAAGAGCAAGTGAGTGCACCGGCGCCTGTCCTACAGCGAGCGCGCAATTCAGCTTCCACTCTCCACACAAACACTTCATTAGCGCACATTTCTCTAGGTTAACATTATATTGAGCGGCAATGTAAAGTTGCTACTACATGCATCTTTCAGATGAAAAGCCATATTTGAGGTCGATGAACGATAGTGTGTATTACCACATAGACCAGCCGTTAACGATCTGTCCGTCACGGACGGCGTCATTCACTTAACCAGCCACACCAAAGCAAACAGGAGGAGAGCGAGACAGGGCAACTAGTTCCGAATTAAAATATACAGTTTATAGTTTATTTATATAAAAGGTATATTTGTGTATAAAGTTGGGTATCATTACTATTCCCGGTCCCGCCCACTCCCGATGACATTTTTTCCTGTACCGTCCCAATCACGTGATTCGTAGCGATTTTGTTTCCCATCCCACAGGATTCCTATGACCCATGGCATTCCCGAAAAAATGTCAGCCTCTACTCCGCATCTGATTTTCTATAACCAAACCAGTTCCAAATTGTGGAGGTAGCTCCTTGCTTAACAACAAGCTCCTCCTCAGCCTCACGTCCGCCTTCCGCCATGCTTGTTTTCACTCCGCACGTTAACAGTGAATCGGTCGCGCACAAAACTACGTCATCAACTAGACTTATCGTTATTATCGCGAGGAGACAAATTTTTTATCGTGAGGAGAATTTTCAATTGTATATCGCAAACGATAAGATATCGCCCATCCCTAGTACACACATAGACACAGTTAAAGGGATCGTTCGCTCAAAAACATGCTTGTAGGGTTTTGTTTTTTTCCAATGAGGAACATACCAAAATTTAAGATGATATTGATAAAAATGTGCTATTGACCCTGATTGCACACCAAAATATTACTTATTTCAACCTGTTCCTTAAAACAAAATTATTTTGTAGTTTTAGAAGGAAATAATACACATTAGAACACTTTATCAAATATAAGTCTTATAGCCAGGGTTGCCAGATCCACAGTTTTCCCTTCGCTTAACATTATTTGTAATATGCCTCCAATCATCACAACAAGCTTTGGGCTTTGTTACTTCTGATAAAAAAACAGTCTCAGCTTTCAAATCCTGTATATTTTAATCACAAAATTCAAACAATAAATGCCATCTGAGATATTTTTTTCAAAAAGAAAACCAAACTATCGGTTTTGCCATCGGCCGATATCATAATGAATAATCGGCTGAGAAATTTAATATCGGTGCATCTCTAATATATATATATATATATATATATATATATATATATATATATATATTTATTTATTTATTTATTTATACACACACACACACACACACACACACACGTGCATAAATATACACAATTTTGATTGCTTTTGCTGTTGTGTAGCACTAATTTAGCACTACGGAAGGTGACAGATTAATATTTCTAATCACTTCTTTGGATGTACAGTGCCTACAACACAATACAATGCATCCTCTCAGAACAATGAATCTTGCGAGTTCCTGTCACAATAATGAATCAGGTGTGCTCTGAACAACCTCTTTCTCTTCCAGTCGCTCCTGGAGCGAGTGCCTGTGTTCGGTGGGAGTTTGTTGTCGGTATGTGCACGTTTAGTCCCCCTGTCGTGCCTTGGGAATATACGGTCAGGGTAATTACTGCTATCAGAGCCGGTGCTACTGTCCTCACTGCTCGAACCCTCTGGGACTGATTATGGCCCCGCTCTGAGCTCCACTACCGCTGCCTGAACGACCCCTTTGCTGTCCTTCAATAAGTGATTCATCAAAGAGAGACAAGCCCACACGGAAAGGTGGATCGAGAGAGAGAGACCTGCGATCTGTTAGAGATCAGAGGAGAGTGACGCGTGTGACACGGACTGAAACGCACACTCTTGAGACTGGCACTATAATGTAACAAAGCACTTTCCTTAAAATACTGTCTTTGACAAAGAGATAGTTCACCCAAAAGTGAAAATTTGATGTTTATCTGCTTGCCCCCAGGGCATCCAAGATGTAGGTGACTTTGTTTCTTCAGTAGAACACAAACGAAGATTTTTAAAGGAACACTCCACTTTTTTTGGAAATAGGCTCATTCTCCAACTCCCCCAGAGTTAATAAGTTGAGTTTTACCGTTTTTGAATCGATTCAGCCGAACTACTCTCATTCCGGCGTAATAATCAAGGAACTTTGCTGCCGTAACATGGCCGCAGCAGGCGCAGTGATATTACGCAGCGCCTGAAAGTAGTCCCCAGCTACCGGGCACTACTTTCAGGCGCTGCGTAATATCACTACGCCTGCTGCGGCCATGTTACGGCAGCAAAGTTCCTTGATTATTACGCCGGAATGAGAGTAGTTCCTAATCATATCAGCCTAGAAAATCCCAACTTTTCATTTTCCGCTGATCTTAGTACACGATATAACTACAGAAGAGTCAAGTTTTAAATAGGACAAATATCGAAACTCTTTGACCGTTTTTGAACGCGATGCTACTGGTCTAATTGGATTCAATGATCTATGCTAAGCTATGCTAAAAGTGCTCTCGCCAGATCCGGAGATCGGCTGAATGGATTCAAAAACGGTAAAACTCAACTTATTAACTCTGGGGGAGTTGGAGAATGAGCCTATTTCCAAAAAAAGTGGAGTGATCCTTTAACTCAAACCGTTGCAGTCTGTCAGTCCTATAATGCAAGTCAATGGGCACACAATCTTTGAGAGAAAAAAAAAAACCTGCACAGACAAATCCAAATTAAACCCTGCAGCTCCTGACGATACACTGGTGTCCTAAGACACGAAACGATCGGTTTGTGCGAGAAACTGAACAGTATTTTTATCATTTTTTACCTCTAATACACCACTATGTCCAACTGCCCTGAGCGCGTGCACGGCATCCGGTGCATGACGTCTGTATGTGGTCTGGCGTAGTTTACGCAAGCAAAAAATTCCACGTTGTCTGATGATACATCAAAATCGTCTTCCATTGTGATGACCTGTACTTCTAAATATCTTTAGATCTTCACAGAGCCAGGGAACACTTCCACAATGCACTGTGTAAACAATGAATGACATATACGCACGACAGATTGCTTCCGGCGCTTGCGTATACTACGCCAGAGCACATACAGACGTCACGCACCGGATGCCGTGCACGCGCTCAGGGCAGTTGGACATAGTGGTGTATTAGAGGTAAAAAATGATAAAAATACTGTTCAGTTTCTCGCACAAACCGATCGTTTCGTGTCTTAGGACATCAGTGTATCGTCAGGAGCTGCAGGGTTTAATTTGGATTTGTCTGTGCATGTTTTTTTTTTTTACTCTCAAAGATTGTGTGCCCATTGACTTGCATTATAGGACTGACAGACTGCAAACGGTTTGAGTTAAAAATCTTCGTTTGTGTTCTACTGAAGAAACAAAGTCACCTACATCTTGGATGCCCTGGGGGTTACTACATAGACTTAACACAAACACCCTGTGTAAAGCCTAATTGAATTAAACAAATAATAATAATAATAATATTAAATGTGTCAAACTTGACAAACTTTTAACATTTAATAACCCCTTTTACTTCATGAAATATACAAATGTTGGAAACTTTTTTTTTTTCTTTAACATCAAATTATGACATGTATTAACTAAAACATCCTCAGTAGTGGACAAGCCCAACTGAATTAAATAAAACATCATAATATCCAATGTGTCAAACTTGACAAACTTAAAACATCTGATAACCGTTTCTAATTTATTTAACATGCACATGTTAGAATTTTTTTTTATTTTTTTTTATTTCTAACATCAAATTACCACATAAACTTAACTTAAAGACCCTGTGTAGTGGACAAGCCTAAATTAATTTAAAAAATCATCATAATATTCAATGTGTCAAACTTGACAAACTTAAAACTTTCGATAACTTTCTTTTTATGTAACGTATGAGATATGATATTAATATGAGATACTGGGAACAGAAAATTCACTATCCAGTTTCAATGCAAGAAAAAAATTATTCATATAGTTCCAAAACAAATGGATTTACATCACTTACATAAATAATAATTGCATTAAACAATTAAATTAAGTTGTAACAAAATGTTCAAGAATTGTGTGCTTTGTTAGCTTATTGCAAACAAGTAAATTAAAAGAAAAGGGAAAAACAAATGTTGAGTGCACTTTTATCCCACAAAGTGAGCTACATGTAACAAAATTTGGGAATTTCCTCAGTAAGTGATGAATGCTAAATAAGTAAAATAATTGCAATTTCAACTTTTTCAGCTAGGCCTATAGTTTCAGTGTGGGATATGTTTAGTCCATTGCATTTTCAATTGCAATATCTCTATATAAAGTCCATTGCATTTTTAATTGCAATAAGTCTACATAAAAAAACAACAGAAGTAGGCAGCGAGGTAAACGTGTGTCTACATGTGTGTGTGTGTCTCTTTGTGTGTTGTGTGTTTATAAGTGTGAATTTATGTCAGGTAAAAGTGCACTGACCGCACACTGACAAAAACACTGAGCGAAAGTGCCATGAATGTCTGACTCATACAGGCGTGTGTGTGTGTGTGTGTGTGTGTGTGTGTGTGTGTGTGTGTGTGTGTGTGTTTGTATCAGTGTGCCTGGGCTTCCCTAACCTTCAAAACTAATCAAATCTGAACACTTTATACACATACACTCAGAAAGACCCAGTCCCTAACATATCGGCTCCAATGAAACCGCTTCCAGTTTGTCTTCAAGCCCCATTTCCATCATTAAATCTTGTTTTTCCAAACTTTATCTCTTTCAATGTGTGTGGTGTGTGTTTCTAGCAATAATATTCAGCTCCAAACCCAATTACAGCTTGTAAAAACTCACTAAACCAGATCACACACACATTTACTTGAACATACAGCTTCTAAAGCAAATTCTATGACTACAGGCAAACCCAAACCCAACCTCTAAACGAAAACAGTTTGTATTTACTGTATTTATGAATCATTTTACCTTTGAGGACGTCCCTAAAGGGTGGTTTCTGTCAGGTTTAGCTAACATCTGTGGACAGTTTTGTCCCTAAGGTACAGCTAACTAAACCCACATACACAGAGTCGCTCTGATCTCAGTCGCAAACACCTCTACAATTGCATTGAATGCACTCCCTCCATACGTGAAGAACATACAAGTGTTTGCAAAGACAAACACACACACACACAGAAAAATCTCTAGGCAGCTGTGCAGTCTGAACACGCTCCACTTCCATTACGAGCAGAACAGCCATAGTTTACCAATCTCCTTGGCTATAAAAAAAACACATAAACGCACAGCACAATAGAGTATGAGCTTACACACAAGCAGAAAACACAAACATATGTTAATCAACAAGTGCAGAGTGCAGAGCAACATAAACCACTAAGTAAGTGCAAACACACAGAATACAGAATGAGTGAACGCATATGGATACAAACACATGATTGTATGCACTAAACAAATACCACCCATGACTATTGCTGAATTTCCCTAAATTTATGGATGGGCCCCTTTACTCCAGGGCCCAATGTGCAATCGAGTACCCAAACTTAAAAATCCTGTGCCCCCCAAAAAGACAGACAAATAAACTGGCCAAACCGCCACCCCCATCAAGAGCTATTTATCAAAAGAAGAAAGCCTTCCACTTACAATATGGATTCTGAAATGAAATCAACAAGTATAAACACAAGAAAAGACAATAATCATTTCTAAACAGATTTAGCATTCCGACTCTAAATTGGGGGCAAGCGGCACATCACAACAACGAAACTCAATCTCTTCCATTATAATCAACTTTTATACATTCATGCATTTGACAGGCACTTATATCCAAAAATAATTGCATTGCTTTCAATTTATGTCTTTTCGGCTCATGCATTCATTGGGAATGCAAAGCCTACTAGATTGTTTTGAAGATATTAGTTGAATAACTTTCCTCTTAAGAACATTGAAAAAGTAATTTATTGCATTTAAAAAACAACTTACATTTTTTTCAAGAAAGTTGCCGTCTTGCTACTATATGGCCCATTCATTTTTAACAAAAACAAATCTCAACAAAGCAGCACATGACGATGACAAAATTCAATATCGAACCTATGACCATGTTTATGACTATAAACCTATGAGGTAAATATACATAGAAATAATTTGAAATGCATCAAACCAATACACTCATACACTTTAAATCTCATGTAAACTGCCTCAAAATTAAGCTAGCACAACATTGACCAATTTTACATTTAAGTTTAAATTAAATAAAAAAAAAACAAACATGAAATGTCTTTGGCATATGAATAAAAGTAATTGTAAATGGCATAAACATAAATGTAAAAGTAACTTATGTACCTAATGAGATCATGATGACATAATTTAGCAGAACCTGAAAGCTTACTGGATTACTTTCAAAATATTAATTGAATAACTTCCATATAAATGAACTTTAATTTTTCAATGCTATTTTGCAAAAAAAAAAAAAAAAAAAAAAAAATTGCTGCCTCCTTACAATACGGGCCAGAAGTCTTCCCCAAAATATCTCAACCTCTGTTGTCCACCACTATCGATGCCGCTAGTACTACCACGTTTTACTAAATAATACTAGAATGATTAACTGTCATATACATAACTTTGTTGATCATTCAGTAAAATGGTATCACCACCAATGTTCCCTCTAATTTTTTTTTCTTGCCGAGCAAAACTTTTCTCTATTGGGCGGACATTTGGGCCACCTGAGCAAAAACATTCTTACCATACCTGTACAGCACGCACAAAAAAATGTGTAACTTTTAACTTTACTGTGCTATTTATATTTGATTTGACCCTTGATGTAACTAAATGTACATTTTAGGTTACCTGAGAAAACATTTTTACAGTACAATACACTGCTGTTCAACAGTTTGGGATCAGTAGATTTTTGAAAGAAGTTTCTTAGGCTCATCAAGGCTGCATCTATTTGATAAAAAATACTGAATATTATTTCACAAAATAATATTGTGAAATATTATTGCAATTTAAAATAAAAAAGTTTTCTATTATAATATACTTTAAAATATAATTTATTCCTGTGAAGCAAAGCTGAATTTTCAGTGTCACACGATCCTTCAGAAATCATTCCAATATGCTAATTTATAATTAATGTTGGAAAAAGTTGGGACCTTTGATATTTTTCAGGATTCTTTGAGAAATGAAAAAGTTAAAAAGAACAATGTTTATTCAAAATAGAAATTGTGTGTTGCAATATACACTCAAAAGTTTGGGGTCAGTAATTTTTTTTCTTTCTTCTTTATTATTATTATATATTTTTTTAATTAATACTTTTATTCAGCAAGGATGTGTTAAACGGATAAAAAGTGATAGTAAAGGACATATATTGTTAGAAAATATTTATATTTTTAATTAATGCTGTTCTTTTTTAACTTTTTATTAGCCTAATCAAAGAATCAAAGAAAAAAGGTTACACAAATATTAAGCAGCACAACAGTTTCAACACTGAAAATAAATCAGAATATTAAAATGATTTCTGAAGATCATGTGACACTGAAGACTGGAGTAATGATGCTGAAAATTCAGTTTTGCTTCACAGGAATACACTATATTTTAAAATATATTAAAAAAAGAAAACCAATATTGGAAATTGCAATAGCCTAAGAGTTCACAATATTACAGTTTTTTTTTCTTCTTCTGTATTTTGATCAAATGAATACAGGCTTGATGAGCAGAAGTGACTCAAGTGACTTATTTATTAGGTTTATAATATAGGCCTAACATAATATAATACAATATCAAAACAATGTAGCATTTAAACTGATAGAAGAGGATAGAAAACAAACTGAAGCATTTAAACTGAGATCTGAAAGTTAAATATTAAAAAAAAAAAAAAGCTTATATAGCTATCTAAACATCCCTATGAAGTACAGTTTGCACAATACACCTGTGTGTGACTGTACAGGTCTCGGAGTTTTGTTACCGATCTGTGCCCATCATCCGCTATTTCCAACACTTAATCAAGCCACTCTTCTTTAACCCTCTGGGGTCCGAGGTCATTTTGGGGCCCTTGAGATGTTTTGACATGCCCTGATATTTGTGCTTATTTCAGCTACTTAAAACATACTATTGACCAACATGTAATATTTTGTATTCAGCACAAACTGTGCTACAATAATATGTGACCAAGATGGTCACAAAAAAAATATTATGCGTGGTTAGTAAGTTTTGGGGGAAAAAAAATGTAGCTGAAATAAGGCCTTAAAACCCGCACTAAATAGTTCTGAATAAGACTTTTGAGTAATCAGTCTTGTAGGCTAGAATATTTACTTCATTCTGCTTACTCATTCATAGAAAACAGTATTGATTTAAATTTTTCAAGACATGTTTTGTGATTGAGGGTCTATATGCGAGGGCGTGGCAATGGCCTCGATTATTAAATGAGTCTCACCTGAGAGACAAAGGGCCCTCCCCTCATGGCCCCTGATGGCCCATCAGTGTGACTGTGACTTTGAGGCAGGTAAGAGAGAATGTGAGATTGAAAAAAAGGGTTTTCTAATACATGAGGACGTGTTATTTCACGTCATTGCGTTTGCGTTGGCTCTCGATTTGAGATATTTTGTCTGCAACTATTGCAGTATTCGGTTTCTACAGCGACTCATTTGGTGCACATCATTCTCTTTCTACGAAACCTGTAAACCACATTCACCGATTCTAACTCTATAGCGGTTTACCCGAGCATTGCAATTCTTTAGTTTTTACTAGAATACAATCAAATGGCTTTCATAACTCATTTTTGCGTGTGTGCGGCACATTATTTCTCTGCACGGCCGTGCGCGCAGCTTAGAGGGAACATTCATCACCACAGTTGGTGAAAAAGCAACTAGGCTATACTCCTTTATCGAAGACCTGATCAATTATGAATCACACACTCACATTAACCAACAGAGCAACAATAAACTACAATCGCGAATGCACAAACACACACAGGCAGGTGTTTGTCTTAGAAAGGATGCACGCCAATCAATGCGCTTTTGATTTGTGCTCATCCACATGGGGACGACAGTGACGTAAGTGGCAACTTTAGCGAGTTTACAGGTAAATTACCTCTGCGAACGACATCTTGTCAAGCAGAGCTCTAACAAGCTATCGACCCGCCACTGCCGCGTCCTAAACGAGCTGCTCCCCTGCTTCCGGTAACATCAAGCCACTGAAAAACAGAATTTATCTCAACTGATGTAATGAATCAGAGCCTAAGAAAAACACATCAGGGACAAACACTGGAGGAGGACGGGAGATATCAACGAGCGGAGAGACGAATGTGTGTGAGCGGATGTGGGTGGGTGGTCCATTTCGAGTTTTGAATCACTTCGAAATTAGTTTTTCTGCGCAGTAAGCAAGTTTAGCACTCTTTGTAGCATCAGGTTTTCAGTCAGTGAACAGACACGTAATTGCTACTTTACATAACTCTTCATGTAAAATGACGTTAAAAACAGAAGCACTTTATGGATTTCTGATCACATGACTTCCTGATGAGAAAAATTACGTTTTATTTATACTAGCAGTTCTAATTTGTTTTGCAAATTTGAGGAAACTACACCCACACTAGGGAAAAGATGTGTGAAAGTGACTGAATTTTGTGGCTTCAACATTCTGTCAAGAACGATAACATATCTAAAACAAAATGCAGATCAGTATAAATTTGTTCTTCACTGAAACAGACAGGTGAATTTTACTTTAAACTTCAGTTTTTTTTAAAGATTATGGCAATTATCAAAGTTTGGTAAAATGTTTCATTTTCCAATACAAGACAATACATTTTTACATGATTTGCTACAGTTAATTACCCCTTTCCAGATTTTAAGCCATGTTTATAAAAGACGCTCCAAAAATCGCTATCGGTGGCTTAAGTATTTACCATCACGCATTTGCTGATAAAGCTGACCCGAACCGGGATAAAGTTTCATAAGTTACGCTGTAATCGTACACCTATCCGATGACCTTTGACATCTCTCTAAAACCTTTCCACTCCTTCAATAACAATGAAGGTCATTGCTTTTACTAGTCAACATGAAACGAAGTTCACAAAACCCATTTCACTTTCACAAGGTCACACATTTCCTATTGAAACAAGATTATTAACAAGTAGAGACTTTATTTAATCTGATTGGATGGTGAATGACATTAAATGACATGTGATTGGAGGGTTTAAATATAAGAGGGCTTGATCACATCAGCTGAACAGGAAAGTCGTTTGAGGTGGTGTTGTATTACATTTTGAAAAAACAAATAGGTTCAATTCTGATTTCATGTTAACCTTAACCACATTTCACGAGCTAAAGTAAAATCAATCAAAAAAATCGTTATTTTGTGATTTTGCACAATCGACAAATTATTCCGAAACTAAGATAAATGCCAGTCCGCTGATGGACAGAATGAGTTTCTTTAAAAGACAAGCCAATAAGTTTCCTATCCGAGTTGCTTTTTTAGAAGAACGCTGTGATTAGGTTAGCTGCTATTAAAGTGAGCCGTGATTGGCTGGTTTAATGATCAAGTGGCTTTTGATTGTCAGGAAGAGAAGAGTTTTTCTCAGACTGTTAACACAGAGGATGTTTTAGTGTGTGTGTGTGTGTGGTTGGCACTGATGGTGGCATCCTAGATCAATACACATCAGGCTCACCGGCGAGACAGACAAGGGCGTCACCGAATCGACAAGCATCATTCACCAGCCTCCGCACACACATACAGATCACGCTATACACAAACACAAAACACTCATCCACACATGAAGTCATTATGGATTAGTCGTGCGATAATGTACTACTCAATTAATGGGGTCAACTTACATAGGTATACAGTTACGTAGGTTATCCCCAAATTTGAGTAGGAAAAATGTTCACTCAAAAACTGCCAAATTTCACAAATAATTACCAAGAAACTGCAATTGAATTAAACATGATATTTTAAACTAAATAGTATTTCCTCGTAAAACATGCTCCAGAAATCTTGGAAAAGCAATTATATTGTGTTCATCTCATGGTGTGTGTAGTTCAGAGATGTATTCTTAGCCTTAAAATCACATGCTCAGATTTCAACCACCGGTCGACCATACTGGACCAAACCCTGCATTTCGCTCGCTTTCTCTTTCTCTCTTCTGGTCTACCGAGCTGGATCAAACCCAATGTACTCATTTTGACTCACTCTAAAAGACTCTCACTGTCTTTCCCAAGAAATCAAACAGCGCACACACACTGAAAAGCCGCTGAACGCAGTCGATGCCGCAACAGCATCAACGCTCATTAACAAGACGCTCCCTTGAGCGGTTGTTCTTGACTTGAAGCTTTATTACCTGACTAATTACAACACTGTTAATTAGCTGCTATGATCATTGAGAAACGTAAATGAAAGACAAAGACAGACAGGGAAGAAAATACCTGTGACTTTTGTCCAAACAAGGTACTTGAGTGTTTTAAGAAGCTCACTAACACAGGGTGTGTCTTAAAAACAAGATCTGGCTATCTAGACAGCATCAATATTAACGAGAAAAAAAAGAAAATGGAAATACTGTGCTTTTGGGATATAGTGCCATGTAATAAGATGGTTTTGGAACTACAATTACAAAGTAATACACCAAAATTATGCAACTGAAAACAAGTAGAAATAGCAATTTTCGAATTTTTGGTTTCAGTCGAATAAATTCAGAGGGTCAAAAACAGTGACATTAAAGTAGCGTGTTTCTGGGGACGTGTTTTGACTGTATCAGTACCTATTAGCACACATTGTGGATAAGTAACAAGTAAACATCAGCAGTTTGGATGAACTTCACCGTTAACAAATATTATGCTATTGCTAGTAGCAATACGTAAAAATTGTATATCAAGATGCAATGGTTTAATTTATCAGCTGAAAATACGACACGCTGATGAACAAAGAGTTCAGTGACCCAGTGACCCAAATTTAATTGCAGAAACAATGGAGTTTAATTTATCATCCAAGATCAGGACACCCTGAGCAGCCAAATAGGATTAAATACTCATATAATTAAATTTAATTACAGAAATTTTTTTTTTGTCTGAACGTAAATTTTTGGTCTTGGTGTTTTGTAAACACCTCATTTTCCAAATAATTTATTACAACTGGTTGAATTTATCAGCCAAAAGCATAACAACCAGAACAGCATAAAGAGTTAAATGACCCAAATTTAATTACAGAAACTTTATTTTTAGTTTTCAGCTAAACCAAAACTTTCAGTTTCTGTGTTTCGGTAAAAAAAAAAAAAAAACCTTCAGTAGAAAACACTAAAAAGATTTTTTTGTACATGGACCATGTTGATACTGTGAGCATGATATCATGGCACATAAATACCTTATATGAATTGTTTACTTGGAAAATTCCCTTTTTTTTCAATGTTTTTGATGACGTATTATGTTAATACCACAGTGTTTTTTAAAGTCCCATTTAAATAATATCATTTGGTACCATAATATATCTGCCACAGTCTCTTTAGCAAGCTATGAAATGCATTCATAATGCCCAAAAATTCTGCCTAAGTAGGCAGCTCACTAGGTTGAGACACAACACCAGAGAGACTCTGTGTTTGACTGTCTTAGACATTTGTTTATAAGTGTGGCCCCTGTCCTGCTGACCGCACACAGAAAGAAACTTTCAGAAAGAGCTCACTCTAATTACTCTGTCTTTCAGTCCTCTATGAAAAATGACAAACTAGAAGGGCAAGACAAAACAAATTAAGACAAGAAAAACAAGGAAAACATTGGAGAGAGGGGCCGCGGGGTGCAGGACGGGATCTGAGGGGGTCTCTACAGTTGACACAGCACTGAAGAGCATTCCAGCGCAAGCGGAGAACAAAAGCACGCACACACACACAGCGCACACAAACAATGGCGCGGACGCTGGGAGACGCAACAACGGCACATCAGGACTCCCTACCCCCCTCACACACGCGGAGCGGGCCGCTGATTTTAATGTGAAGCGTCCACTGAGTCCTGGCATTTGGCAAAGACAGATGCTGAGAATGGGCTCGCGCACACACGCTGGGCTGCGCTGAGAACAGATGGGGGAAGGGTCGCCCCACACAGGGACATATCCCTCCGTTTCTAAGGGAGAACGTCGGCATTGATCAGCGACGTGGAGGTCATTCTACCCGCATACACACACACACACACACACACACACACACACACACACAGACAGACTGATGCATAAAGGACAAACGGTACTGAACAGGTGGACCAGTAAAAAAAAAAAAATGTTTTCCAGAAAACATATCATGTATCCGAACAGACAGCTGTTTGGAACACGGACAAAAGTGTGTGTGTCGCTACACACAGACTAACTAGCTCCTCTTTCACTCACTCGGTTCTTAGACGCACTTTGAGCATAATTTTAATATGTGTTTCTGCTGTGGTTTGATGTTTTATAGTTTGTGCATTAGCAGAGCATAAACGCATCACTTTGCTGCGCTGTCCAATGGTGATTCAATTGTGAAAGGGAAACAAATGCATTAACAAACATAAGGTTGAGTCATATTATCTAGTGCTAGATTGATACATCAGCCATTTTGAGATTAGCATTGCTGAAAATAATAACAATAATAATTAATTTACTCTCAAAATGTCATTCCAAACTCCAGTGGAATAAAAAAGGAGATATTTCAAGCTTCTATTTTCCATGCAATGAAAGCGAACGGTGACCAAACTCCGGTCTAGCTCCAAAACGCACAATAAAGGCGTTATAAAAGCAGTCCACACAACTCGTGCGCTATATAGCCTACAGAAATCATATGCTACATATACAGTATGTGAGAAAACTCAGACATGCCATGGTCACCATTCACTTTCATTGTATAGAGAAGAGCAGCATAGACTTTCTGCTAAATATCTTCTTTTGCCTTTCACAGAAGAAAAGAAAGTCATACAGGTTCGGAATGATATGAAGATGATAAAATGATGACAAAGTATTCATTTTTGGATGAACCATTCCTTGATTTAATGCCAACTATTATAGTAAATTTAGTTCAATTTAAATTTCAGCACTGTTGTGAATCTCAATTACTATTTTTAAATGGTATTATGTAAATATTCACATTATATTGACCACTGTGGTCTCTAGATATCAGTATTGGCCATACATTAAAAAAAAAAAAAAAATACACTAATAATTAATTTAAACAATATTGGACCCCATTGACTTGCATTGTATGGACGCTAAGACATTTTCAAAATATCTCCTTTTGTGTTCTACATAAGAAAGAAAGTCATACAGTTTTGGAACAACATGAGGGTGAATTTTCATTTTTGGATTGAGCGGACCTTTAATTTCAAAAGTGGACCACAAAATCTCTTCACAAACCAAATTACCAATCAAAGAATTTCTCATAAATATACACCGCCTGGCCCAGCCTGGCTTTGTCCCAAAAACTCAACCCGAGGCTGCAAGCAGCGCAAAAGCATATCAAAACTAATCTAATGCTGGGAATAAGTGAGTCATCTATAAAAGTGAGAGCTGGTGGAAAAACAAACCAGAGGTAGTTCACAATTTCCTTTACATTTCTAATGAAAGATGGTTTCTTTTTTAGCAATCACAGTGAATTAACATGCACTTTTCTCTATATGCATGCATGCATCCATGCATATGATTATGTATGCAAGTATGCACATATCTGTCTAGTTGACCCTATATCGCTCTGTATTCACCTAACGCAGGGCAGTGTCGCATTTCAGAGAGTGTGTGTCTCCCATTGATGTGCGGAGCACGCCAACATCATCCGAGCGCAGAGCGGTGTGAAGCCAATCTTATGAGGATGGAGAGAAAAAAAGTGAATTCAGCACATTAATACGTGCAGCACACACACACACACTCTCTCTCTCTCTCGTGGAGGATCTGAAGTGTGCAGTTTGTGTGTACGTGCTCCGTGGGTTTTAATTAAAAGATGCACTGGGCCCCTTGAGAATTCATACACACACATGCACCGGGGCCGCCTGTAAATTTACAGCCCTTCCATGGATGCTCGGGACCCGTGAGCTCTCCACCTTGTCATTGCACCACGCATGCATTAATATCCACCACACCTCCAACAACTTTCTCTGCCCTCTGCTTGTCCACAAGTCCTCAATGCACAGATATTCCCTCATGACAACTTAAATCAGGCTGCTTCTCCTAAATGCACTCAAAACATCAATGCACAGATTCACCCGTAAGATCCACCGCAAAAGGTCTCAAACCCCAAACGCGTAACACAGCCAACGCAACGCATGCCTTTACTGCGGAATAAACCTGCTTCAGTACTTGCCCCCCTTCATTCAGTCTTGCCCCCATCCGCTGCCCAGCCAACTTTCACTCCCAAACGCAATTAGTTGGTCAATAAGCACATTGCATATGACTTCATTTCGCATACCTATCCTCGTGAGTAATAAATCCGCTCGGTGAGTGACAGGCGCCGGCGCGCTACTTTGCCGTATCCATGAGAAGTTCCGTATCCGACCGCGCATCGGTAGAGCGACCGTCTCGCCGAAGCTCCTGCAACAGCAATGTGCTCCGGCGTTCACACACGCGCGTTCTTACACACATACACACACTCGTTCGGCGTGGGACCAGGGAAGCGCGCGCACTGAAGGGGGGAAGAGCGACTCCTGCGGGTGCGAGCATAGCGCAGCCTACCGGACGAGCACGCACACACACACACACACACACACACACACACACACACACACACACACACACACACACACACACACACACACACACACAAATCATTCATTTTCATGTTATACATTAAGTCCATGTATTTTGTCAGTAATTTCTGTAATAATTATTTATTATTTAAAGATTACATTGTGTAATCATTATTTCTGTTTTAATTGCATACTTCATTTTCACTTCAATACACTTCAATACATTCTTGTGTTAATTCTTAAAAGTTATGAAAAATTATTTTGATGAATTAATTTTATATTTAATTGTAAACACACACTATTTATATTGCAGTGTAAACACAATTATACATACACACGCACACACACACACACACACACACACACACACACACACACATATATGAAATACATTTTAGCATCAGAAAACAGCTAAAACATCAGAAAAGATTTTTTATATATATATTATATTTAATATTTCCTGATTCGTTTTAAATTTTATTGTGTGTTCTTGTCTTTTGTATGTGTCTAAGTTTAAGGATTTTGTTCATGTTAATCATTTTTTATGGTTTTCCTTTTAGTTTAGCCCAAGTCAAGCCTTCCTACCCACTGTTTGTGTTTTGTCTGTCTTGCAGGCAGTTTAGTTTTGGGCCTGCAAACAGACAAAACACTCTGTTAATAAGACTGAATTGTGTTGTACTGCATTGCATTTGAGAACAGCTGGACTTTGCGGTAGCAGTGATATATGGGTCAGCGCTGCATAAGTGCGCTGGTCCACTCGTGCTGAAGCACCGGTACGTCCAGCTGAGTGTCAGAATGATGATCACGGGCGGCTACGGGGTCTTTTAGAAATGCACTGCCGTGTAATTAATGTAGCCATGATATAATGCACAAATCGATTTCCATTGTGCACCCCTGACTGCATCGGGACAGGAGGGGCTGATTTTTCTGTCTCGCTGGTGTGCTGTTAGGCGGATATCCACTTATCATGCAGAGCTGACATCAAACACACGAGGTGAGTGGGTGAGGGTCAGGTTTGCTATCTTTGTTGAGACCAAATGAGAGTGGCTGAAATAGCCTTCTTTGTATAGCTCTCACGATGGAAACAGCTTCATAAAGGGATTAAATAATATCTTAATTAAAATCTAACAATGCCAAAAGGTTTCTTTAAGGTGTAGGCGTAAGGTTAGGATGTACTAATTATAATTAGCCTAATTTAAAAACAATACAAGCTGCAATAATGCACAGAAATAAAAGTGTGTGTGTTGGAAAAATTAGGTATAACGGCATAAACCGATAGCTTTGCTTTTTGCACATCAGACACCTTTAGATTAGACTGCATTTATTGGATGAAAAATACAGTAATATTGTAAAATACTATTATGATTTAAAATAACCGATTTCTGTGTGACTGTTATTTAAACTGTAATTTATTCCTGTGATGCAAAGCTGAATTTTCAGCATCATTACTAGTCTTCAGTGTCACATGATCTTTCAGAAATCTTTCTGATGCTGATTTGCTGCTCAAGAAATATTTCTTCTTCTTATTATTATTATTAATAATAATAATGTTAAAAACAGTTGTGCTGCTTCATATTTTGTGTAAATATATACAAATATAATATATAAACCATTGCACAATAAATTGTATTTTATAATTGTATTGCTTTCTTTGTAGTTTTTGTTGTTTTATACTTGTCTATATAGTTTTGATACAGAGTTTTTGTTTTAGTTATTTTAGTAGCCTACATCGTTAAACTAAAATGAGAAAAGTTGACAACTAAAGTAATGAAAAGTTTTTTAATGGTTTTAATTTTAGCTTATTTACATGATATATGCTATACACAATGCCAAACAGTTACATTAAGGTGTAGGTGTAATGTTAAGATGTACTAATTATAATCAGCCTATAATTTAAAAACAATATAGGCCAATAAAGTCATTATAATGCAGAGACATAAAAAGTGTGTTAGAGAAAACAGGTGTAAGGTGGCATAGATTGAAAGAGACAGCTTTGCTTTTTGCACCTTCAGATTAGTGTGTGTGTGTGTGTTTGCTCATGGCTGAAGGACAAAGGGTGTGATGTAGAGGTCAGAGCCACCGGCCTACATGATGTTTATTACCACAAGATCTACGATTCCCCACCAACAGGCGGATGAACATCTATTTAATGGACGCAGAGCATCGATTACATGCAAACACACAGAGAAAGTTCAGAAGCGTAGGCGTTGGCAGAGCAAAAGAAATAACAATCATTTTAGTGAAGTGCACTTTTTTCTGATGGCAACCAGGCGTATTGTTTTCCAAGCTATTTTATGTTTATTATTGATTTTTTTCTTCCATTTATGAAGGCTGCTGTTTTTATTATTAAGACATCTGTCTCGTGCAGCAGCAGCACGCGGCACGCGGTAAGCGGCAAGCGCTGATGAACTCCTGATGTTAACACCATTCTGGAGCCATTCTGGATTTGACTGGCTGCCAATCTCTAGTGTACATACAGGCCTCAGAGACACATACAACTACTGAAGCTCAGAGCCGGTGACTCGGGGCTTCATACCACAATTACATTAGTGGTGAGGACAGAGATCGCAGAGACATTCTGGTGAAAGGTGGACTGTTTTATTCTGCTGAGCTTGTTTCCTTTAGTTTGGTTTATGGTCAGTATAGAGGATTTGAGGGTTGAGGTTTGGGTTATGGCTGCAGGTTTGTATAGCCTATATATTTTGCTCGGCAAGGCTGCATTTATTTGATGAAAAAAAAACAATTTATACAACTTAAAATAACTGTTTTCAAATTATAATTTATTTCTGTGATGCAAAGCTGATTACATCATTACTCCAGTCTTCAGTGTCACATGATCCTTCAGAATATATCATTCTGATATGCTGCTCAAAAAAAAAAAAAAAGAGATTTTGGGGAAAGTGATGAATACAAAGTTCAAAACAACAGCTTTTTTTATTTTAAATAGACATTTATAATATTAAAAATGTCTTTACTGTCAACCTAGTTTTTGTTAAAGTAATTTTGTTGTGTGTTTTTGTTGTTTTATATGTCTATAATTAATTTGAATTAATTCTGCTTAATATTTTGTGGAAATTGATGAATGGACAGTTCAAAAGAACAGCATTTATTTAAATTAGATATGTATAACATGATACACACACACACACACACACACACACACATATACATACATCATTTGAACCAAATGACTCACTGAATTGAATCGGCCTTTCCAATGCAACTAGAGAATCATTAGTAAATTAGCTACACCAAGTCATGGCTTTCATTCCCAGCGAATACATGAACTTACAACATTGAAAGCAATGCAAGTCAGTTTGGATAAAAGTGTCAGTCAAACCCAAAAATGTAAAATTCCCGCCTCATCTCACTTGTACGTATAGAGTTTCGTCTTGCTACACTGCTACTAAAAATTGCTTATACTGGTAAAGCTGGACTGGTTTGAAAACAGACAAATATTGAGAGTTTAAGCGTGACTGACTGAGAATGTTTGTGACATTTTCTCATTTAAGCTATGAAACTCAAGCCCCATTGACCAATCACAGCTTACCATAACAGACCGTTACACTAATGGTCCAATAAGACGAGCCGAGCCCTGGTGCTAGAGGACATAATTGCTTTTGTGGAGAATGATTGTTATTTTCAGTTACTCATGCAGAACCGTCAATGACCCTCTAGACAGCAGTTAAACCGAGATCTAGAGAACCCTAGACACAGAGTATGACTCTTTAAACAGCCTCTTTTACATTTATTCAGTGTGCATGCGTGAGCGTGTCTGTAATGTAACACACGTGGCCTATGCATGTTAGAGAACCTGGATTATGGTGATTGAGTTTGTGTTTGGTGCTTTGGGACCCTCATTAGCTAGAATTCTTGATTGAAGAGAACAAAGAGTGCAGGATGGATGTTAGCTAAAAATGTAAGAGGATGCAGGGCTTAGAAATGAACTGCTCATTTTTATTAGTTGACTGGTCATCCAGAAAAGTAGATGACTAGTCGGCGGGGACAAATGACTATCTTATGTAAAAGACATATAAGTAGCAGAACTGGTGAAACCCCTAGTTCATTAATAAATAAATGTAAAACTATAACTTGCAAAATGTGTGTACAAAAAGTTTTTAATAACTTTTTCTAGTCATTTTAGAGATGGCACAAATGGGGAAAAAGAAAAAAGAAAAAAATGCTTTATGATTTAAAACTGGAAAAGATTTGCTATTTTTTAAATTACTGTTTTTTTATTATTATTAAATATAACAAAAATGACTTAACATTTAGAAAATACTATAGGCAAAACTCATAATGTGCATCCCTAACAAGTTGCTATATGAACAACCATTCAGTAACTAAACTGAACTTCACTACATTAAAAATGTATAGTTGCAAAATGTATGTGATTGATGAGAAAATTAGAGTCATTCATTCAGAAGTCAAACTACATGGTTGAGTACATAGTACATAAGTACATGTATAAGTGCATAGTGTATAGTGTGCCATTTGGGATGCAGCTACTGATTGCGCTGTTTATTTTTGACACGCTCAAAAGAAACAGCTCATAAGAGTCATTCGTTTTAGAATTGAACGTCATTTGCGCTGTGTTTTTGAATCACTACAAAGAACCGGCTCATAAGAGTCATTCTTTTTAGAATCAAACGTCATTTGCGCCGTATGTTTTTAAATCACTGCAAAGCTCATAACTGTAATTGGTCGAACTGAATGCAGTGCAAGGTTTCCAGTCGTTCTCAAAATCCATCATCACCATTTTAGTGAAAACACATTTGTTCTCTAAGCTACCATTTTGCATTGTCAGTGGGCCTTCTTATCAATTTCATTCTGTTAATTACCATATCTAGTAGTATGTTATAAAAATAAGGATAACCATGAACGATGACAAAAAAGCTTTTGCTTATTTGGAGACACAGCAGGCAAACGCTCACTAATGACTATATGGAGCTAATGATGAATGAGTCATTTTAATGCATGAGTCATGTGTTGATTCTGTAGCTGGCCTGACAGATTTGGTGAGTTCATTTAGAGAAGGATTCATCGCACTGAATTAAATGTTTGAGCTTGTAAGCCTTTTGAACAATTCATAAGTTATTTCGTGAGTCAGACTACTGCCTGAGGTGGTGACGGGAGAAACTTTTGATACTTGGAATCATTTGAACCAGTTACTTGATTCAATGGTTTCGAAGCACTCAAAACTCCATAAGCGGAGAACATCTACTGGTTAAAGCTGTGAAATTCAATGACAACATGGCAAAAATGAGGGTATGCATTGACATCACTTTCCCGCCAGAACACGCTCCCTCAGCCAGACTAAGCGGCAAAAGAGCCTGCTGCATGACTGGATTTAATAGAGAAACAGTGCAAATGCGAGTAAAACAAATAATTATCAGTTTAAACTAAAGGTCATTGGACTCAATATAGTGTTCCTTACAACTTACCAAAGATGTAGCCAGGAATCGTGTTTCCTGACATTTATACGTGCCTTATTTCGACGCCGGGGAAATACATAAAGGGTAGGCGATTTCGGAAAGGCTAGCAATAGCAAGTTAGCTTTGAAAGCAACATCCCCACCCTCCCTGCGTATTCTCTGCAAAGCCACGCCTCCTACAAAACACATGAACACGCTCCTTCAGAGCAGAGACTAGCCTGTGATATGATAAGAGACGGTGTTGGTGAAGGGATGAATGCAATACTGTCAGATTACCTCATGTCTCATTCACTGGTGACAAAACATTACAGTACAAAGCGCATAATATTACAATAATAGCACCTGTTATGATCTCTAGCTGGAGTGCCCATGAGCTCCTCTAGATGGTGCTCCATCCCTTACCGTTGCAATTCATTCTGGACTCCATTTCCCATATAACCCTACCTAGGAACCAATTACGGACTCCACCCATTTCTCATCTGGAGATCTATTTAAGTTGGACACTTGTTTGCCCTCGTTGCTGCGTATTGAATGAATGTTTGTTCGTTTGTCGCATCTATTCCTAACTATCCTAGTCTCCGTTTTTTCCTGGTTACCTAGTGTAGCCCTGCCTGTGTTTTTGACCTTGGATTGTTTACCTTGTTTTTGATTGTTTTCTGCCTGCTCTGACCATTGCCTGTCATTGGATTACTCTTTTGTCTTTGCCTTGAATGATATTATTTGCTGGTGTTCAACCCTGCCTGTCTGACTACGTTTTTGACTACACTCTTTAAAATAAGCTTTCGGCAGTCTGTAAATATATACCTCAGATTTCTTGCCAAATTGATTTGTCCAGTCAATCAAAGCTCTTTCTAGTTTTAGATGTGTTTTGTATGTTCTTTCACAGCATTTATGCTGAAAATCGATGCTGTCGATCCATTCAATCTTTTTGACTGAACCGCAGTCTCTCCATCTAACGGTGATGTCACGTGCATACCCTCTACTCGAATTGATGTTTCCTCCCTCCTTCATCCTCAAGCCTGTGACCCAGAAACCAATCGGAGTCAGCCATCTTGAAAGACATTTCAATTCTCTAATTGTACCACGAGGAGGCTTCCAGGGGTGCTATGAACGAGGATACATATGTATATGCAGAAATCTTTTTCGGTACCCACATATAAATTCTCCTCCCCCTTCTCATTTGTCGTAATCATTTTAATTTACATTTTTACCTTTGCAGTTTAAATAAACCATACAAGTCATATATTTCAACAGGGTGTCTTGCTTTATTAATATTTATTGCGAATGTCTTAAGTAACAAACTTTAACAACATAAGGGCAGATCCCTTTAGCACACCTGAAGACGCTGTGAAGTGAGGCTTGAGTGGTCAAGAATATTCCAATGTACAAATAACTGTTCCTTTGATTTTCTTTCCTTCCATCCTTCCCTCATCCTAAAGAGAAGGAAAGGTAGTGAGGAAAGGAAACAAGGATGCACAAATAAGAAATGAGAAGCACCCACAGTTGTACGTCATGTCAGAAATGCAAATTACGCCCACTCATGAAATTAACTGTATTTATATTTTCTTATTTTTCACACACAGCTTTCTTGCACTTTTTGTGACCCACTTATTTTCACCAAATGTTACAAAACTGCTGGTATGGACTAATTTTATTGTGTTTTGGGGAGTTCAACAGATTAGACAGATCTGAGGTCTTTTGGAAAAGAGCTACAGTATATGAAAACTGAGTGTAATAAACAACAACATATGGGTTTGGAACAAGATGTGGGTAAGTAAATAATGACTGACTTCTTCACAGCTCTCTGTGTATATTTGTGATGTTTTCTCCTCACTAACTAAAAGAGAGTTCAATTAGAGAGAGCAATCTTCAGTAAACTGGCATCCTATCTCTTATCAAAAATGGTGAAACTTCACTCTTAACTATATCTGTTAAAATGTTTGTATTTATTTCAGGCAGATAGTCTGTTTTTAGATTAAAAACTCCAAGGCAGTCTATGATGTTAAAAGTAATGATTTCCGTAAGCTTAACTTGCTAGGCAGAGACTCCAGTAGATTTCTGGACTTAATAACCACAGATAATCTTTTACTCTTTTAGTTGGTCTAGTGGTGTGGATCGTACTGTTTTGAAGACGACATTTGATCTTTGAGATTGGATTATATCTCAGGAAGTGGAGTCTATTGGACTGAGCTGTATTGGTGTCTCTTATCCGATTGGTGAAGTCGGATATCAGGCCATTATTCCTGTCTCTTCCCTCTTTCCGGCTTCTGATACTAAATCAAGTTTTGAGGGTGAGACACACACACACACATGGATAAAGATAGTTTCCGACTTGGTCTCAATTACTGTATTATATTTTAATGGCTGGACGATCTATGTCTTATATAAGAGATGTAAAAATAACACACTTTAAAGGAACAGTTCACCCAAAACTGAAAGTTTGTTGGAAATGTACTCATCCTTAGGCCATTTAAACTGTAGAGTTTGTTTTTTTAATTAAACAAATTTGGATTAATTTACTATTGCATCACTTGTTCACCAGTGGATCCTCTGCTGTGAATGGGTGCCGTCAGAATGAGAGTCCAAACAGCAGATAAAAACATCACAATCCGCACCACTCCAGTCCATCAGTTAATGTCTTGTAAGGGAAAAGCAAACAAGTCCTAAGTCGAAAATACCAGTCCACCAAAATAGTCAAAAAGTCTTGACTTGAATCGATCAGTGCATATTTCTCTCCTGATTCAGTGACTTTTTCACTAGAGAAAACAATGTTATGGATAGAGAGCTCATTTTAGATGGAAGCAATAGTTTAAAGTTAAAAACATCTTAATTTGTTTCCTACAAGCATGCAGATTTTCTCTTCATGAGACAATAATTGATGGACTCAGGTTACGTGCTTTATTTTCATCAGCTTTTTGGTCTCTCATTCTGATGGCACCCATTCACTGCAGAGGATCCATTGGCGAGCAAGTGACGAAATTACATGTTTCTCCAAATCTTTTCCAATGAAGAAACAAACTCATCAACATCTTGGATTGCCTGAGGGTGAGTAAATTTTCAACAAATTTTCATTTTTGAGTGAACTATTCCTTTAAAGACTAAAACTTTGGAGTTTTAGAAAACTAAAATCATTCATCAAACCATTCCATGGTGCTTTAAAATAAACACATCTACATAAACTCACACATATGCCCATGTTTTGTTTTTAGCTTTGTTTGGTTCTTAAGTATGATGTTTCTTTAAACCATGTCCAAAGACCACAAACACAGTTTGACACAAGTGAGATAAATGAGGTAAATGGACAAGAGTGTTTAGCTTCCAAAAGAAAAACATAACACACGGGTACACACACAGTGCAGGTATGCACATGCTCATACATTATGCAGTCAAAATGCATGCATATGAAAACTCAGTTTACATGCAGCTCACTGTAATCAATAAATCAAATGTACACAATCTTTTTAGACAGATTAGATGCACACATGCATACATAAAGCCTGAAATCACATCAAAAATCTGGGATTTTCACTTAAAAAATGTAAATAAAAAAGAGGGTGGTATGTAAAAATGATATAAAAAAGAAGAAATATGAGATTTTCCACAATTTTGAGAACAAATAAGCAGATTTGTGACATTTTAAGACTTGTATTTAATTATAAATGAATGCAAAAGAGAAACATTTCCATTCAGACGTTTGGAAAACATACATGTGTGTTTGCATGATTGGACCACACACGCACCAACGTACACAAACTAATACAATCAAGATGGGCGAGACATTGGCAGTGTTTCTGGCAGGGACTGGCTGACGTTTCCTGCTAATTAAATCATTCTTCTAACATTTTTTAAGAGCCTAATTTTGAATAGCCGATTAAGAGGGAATTTTTCTAATTAAAACACACAAATAAACCCATCTCTGAGCTCAGGGGAGACATGAATAGAGTTTGTCGAATAAAATGCGGCGTTAATGGGAATTCCAGCTCAGATTTTTTTTGCACAGCTATTTATATACCGGTGGGCGTAAGTGTATTTCGGTACCCATGCAAAAGGCAAATACGTGTGGTTCAAAGAGACAGAAATAATGTGTGCGTCTTTTAATAAAGCCACTAAGCAGAGCCTTTGGTTAGAAGATGAGACTGTGAGATAAATAGACACAGACGACATTAGAAGCAGAGTGAGAGCGAGAAATGTAGTACTGATTCAAGTGATCGTTTTATCACTGACATATATTAATGCAAATAACCACATTTCGGGAGATAAATGAGCAGAAATGCATATCTCGCTGAGAGGAGAATGCGTCAAATCTTCAATCACAGCTTATAGAAGGAAGATGAGAGTCAAAAATAGACTGACACAGACCACATGTGAGATACAACCAGACAGAATGAGCCGTCAGGCGGCACAGACGCCTTGTTATGCATGAAAACCACCAATTGAAATGTTGAAGCACTTTAGTGTTAAATATTACAAGAGTTATGCCTGAAAGTGATGGAAAGGGGGGCTTATATTAAACTTGTGTAGCGTTTTGTCCTTCTCAAGTCCATTTGTAATGCTATTCAAAGTTTCTTGCACAGAATGCAGTTTTACATGGTCATTTTTCAACTTCTCTCTGATTTTAGAATTCTACTGCACCTTTAAGACGATATGTAAATGACCTCTGTAAAGATTGGTTAGCCTCAGCACCGCAGTAGTTCACCGAAGGCAGTTCATTCAGAGACAAGCAGTCCTGAGAAATGCATTATACTGGAGTAAGTGTGACAGGTAGCTGGAAAGATGAATTGCTGTCACTCCAATTCTCCAAACCACCTTTTTTAAAGAAACAGATATTCCTTTTTAGAGCCTCATTTTAGTAATTTCGCTGACTTATTCACTGATTAATTTGATTTCAAAGAAGCGATGAACTCTGTGGCAGCTTCACTCAAAGCTAATCATGCACTAATTCTACTGTTAACATGACCTAAAAATGTCTGCTAGTACGGTATAAATGTGACTACAAGAAAGGTAAATGCAGGGGTAATTATAGTCATTTAACAAAGATATATTAGGGAAGTAATGTGAAGACAAGGATATGCAGTGTTAGTCAGATTCTTTAAACACCTCATATGTAGCGCAATTGTGGTGGACAGTCAGTTTCAAATCTCTAATAAAGAGTCACAAAATTATGTTAGAGCAGTAATTTAACAGATTTTTTCTTAGGTTCTTGAATTTAAGAATACAAACCACTTTCACACCAACCAACCAACCAAAGTGAATTCTGATGTCAATTGGATTCCAAAACCTTGAGTGAAACTCAAGACTCACAAAATTGTCATTTTTCTTCTAATAAATCATCGAATAAATATTTATAATATATTTAATACGTTTAACATATATGTTCAAGAATGGAATTGAAACTGCTTTCACACCAACCAACTGAAGTGAATTCCGATGTCAAATGGACTCAAAAGCTTGAGTGAAACTCAGACTCAAAATTATGTCTGAGTAGTAAATTGACAGATTTTTCTATCAGGTTGAATAAATATTTATAATATATTTAATACATGTTTAATATATATGTTCAAGACTGGAATTCAAACTGCTTTCACACCAACCAACTGAAGTGAATTCTGATGTCAAATGGACTCGAAAGTGTGAAGCTCAGTCACGAAATTATGTCAGATTAGTAAATTGACAGATTTTTACTTCCAGATTTAATAAATAATATATATTTAATATATTTGTTTAAGAATGGAATTGAAATCACTTTCACACCAACCAACGAAAGTGAATTCTGATGTCAAATGAACTCAAAAGCATGAAACTCAGTCACAAATTTTTGTCTGAGATTTTTTTCTTCCAAGTTTAATATATATTTATAATATGTTAAATATATTTAATATACATTTTAATATATTTGTTCAAGAATGGAACTGAAACCTCACACCAACCAACTGAAGTGAATTCTGATGCCAAATGAACTTAATATTTTGAAACTCAGTCACAAAATTGTCATAGTAATTTGACAGATTTTTTTCTTCCAAGTGTAATAAATATTTATTATATATTAAACATATTTCACACACAAATATATTATATATATATATTTTATATATATATATATATATATATATATATATATATATATATAACATATATTAGATATATATATATTTTATATATATATATATATATATATATATATATATATATATATATATATATATATATATATATGTATGTATATGTATATGTATTAGTGCTGTCAATCGATTAAAAAATTGAATCACCTTAATCACAGTCATGGACTTTAAAATACTAGGATTTACCTGTAAATGTTTTGAAAAAGAAATGCATGACAAACTAGTTCAAGGAAAAAGAACCTTTCACACTTCCACCAGGTATGAGACATAGTCCTTATTATTCTTTTATCATTATTCTTTTGTTTTTATTCAGCCATTATCAGCCTTTATACTGGCAATAAAACGTTTACCAAGCCACATCGCTTCAAACCCAGTATACATTTACCCAACTATTATCAAAAGTATTTCTAAATAAACACAACAAAACATTTTCTTGCAACATTACGTGAAGTATTATGACAAAATGTATTATGAAGAAGAATTGGACATGTTCTGCAGGTGCATTAGAGCTAACATTAGCATCATGCTAAATAAGACAATTTATGAGATTAACAATACACTTTTACTCAGAACTCACTTCAAACCAACATCGAGTGTTTGTAATAACTTCCTTTTACAACTGTTTTAAAATATGCTATTTATAGCCTTTATATCGCTGCACAAATTAGCATTTCAGATGTACACATTCATCTCAAGAAAATCACATACAAACCATATCCTATCATAATCGTGTTTTTATTATCTTATATAATTTATAGTGGCTGTTGTCAAGTTTATTTCTGCTGCTCTGCTGAAACTCATGTTGTTTGAGATGTTACAACTGCCTCTCCATTCTTAAGTCGCCAGGGATACATTCCAATTAGTAAAAGGATCTATTTAAATTTTTTATTTGTCAATATACACTTTGGGTGCCCGCGGTACATTATAAAAGTAGCCCAAAAAACCTCAACCCACGGCTCTGTAATTTTTGGGACTGTATTTTCAAAATAGCCCACTTGTGCCGTTACCCTGGCAACACTGGTTCTCTGTACCCTCATCACACAATGATAGATAACCTTCCGCACTGCATTGATGGGAAGAAGTTGGGGTCAAACTTTATCAAAGATTAATTTGCGTTAAAAAAATATTAATGTGTTAATTTTTTGATTAATCGCATGCATTAACACGTTAACGTTGACACCCCTAATATGTATATATGCATATAATGTATTTGTTTAGGAATGGAATTGAAACCACATTCACATCAACCACCCAAAGTGGATTCTCATGTCAGATAGACTAAAAAACTCTAGTATGAAACTCAAGTTTGTTTACACTTTACCAAGGCCTTTTATTTCAATGAAAAGAGCAATGAAAGTTTTCTTTGGCATGTTTCCTTTAAAAGTTTAATTCTTAATTGTATTAAAACAGTATTTATTTCATATGGCACCCCTCACAGCAGCAGGTTATAACATATGCCTAAGGAGTACAGCAGAGAGCAGATTTCTCTAATTTGCAGCATCACAAAGATCTTCATTTCCAACTATATCAGCCAGCTAAATATGGCCTTCATCCAGCTGGGTAAACAACTTCCCACAAAAAATTATAATCACTCTAAATTTTGTTGACAAGTTTAAAACTAGCTTGTCAACTCATTATCAAATGGCTTGCTGCTTTAAGCTGCCTCACAAACGAATTATGCAGATGACTTTGAGCGATTCCCCCAGACGCCAAGCCAACCGCTTATGCAGGTGCTGTAAATTAGCAGAATAACGTAATCACAATCCACAGACCATGTGAATCTGTGCATTAGATCATTTAATCGCCATTTAAAATGTTATTGCTACAATCTGTTGTGCGTTTAAGCCTGTATCTATACAAATACGTCAAGAGTTGGGCTTGCTTGCTGCACATTTAGTCGGCCAGAGAAGCAGTCGGCCAGTCAGTAGGTTAGTTTTTACATTAAGAAAATGATTCACAAACACAATGCAGCATCAGCCTTCTTCACTGTTTCTGGCAGATCCAAAGCTGCGTTTGTTGGAGAGTGTGTGAGTGGAGAAAATGATGATGTTGGTGAGAAGGAAAGCACGCATATCTCGCTCGCCAGATTCATGCGGCCTACATTGTCAATTACAGTGCAAAAATGTCATGTTGCATCCGCTTATAGTTTCTGTCAGCCTATGGGTGACATTTGAGTTGTCGCAGTGTGGTTTTGGCAAGAAATTTAGCTTATGTGAGCACTGAATTAACTGAAATTTCAGTATTATATTTTATACATTTAATTTTCTTTATGCATTTATATTTATGTAAAATACATGATATATTAGTTACATATATATTAGTTATAAAATGTATATACACTACTGTTTAAAAGTTTGGAGTGTGATTTAAAAAAAAGAATTGAATACTTTAATATTTAATACTTTTAGGTCCGGTTTCACAGACAGGGCTTAGACTAAGCCAGGATTAGGCCATAGTTCAATTAGGACCTTAAAGTAATTTTTATAAACATGCTTAGAAAAAAAACATTACTGGTGTGCATCTTGAGACAAAACAAAGGCACTGATATATTTTAAGATCAGTCAGTGCAAGTTTATTTCAGTTGAAACAGCTCAGACTTACATTTTAGTCTAGGACTAGGCTTAAGCCCTGTCTGTGAAACTAGGGGTTAATACTTTAATTCAACACAAGGCCTGATAAAATTGGACATTATTATTATTTTGAGTGTTTTAGTTGTCACAGAATCCTGGGGGGAAAACAAGCATCAGATCATTTTCCACAAAAAATATATTTTCAACATTGATAATAATAATAAATGTTTCCTGAGCAGCAAATCAGAACATTATAATGATCTCTGAAGGATCATGTGACACTGAAGACTGGCGTAATGATGCTCAAAATTCAGCTTTGACCACATGAATAAATTGCATTTTGAAATATATCAAATAGTAAACAGTTCACAATGTTGTTTTTCACAGTTTTTACTGTATTTCTGAGACTTAAATCATAAAAAAAATTCTTATAACGCAAATTTTGATTCGATCTTTTTTCGGTGTATATGGCTGTCACACAGTTATAGATTGAAAGCATGAACAGTAGCAGAAGTAGTTCACTAGTCAGTGCAACCCCTGGTCCAGAGCTGTTTTGCATTAGCCACAAGCTTGAAAAGACTTAATTTAGTCAAATTCTCAGCCAACCAGACCAGCCGTCAGATACTTTTCTGCCTATTGAATCTGACAGGCTGCGTTTTCATTGGCTGCCGATCCGTTCAGTCGTTCGTAATACCTTGATGTCAAGCCTCCCTGCAGCATTTATCTGTCAACGCACAAAAGTCCTCAGACATTTACAGTACTCAGCTCCATAACTTCTAAGACTTTGAAAATCTGTGCAGTCTGAGAAATCTGATGAACAAAAACAATCAGACGTGTCAGTTGAAAGCACCTCTTTGAAATGCCGGCCAAACTGATGATGTGCGCACCCCCCGCTCACGATATATCAAAACCGTGCACCTCCTGCTGGTTTAAGGTGCTTCTAGAAAGAAGTTCTCTCCCGCCGATGTCTGATTTAATTCCACAGATTTTATTCAGTATCTAAACGGCGAGATTCTCAGGAGAGGATTGTGTGAAGTGGCCGTTTTGCAGAACGGTCTAATGAGAGATTCCTCTGCCTCCTCACGGTGACACAGACGGTGACCCCTCCGTCATTATGATTATCGGTTCGAAGTCAGAAATGCTCTTGGGGAGCGGAGACAGGGAAGGTGACGGTAGGTTTGGGGGAAGGGGGTTACATTTTCCTTTAATATTTAGATACAGCTCAGCAACGGCTCGCTTTATTACAGGAATGTACTCCGCTCTTTCTCTCTTTTGATCATTTGCGCTGCTTCTCCCTTTCTCTCTCACCGCTTTTCCCATGATCCCTCAGCTCATTCCGCTGCTAAAGGAGTTTTTGCCACTAATTAGGTTTTATTTACTTTCTTTAGCTTTGTGTTTCCCTTTCTTCTCCTTACAATGATCACCAACACCTGCCGCAGCACAGACTGATGTCGCCTGTGTGAAACTCATCGACGCACAGTGTATGTATCTAAAAATAAGACCATATGCACTCTCTCAAACACTTGCAGTTCAGAGTTTCGTTTGTTCGGAGGCCAGAAACGTACTCTATGCAAGTACGCAAACACAGATGCGAAATCTTGGGACACGTTGAAAGCGTATTGTACATACATATATGGGTAACAGAAATGAAAAATGATATATAATACAATAAACAACTCACTTCAAAGTTGAGAACCCATTTTTGTTTGGCCATTTCTCCATGAACTTGAAAAGTTACACTAGCAGTGACATTTTAAAAGTCAAAAGGGTCTAGTGTTGTTTTGGATCCCATTGATTTTAATTGAATGGGCTGTTGTTCAGAAACAGGTCTGAAATGGCATGAGGGTGATTACATGTCGACAATTTTCTTTTCTTTTTCTTTTTTGTTTTTGCTGTACTACTTCAAAGTTATGGTGAGATATGATCAGTAAGTCATGGCTATTTTCTTTAACTCGTTAAATTAATTTAACCAATTTCAACATTTTTTTAAGGAATAGTTCACCCAGAAATTTTTTTCTGAAAAATCAGCCACCCCCAGGCCATCCAATATATAGATGAATTTGTTTCTTCATCAGAACAGATTTGTAGAAATTTAGCATCACTTGCTCACCAAAGCATCTTCTGATGTGAATGGGTGCCGTCAGAATGAGAGACCAAACAGCTGATGCAAAACATCACAATAATCCACACAACTACACCATCCACTCACATCAAAATCCACTGTTTTCACTTGTGAACAGTGCTTGATCTGTGCACATTTCTCTCTTGATTCAGATTAGATGGCTTTTTCACTGAACAAAGCAATATTCTGGATTATGGACTGGTATTTTACCTGGAAGCAATGGTTTGAAGTTAAAAACATCTTAATGCTGAATTTGTTTTTTACAAACACTCAGCTTTTCACTTCGTAAGATGTTAATTGATGGACTGGAGTGGTGTGGATTATTGTGATGTTTTTATCAGCTGTTTGGACTCTCATTCTGACGGCACCCATTCACTGCAGAGGATCCACTGGTGAGCAAGCGATGTAATGCTAAATTTCTCCAAATCTGTTCTGATGAACAAACAAACTCATCTACATTTTGGATGGCCATGATGGTGAGTACATTTTCAACAAATTTTCAATTTTTGCTGAACTTGAATTAGGTGGAAGTTTTTGTTACATTGGTGCTACTAACACCAAGGTCACAGGTAACGCCTCAACTATTAAAATGTGTCTTGAATGCAAGTTGTTTTACGTCTGCCAAATGTGCAAATGTGCTGTCTAATCTCTCTACAGGTCCCAGGGAAAAGTCTCTTTGTCCAGACTGCAGTGTGTGTGTGGTCCAGTCTGGAGGGGTGAAAGAGTAGCAGTCTGCCCTTCTGCTGTCCGTTTACTATGCCAAGATCAGACATGCCACCTCACTCACACACAGCGGCACAGGAGCGACGAGCTAACTAATGAGGTCAGAGCTTTGCGCTCGCAGACACAAGGTGCTCAAACACCAACACATTCAGCAGGCAGCTGGAACACACACACACACACACACACACACACACACACACACACACACAGACGTTTGGTTTTCTATCATAGTGTGACTTTTTTTTGTTTTTTTTTTCCGAATTTAGAATTTAGTTATTAAACTGTTCTCTAAGTGAGGACTATTGGCTGTCCCCACAATGTATTATTTACGTCAGTTCATAAATAATAAAAAAAAATTCATTATCATATCATAATTTTTAGTCTAAAATGCTTAGAACTAGTTTTATATTAGAGGTTTACTGTATATTACAATTCAAAAGATTAGGGTCAGTATGTTATTTTTTTTTTTTAAAGAAATTCATAATTTTGTTCAGAAGTGACGCGATAAATTGATCAGAAGTGACAGTAAAGACATTTATAATGTTATAAAAAAAAATCCTATTTCAAGTGTTCTATTGTATTTCCTCTTCACTGAAAAAAATTCAGTATCACACTTTCCACAAAAATATTTAACCACACAGGAGTAATGATGCTGAAAAAAATCAGCTTTGACATCACAGGAATAAATTACATTTTAAAATATTTTCAAATAGAAAATAGTTTTTGTAAATTGTATTCATATTTTTAGAATATTACCGTTTTTATTGTATTTTTAATTAAAAAACAAAACAAAAGATGCCTTCAATTGATTTTCCAATAGTGGGGGTTCCAAAGAAGAGGTTTTCACAGATTCAGCTCATTTCTGGGGACAAATTTATCCCTAAAGTATAGTTAAGTAAACCCACACAAACACACTTCAGGCTCGCTGCTGTTGCACACTGTGCTGTTCATGAGGCACCTGCAGGGGATTTCTCCAGGACTCCCTCTGAGTCTGCCTTATCTCCTGTTCTCTCTCAATGTTCCCTTCTTTCCCTCGACTTGAAATGAGGGAAAAGTATGAACATCAGTCTCCTCTCCCAACTAAAGCCATCTATAATTACTCTGCTCCAGCTCCACTCCGGATTTTCCTCTCCACTCCCGGATCACTCACAGCCCCCCACGGAATCTGCAGCATTCTTAGGAGAATTTTCCAGAGAATTTGAGCGGCTGTTGTTCTACACATGCTCACCCTCCCTAGCATATTTGTTTATTAAATAGTTTAACTAATTTGATTATGCTTCCACTACCCCTATGCTGTCAGCTCCCGGCAAATTACTGTATATTCTTAAAAATAACAACTCTGCTTCCTTACAATTTAGTCGGTTTTATTGTTATTGATTCTATTGTATCGAGAACAAATCATTAGGTGCTCATTCTCCGGGTTTTGTGTGTCGAGCTGTAACTTGTCATATTATGCCATAATACAGTATATTTATAAGCACACAACTGTTTTCATGTTATATCCCACTTGGAAGTGTTGTTATGGCTTATGGACTCGAATTTTGTCCAGAATCGACGGTTTAAAGTTAAAACACCTTAATAATGCAAACACACATTACAAACACGCGGCTTTCACTTCACAAGACATTAATTGGAGTGGCTGTGATGTTTACTGTGATGTTTTTATCAGCTGTTTGGACTCTCATTCTGACGGCACCCATTCACCGCAGAGGATCCATTGGTGAGCAAGTGATGTAATGCTACATTTCTCCAAATCTATTCTGATGAAGAAACAAACTCATCTACATCTGGCATGGCCTGAGGGTGAGAACATTTTCATCAAATTTTCATTTTTGGGTGGACTATTCCTTTAATGCAAAGATGAGGGCTGCCTCTCTGTTTTGCATCAAATCAAAACCAAACAGAATGGAATGCTTTCAGTTTACCTTTATGTTTGGGTCACATCGTAGGAAACATTTCAAGTTTCAAATTTTAAGTGGGAAAAAAGCTGAATAATTCATATGTAAAAGTGCTAACTGAATGATCTAAGAGTGAAAGTAAAACACAGATGCTCTCACTTTTAAAAACCTGCTTCTCTCTCCAGGCAAAATTTCTCAACTCTTCATTTTTCTTCCACTGTAATTTTCAGCTGTACTCTTTATGCCACAATCAGAAGTCTCCTTCTTCTCACTTTTTCTCCTTCACACTCCTCATGCGTCTCCCATCCCCCCATATCTTCCTCTATCCATTTCAATATCAGTCTGACCCCTCTTAACCTCAACACCCTCTTTCTCTCTCCATCTTGTTCTTTCTCTCTCTCTTTCATCCCCTGAGATCTGAAATTCTCGCACATCAAGCTTTCTGGAAGCGAAATGTCTTCCTCACATTCACTGTCAGCATTATGGGTAACAGAATCCATGTACTCTCATTTTCCATACCATATTTCATTTCATATTTTATCCGCCAATTCTCTCTCAGAGTGTGGTCATGCATTCAGCGTATCTACGGTATATAAGCATGTCTGTGCAAGGCCTGTTTCAGACCATGCATGGATTTATTTTGATGTCTACATTACACTACCATTCAAAACTCTGGAGTCTGATGATTTTTTTTCTTTAAAAGAAATTAATCATTTTTATTAATTTGCATTAAATTAATCCAAAGTGACCGTAAAGACATTTATAATGTTACCAAAGATTTCTGTTTCAAATAAATGCTGCTCTTTTGAACTTTGCATTCATCAAACAATCCTGAAAAATGCATCACGGTTCCCAAAAAATATTGTGCAGCACAACTGTCTTCAACATTGAAAATGATCAGAAATGTTTCTTAAGCAGCAAATCAGCATATTAGAATGATTTCTGAAGGAGCGCGTGACATTGAAGACTGGAAGAATAAATAGCATTTTAAAGATATATTCACATAGAAAACAGTCATTTTTAAACTGTAATAATACTTTGTATTTTTACTGTTTTTACTGTATTTTTGATCATATATATATTTGATTTTATATATATATATATATATATATATATATATATATATATATATATATATATATATATATAAATATATATATATAAATATATATATATATATATATATATGTATATGTATATGTATATGTATATGTATATGTATGTGTATGTGACCCTGGACCACAAAACCAGTCTTAAGTGTCAATTTTTCGAAATTGAGATTTATACATCATCTGAAAACTGAATAAATAATCTTCCCACTGGTGTATGGTTTGTTAGGATCGGACAATATTTGGCTGAGATACAACTATTTGAAAATCTGGAATCTGAGGATGCAAAAAAATCTAAATATTGAGAAAATTGCCTTTAAAATTGTCCAAATTAAGTTCTTAGCAATGCATATTACTAATCAAAGATGAAGTTTTGATATATTTACGGTAAGAAATTTACAAAATATCTTCATGGAATATGATCTTTACTTAATATCCTAATGATTTTTGGCATAAAAGAAAAATCCATTATTTTGACCCATACAATGTATTTTTGGCTATTGCTACAAATATACCCCTGCGACTTAAGACTGGTTTTGTGGTACAGGGTCACATATATATCTATATGATTTGTATATATATTCTGGTTGAAAACCTTACATTTGAAGCATTCACACTTACATATGACTTAGTAGATGTGTAGCATGATTCGCATGATTTAGCATTCATAAATTTAATCCATCATCCGATGTATGAGATTTCAAATTTGTAAGAATTATCAATTGTGCACTCTTTAATAGTCAACGTAACTACCCCAAAATCAGTTTAATTTCTGTATAAAGTCAGAGTTATGCCTGAAGAAATGTACAATACATTTGAAATTTGCACATGTGCATTATAATAAGGTGTCTAATGACAAACATGCCAAAATCTGTGCAATGCACCATAATCTAATGTTACCCATAACCCATTGCGCAACAAAAGATAGTTATCTTTTGACTTATGCAGTTCCAATGCTCACACATTGTCATACTCAAGAGGATTCAATTTTGCATCCCCAGTGAAGTACTTTTAGCATGGAGCAGCAGTATGCGATTCGTGATTCTAAAGTTTGAAGCCTCGCTTTTCTCTCGTGCACTTTCCTGTTCTAATGGGCAGTCAAACACTCCTCACACAAGCTCAGGGCGACACTATCAGACGGGGCTCTCCAGGAGATGGCGGTCGGTGGGTGTGTGTGTGTGTGTGTGTGTGTGTGTGTGTGTGTGTGTGCGTGCGTGCGTGTGTGCTGAGAGGTCCCCAGGGAAGATGATAGCAGGCTCTTAAGTGAATGGCTTTTCTGATGGCGGAAGTGTTCGATTACTCTCCACAAGCCGAAAATCTCTGCCTCTCCCATCACCAAAACACAACCAGCTCTGGGTGGAAATATACTTTAATATACTCTATATTGTTTCACAGTGGTTTTACTGTGAATTTACTGACCTTTGATGCAGATTTACTGTTATTTACAGCTGCACGTTGTGTTTTTCAAGACGTTTTGCACCTAAAGAAATGGATAATATTTTATGACAAATATTATGTACGACTCCAAGCATATTGGTGGCCTAGAAAATGTTTTATTCTATGTTCAGACACTTTTAGTGGCTAAATAAATTAGGCGTGACAAATACGCCTGTATATAGAGCATCTCCACTGTGATATTGGTGAATGAAGACTTTAAGTTCTGCGTGATGCTGCTTAAGTGTCACTATCATATTGACTGGTAAAATTCCTGGTCTAATGGACAGGACTAAATTATTTAAAGGATATTAAACAGGCTTCTGACTGATATATGAAAGTAAATTTAAGAATTTTTAAGACCAAGTAAGAAAAATGTAAGGAATAAATTGAACAGAATGGGCCCTATCATAAACCTGATGCAAGGCGATGGCAGGTGCATCACAAGTTTTTTGCTACAGTTATCATTTTCATGTTCAGCACCATGATGTTTAAATGGTGCATTGTTGGCGCGTTGCTATTTTAAGGCAACTGAAAATGATTGCACCATTGACCATCTAAAACCTGGCGCAGTACTTTTTCAAATTTATTTATTTAAAGAGCGCATTAGTATTATGCACCTATAGGCAGATGCACAATGGATCACAATGGATTAAATCCTATGACTTACCCCAAAAAAATACAATGTTTTGTACTTTTTCAGTCCCCCACATTTGGTGCTGCCAATCAAAAATGACCGTCCTACAAAAATTGCTTACTTTTTTTTGTTATGCTGTATTATTACCAAATATTGGAACTTATACACCTCGGTTTTTGAGTGAACAAAAGCAAAATTTGTGGAAGTTTTTGGCAATTATGATCAGTCGGTTCCAAAATGAAATACACAACCTGTGCTAACTGAAGGAAAACAAGCTGATAAAAAGAATGCATTCAAGATTTAGTGATAATATTTTATTTAAAGAGCGCATTAGTAATATGTGCCTATAGGCAGGTGCACAACCAAATGTGTAATAAGTTGGGGGGGAAAAATCCTGAAAAAGTACAAAACATTGTCATTTTTGAGGGTAAGCCACAGGATTTAATCCAGTGTGATGCAAGTACAAGCATTTTCAGGAAAAAGAAAAAAAGCAGGTACGAAAAGTCACTGTCAAATACATTTGAATACATTTCTAGCTGATCAGTAACCGATGTTTGGGAAAAGAAATGAAGTATGAGCATTAGCGCAATTGAAGATCATGATTGGCTATTTGCTTTTGTTAATCATAGGGAGCTATTTACGATAAAGCTCAGCTTTTTACTGGACAAAAAACTGCAAATCAGTATTTTAAGTTTGTTCTTTTGGACGACTTGCAATACACTAGCATACAGATAATAGCTACAGACTACGAGACACAAAACTCCCAGCTTTATGTAATAAGCATTTGAATTTACAGTAATACCAGTCTGAAAACATTTAAAATAATTACTGTTCACAGATACACAGCTAGGCTCTAAAAAAAGCTTCACAGTCTTGGAAGTAAAGAGAAATTCCTCCACAAATGACGCCGCAGAGACCCTAAACTCATTTAATGTAAAATACATTTCACATTCTCTCTTTTTTTCCCTTGCATTCTTCTCCCCGGCGATCATCAGTCTTTCTCCTTACAGTCTATCTCTCTGCTTTGTGTATTTCTTCTTTCTCTTTCCTGTTCTTTCTTTCTCTAAGTGTATGATTGCAGTGGACCCATGCTGAAAAGCCACATTACCCACGATGCCATGCTGAGAACATTCTGGGTCTGATAATTCACATGCTGTGAGTAAACAGCCTTTGTGTGTGCGTGCTAGAGAAGAAGATATAGGCCATTTTAGAAGGTTATGGATGATTATATGTTTAACCACAGTAGGGTACAAGTCACGGAGCTGCCGCACACACACACACACACACACACACACACACACACACACACACAAACTCACACACTCACACATGGCAGTGCAGATATTCCCTGCGCACTTGTGCTTCACACTGCGTGAGAGGAATTCTCACGGGGATCATAATGAGAGTGAAGGGAATGCCGGGAATGAACCTAAATCCCTCGGTTTATCACACGCCGCACCCTCCGAATATAATGTATGTGGCTGTGTGCGTCTGACAGACAGAGAGAGCTGAAGTTAGTGCGCTTACATGCGGGACGAATAAAACAGCACGACAGAACATTGAAATGCAATGCACATATAGTGCAGGTTAAAAGATTGCACTTCACTGACGACTGAATTTTTACATTGCAAGCTAATTTTATTAAATACATTTTGTATCCACCCTACACTCAAAAAAACAAAAAATCTGTAAAAATAGGGTATGATGTACTGTATTAATATGAGTTCATTTTGCACATTGTATTTTTTTAATTTTGCACTGCATTGCATTGTGTTTTAGACTAGATTTAATGAAAAATTTCTATGAAACTAATGGATAGTGTCCTTGCAGAAAATTACCAGTACATTTTATAAGTGTATGAACTGATAACATATCTATATGTAGCTATATTTTAGAACATATATATGTATATATATACATACATGCATGATATACATAAATAAATATGAAAAATAAAACAAAATTAAAATATTTACAATAATTATGTATTGTATTATTCTATTAAAATAAACTGCCCATATATGTATTTTTATATATATTAGGTAATATATATTTTTTCTAATACATGTGTTTAAATATATAAAATAAACTAAATAATAAATAAATATTAAAATAAATTAAATTAAATGTCCTACTAAATATTTTAAATATATTATATATTTATATTTAAATTTTACAATTTTCTATAATATAATATAATATAAATACACAATAACTGCCTAAATATATGAACTGAAGAAAATATTTTATATACTTATATACTTCATATATATAAAATGGGTGCGCATGTTTTTTTTTTTTTTTGTTTGTTTTTTGTAATTCAGTGTTTTTGTTTATTTTCAAAGTAGCATATAGGTTACAACAAGAAAAAGTACCAGACAACTACTATCCCCCACAACCTCCCCCCAACCCTCACCCAACCCACCGCACATCAGGAATTTGAAGAAAAAAATAAAATAAAATAAAATAAATAAATAATAATAATAAATTAGAAAGTAAATAAATAAATAAATAAAATACAGATAAATAAATAAAATAACTACAAAAATAATAGAAATGGTTTAAATGTCCAAGATCTCCCTAACTGAAAATATACAGTTCTTCCACATAGACAAAATGACCGGTTTAGCATGAGTGGTCCGTGCTGATGACAGTTCCAAATACAGTATCTCAAGTAAGAAATGTAACCAATGCTTGATAGAAAGGTCATGAGGAGGTTTCCATCGTTGAACTAAAAGTTTCTTTGCAGCAATCGAGGCAGCCAACCAAAATTTCCAGTCCTTCTCTTTTAGAGGAATTTGAGATTTGTCATTCAACAAAAACAGAACAGGGTCTTTGGGAAAATGAAAGGTGCGCATGTTTTTGTTGTATGGGCTTTCAATGAGTGGCATAACAAGACAACTCACAACTCTTATTGTAATCATTTTACATTTACATTTATGCATTTAGCAGACGCTTTTATCCAAAGCGACTTACATTGCATTCAAGTTACAGTTTTTACATTTTATCAGCTCTTGCTTTCCCTGGGAATCAATGAAGCCGTCTCCACTGCATGTATGCCACATTTTTGATTATGTAATTTTGGATGTAATTTTGTAGCATCAGCACTGGCAGTACAGATGCAGGCTTGATTACCACATCAAAACACACACTCACACACACACTCTCTCTCTCTCTCACACACACACACACACACACTCATCCCCCTCTGCTTCTGAAGATCTCTCTCACCTCAACCCAAATAATGTGAATTTAATAGAACCCATAATGTGGGTCAGAATCAAATCACTGGTTATTAATGTAATTGAATCTCATGCCAAGATTCAGCAGAGATGCCATGAAACCAGAGGAGACATTTTATCCATTTAAATAATTAAAACTTCATATTAACGACATTGTCAGGGCGTTGTGAGTGTGTGCTAGCAGGAGTGTGTGTGAAATGAGAAGATATTATTGTGTATAGGTGAGATTTAGTTGTCTGTCACCTTTCATTCTTGTCTTTTTAATATAGAGGCTCGTCTCTTTCTCTCCCTCTCAATCTTGTCTGCTGGTAATATATTTCATCCCTACTTCATTTAATTCTTTATCAGTAGAATTTCTCTGAGGTTCAGGCTGATATTTTTCTGGTACACTGATATCGAACATCTGTGATATTTGATTTTAAATATTCACAGGCATTTGTGCATCTCAGTTTGAACTTTTTAAGAAACATTCAGTCTCACAAAGACTAGAAAACACAACTTTGCATGCATCATAGATATATTTCTGAACAGAAGGTGTTTATGCAAAAATAAAAGTGTGTTCAATTGTTAGTCCGTTTATTGTACGATATTAATATTTAAGACTATTTTAATTTTAATGACCAAAAAAGTGTCTGTGTCCCAGATTTTCACAGTTTTAACCCAAACTGTAGACTTGACATCATTTAAGACTGTTATTTTAAGAAACTGCTCAAAATCAATATAATATATGCAATATTGTATTCATTATTGACACATTTAATTGATCAAAAGTGACAATAAAGACTTTTATAATGTACTTCAAATTAATGCTGTTTCTTTTAAACTTTCTATTCATCAAAAAATCCAGAGAAAAATCAGTTTTCACAAAAAATATGAAGCAGCACATCTGTTTTCAACATTGATAATAATAAGAAATGTTTCTTGAGGAACAAATTAGCATATTCGAATGATTTCTGAAGGATCATGTGACACTGAAGACTGGAGTAATGATGCTGAAAATTCAGCTTTGATCACAGGAAGCAATAAAATAAACGTCAAATAACGTGTAATATTTAGTTTGACATCCTGGACAAGACATTAAGCACTGATAATGAATAAAAATTGAGTTAACAACTGCATATGGTAGGCCTATAAACACTGAATATTGTTGAGTCTTCGATTTGGGCTTCAGCATCAGAACATTTAGACTCTCTGACTCGGGATCTGTATTTGGATATCCGTCTGTCCAACATCGCTCCAAACGGTTTGGAATGATTTGTTTGGTAAACCAATTTGTGAAATGGAATGCAGGGTCAGTCTTTGGAGAGCAGGTTTGTTGTTTTAGGGTTGTGTTTAAATGAGTTTGCCTCCGACAGCTGTTCCTCATGGCCCATGTTCCTTTTGATCCGGGAGCGCCTGGATTTGTCTGATTGGAAAGGGAACATGATGGTCCAAACTGATTAATTCCTCTACTCGAGTCTGGACTGGGATGTGGGCATGCTTTATCAAAGCAGAAGCCGCACAGGAGCCGTTACGAGAGCAAGTGCGCGTGATTGAGCGTGTGTGTGTGTGTGTGTGGCGCTGAAGCCTGAAGGCATTGTCAGGATACATCAACAAGAGGTAGAGGAAACACCGCTGGCACCTTTGCCATAAAATGTGTACATATAAATAAATTAAGAAAACGACAAATGAACTAACAGGTCTCAGGATCAGTGCAGGAATTCAACTGTGCAAAAGTGTGTGTTGAAGTGTCAAGGCCATCTGTAAAGATCCTGTATGTGTGTGTGTGCTTTATATACGTCTCTGGAGTTCATATGTGCAGTTGGGGGTTATGTGTGATGTACTGAGCTACAAAATGAAAACGTAAAAGCGAAAGAGAGACAGATTTGCCTAACAGATGAAGAGAACTGGAAGTTCTTCATTTCTTCGGGCCAGTTGGAAGCATGTAGAATAGACACCAACACAATTTTTCTGTCATGCTGGTGACTTCCCATTGACTTCTTTTATTTTTATACTGAACTAATGGTACTTTGGTAACACTTTACAGGGATTTTATACGCTAATGTACAGTCTGTGGTCATTATTGCAAAAAAGCACTTGTATCAGGTCTTGCAGCATCATAAAGGGGTTTATTTTTTACGATAATGATCATCTGGCTGAACATTATCTGGCTTATTGAATGACTACTTACTGAATAAATAAATAAATAAATGCATGTTTTTGTAATATTGATTCAAGCTTCAGTGATTGTATTATTTTACTTGTAGAGACTGCAGAGCGAACACGAGCACGGCTATGCAGGAACACATGTTTCCGGGATAATTGGTGAGTTATACAATGTTGCCATGGGCAACGATTATTATTCACGAATACATGTTGAACGCCACAATTGACTAATCAGAATGAATAATGCTTTTGCAGCATTTATTAATCTTGATCATTTCTACATGCACTAATATATTTTAAAACAATAGTTCAACGAAGATGAAAATTAGCTGACAATGTACTCACCCTCAGGCCAACCAAGATGTAGATTAGTTTATTTTTTTCATCAGATCTGGAGAAATTTAGCATTGCATCACTTTCTCAGCAATGGATCCTCTGCGGTGAATGGTTGCCGTCAGAATGAGAATCCAATCAGCTGAAAAAAAACATCACAATATTTGTTTGAACACTTCAATAACACAATATTGAACTGTTTTGGACTGTTTTTGATTGTAAACAGTGCTTGATTTGTGCATTTGTCTCTCCTGATTCAGATTTTTTCACCGGAGAAAGAAATATGAATTAAGGACTCATATTTTAACCGAAAAACAATGGTTTGAAGTAGAAACCATCTTAATAATGGATTTGTTTCTTACAAACATACAGATTTACACTTTACAAAATGTTGCTGGATTGGAGTGGTGTGGATTACTTGTGGATTATTGTGATGTTTTTATCAGCTGTTTGGACTCTCATTCTGACGGCACCCATTCACTGCAGAGGATCCATTTGTGAGCAAGTGATGTAATGCTACATTTCTGCAAATCTGATTAAGAAACAAACTCATCTACATCTTGGATGACCTGAGGGTGAGTAAATTTTCATTTCTGGGTGAACTATTCCGTTAACATTAAAAAGATAACTTAGATATTAAAAAGCTAAAAGCTATTAGTTGATGCACAATGAACTAGCATCATCAATAGTGTATCTTTAAGTTAACATTAGTTAGATAAATAAATGCTCAAAATATTTTTATTGTTGGCTATTATAACTAATACTTTATCTAATGTTTATATATATATATATATATATATATATATATATATATATATATATATATATATATATATATATATACAGACACACACACACACACACACACACAGGTGCATCTGAATAAATTAGAATGTCCTGGAAAATTTATTTCAGTAATTCAACTCAAATTGTGAAACTTGTGTATAAAATAAATTCAATGCAAACAGACGGAAGTAGTTTTGGTTCTTTGGTTCTTTTAATTGTGATGATTTTGTCTCACATTTAACAAAAACCCACCAATTCACTTTCTCAACAAATCAGAATATGGTGACATGCCAATCAACTAATCAACTCAAAACACCTGCAAAGGTTTCCGGAGCCTTCAAAATTGTCTCTCAGTTTGGTTCACTAGGCTACACAATCACGGGGAAGACTGCTGATCTGACAGTTGTCCAGAAGACAATCATTGACACCCTTCACAAGGAGGGTAAGCCACAAACATTCATTGCCAAAGAAGCTGGCTGTTCACAGAGTGCTGTATCCAAGCATGTTAACAGAAAGTTGAGTGGAAGGAAAAAGTGTGGAAGAAAAAGATGCGCAACCAACCGAGAGAACCGCAGCCTTATGAGGATTGTCAAGCAAAATCGATTCAAGAATTTGGGTGAACTTCACAAGGAATGGACTGAGGCTGGGGTCAAGGCATCAAGAGCCACCACACACAGACGTGTCAAGGAATTTGGCTACAGTTGTCGTATTCCTCTTGTTAAGCCACTCCTGAACCACAGACAACGTCAGAGGCGTCTTACCTGGGCTAAGGAGAAGAAGAACTGGCATCCATGCCACGCCGAATTGAGGAAGTAATTAAAGTAAAAGGATCCCCTACCAAGTGTTGAGTACATATACAGTAAATGAACATAATTTCCTAAAAAGTTTTTTTTTTTTTTTAATTAAAAGTATTCTAATTTGTTGAGAAAGTGAATTGGTGGGTTTTTGTTAAATGTGAGCCAAAATCATCCCAATTCAAAGAACCAAAGACTTAAACTACTTCAGTCTGTGTGCATTGAATTTATTTATACCACGAGTTTCACAATTTGAGTTGAATTACTGAAATAAACTTTTAATTTATTGAGATGCACCTGTATATATATATATATATATATATATATATATGTATATATATATATATATGTGTATATATATATATATATATGTATATATATACATATATATATATATATATATATGTATATATATATATATATATATATATATATATATATATATATATATATATATATATATAACTATCTCTCACTGTAATCTTTTAGATAATTATTGAGTATGTGTATGAAGCTATTTCTGTCAAGGGGACCATCAGCTGATTCCACAATGTAAGTGATTTCAGGTTTTACTGTCTTTGTGGGAACATCTGTTCCCCACAGTGAAGACCAAACCTTACAGACACAAACACAAACACACACACACACACACACACACACACACACACACACACACACACACACACACACACACACACACTACGTGTGTTATATATGTGATCGTGAGCTTGGAAGTGGAGAGAAAGAATGTGTGTGTGTGTGTGTGTGTGTGTGTGTGTGTGTGTGTGTGTGTGTGTGTGTGTGTGTGTGTGTGTGTGTGTGTGTGTGTGTGTGTGTGTGTGTGTATGTTTGATCAAGCGAAAGAGAATTCATTATAGAGGAAATCTTCTCCTGCAAATAACGCTTTAATTGAGAAGTCTGATAAAATATTAATGTGCAGCATTATTAACCTCAGTAAGTCTCAGTAAGATCAAAACGAGCAGAAAAAGGACAGCCAGTGAGAGTGAGACCTACCGCACATATCCTGCATGAAACTCATGAATTTAATTCTTAATTACTCAAACTTCACTGTTCCAACTCTTGAATATCTAAAGAATTGTGAAAAATTTCCACTTAACTTGTAAGTTCAAACTTTACGATAAAAAAAGTTTAACAAAGTTAGGTGCATGTATTGTAGAAGGCCAGATGCAGGTAATAGTTGTACAAACTAAATTTTTACATTTTCTGTGCAGATTTTGGATGGTATATATGCTGGGTAGTAACTGATTACTTGTAATCTGGATTATGTAATCAGATTCCAAAAACGAAGTACTTGTAATTAGATTATATTACATTTTAAAATATTCATAATCAGACTACAGTTACTTTTTCATTGATTACATGATTATTCACCAAGTATCCATTAATTATTCATAATTTATTAATTCTCCCTAATTATTTCTTTTTAATTTTCTTATCCAAAATAACCTACTTGTAATATACATTCAGAAAGTCATCTTTTTTTATCAACATGGTACAAGATTATCCTATTTAATTCAATGTGATAAACAAGTTGGGTCAAAAGTAATCTAAAAGTAATCAAAAGTAATCTGATTATATACCTAAAATGTGTAATGCAATGGATTACTAACTTCAATTTTTGTCATCTAATTTGAAATCAGTAATGGACTACAATTTGCAAGTAATATAAAATTTATTAATAAAAAAATAACCTGAATTACCATTCTAAGCTATAGCCCTCCACATGTGTGATGCAAGGTGACAGGCTCGGGTCATTTCTTCAAATGTTTACGGCCTACATTTGTTTCATTAGCATTCAAAAGCTGTTATGAAGTCTCGCTGGAAGGCTGGGTGCATCCAGGCAGAAGCTGATTATATGCATACTATAGGTACGTATGTGACAACATCACTCGCCAGTGCATTCTAATGCGGATTATTCATTGAAAATTTAGAAGGAATAGCATGAAGTCATCAGCATAATTCATTTTCCAGGTGACTGTATGTGGGAAATTCATCTTTGAGGGGTTACAAATCCTTTTCCTGCAAACATTGCTCTTGTAATTTGTCTTAATCAGAATCACATCCTACTCGCAAACAGTTAGCATCACGAAATGAAAGCCGTTTATACCTGGAGGTTGTTAGCAATAAACATTTGCAGCGCTTATATTATATATGATCAGTTATTGTATTTTTTTCTGTCTATTTAGATCTATAGATGCTTTTTTTTGCTCTCTTTGTGTTTATATTGTTTTCATATCTGTATTTGCTAAAGCTATATAATTACATACAGTATGTAATTAGACATAACCAAACTGTTATGGTTTTCGGTATACTGTTATACATTTGAGTATTATTTTTTATATTTTCATCTAACTGTCATGGATTCATATTGGGTTCTGTAAGATTTTACGAGCTATTTTCTGATCTTTTTTTTGTCTAAGTATTTTTCTTTCATATAAAACGGTAAAAAGAGGGGCATGTCATTCAGGACATACAGATGGGGGGTGGTGGACAGCAATCAGATGGATATGAGACTGAGCGAGTGTGTTATTATGGGCAGTTGGGAGCCAAACCCTGCAGGGACCGAGTTTAATCACCATCAGAGATGGAGAGTGTCTTAATGTGTGTGCTGTGTTTGTGGGGTGGACAGATAGGGAACGTCTTGATATATATTTGCATCAGAGTACAATTAGTACATACAGGGACACTGTGTGTGTGTGTGTGTGTGTGTGTGTGTGTGTGTGTGTGGTGTGTGTGTGGTGTGGTGGGGGGGGGGGGCTGGCATCGCAAATGGATGGCAGAAGGACAAGACTGCTCCACCTTCTCAAGGACAAACGGAGATTAACGACCATCAGTCCCCGTACCCTCACCCCCTATGGTCTCAAACACACACACACACACACACACATCCAAAGCGAGATTAAAAAGATTACAAACAACACCAATATATCAAATACTTTTCCCCCTCTGTACCCATTATTAAAGGAAATTATTACAATATTTGATGAGTTTCGTTTTGCGTGGCTGTGCTGCAAAGAAAATAACATTTGCATAACATTACATCATAATGTTACTGGTATATCCACCCATTTCTTCTTACTATTATCAGTACCTGGGTTTCCATCACCCTGTTTTAATGCGAATTTTTAAGTATTGCATGAGAAGCGAGTGATGGAAACGCAAAATTTCAAATAAAAATCCCTTAATTCGCAAAAAAGTTTTTACGCTCGCTTGAGGTGTTTTTTTTTTGTTTTTTTTTGTTATCTACATTTTTATTTTTCATACATAACATCCAAAAAAATAAACAAATAAATAAAAATACAAAATAATAATAATACAAAATAAATAAATAAATAAAAACTTGAGGTGGTTTTTGACTTGTGCGAAAAAGGGTTAATGCGCATAATGGGAGATAGAAATGCATTTTGCGAATAAATTCCTCCAAGCGCATCAAAAAAGTCATGTGACTTTGCGCTATGAGACGGGATAACTTGACTAGCAACGGACTGATCTCGTTCCACAGCATCTGAAATGTTGTTATGGTCATTCTGAAATGCCTGAGCAAAGTCTGTCATCAAAGTATTTCTGTATAATTGTCTTACACGACTGTGTTCCCAAACAGCAGCATTCACCTCCGGAAGCAATGACAGCATTTATTGTGTTTCGTCTGCTCGCTCTGAGGCGCAATTAATTGTTCGTATATGAAAATTATTATATTCAGCAGCTTATCCTTGTTTTCTATAGGCTATTTAGTGCCAGTTTGCCAGGAATTGATGATTTTGTTCTCTTTGACTCGTTGGATGGAAACGGTGCTCGTTCGCAAATATTTTATGCGATATTCCAAATTTGCGCTTAAGTTAAATTCGCAACTCTGGATGGAAACCTGGCTAGTGTTGAAAACAGCTGTGTTTTGGGTACAATAAATATTAACACAAATTAATACATAGTCCAAAAAGTATTTGCACATCTACAAAATGGATACCGGAAAATGCATTCTCTTACTCTGAATAACAATAATAATAATAATAATAATAATAATAATAATAATAATCTGTTTTGCAATATATACAGTAATTTTAAAATATAAACAGCGATTTTGTCACAATTTATGATATTTACATTTGTTTGTACATGCACACACACAGCTATTATCAATGTAATTCATGAAACATTAGCAACAAATATTCAGTGTAAAATCATTCATAAAGCCATTCTTACTTTCGATTCAAACTTAAATTACATTATAATATTTTTTTTTTTACAATTTATGTAACAATTTAAATTTGTTCATGAGTTGCAAGCACTGCACAGGCTTAACATCCACTCGCCATATATGCATGCATAGGGTATAAAATATGTCCCATTTCACATTTCACATTTTGCTCTTCACAGCAAATTGTCACAGCACAGCCATGCATGTGAGGAGAGAATATTAAATGAGGGGACTCCCTTGTGAGGTAGACTGACTGTGTGTGTGTGTGTGTGTGTGTGTGTGTGTGTGTGTGTGTGTGTGTGTGTGTGTGTGTGTGTCTACCAGGACTTTATGTATGTCTGAAATGCACTAAACATCACAGCCTATTTGGCATTGTCCTCACCTACTTTCTGAACTTTATTAACACTCTTAAGGGAAAGACGACCTCTGGACCGTGACGCCACTGAATTCATTTCACTTAAACAAAGATCCGAGCTCATCATCATTCTGAAATGAGCCCTGAGAGAAACTCCGGATGAGCTTCTGGAATTATAAAGAGACTGGAATAATCTTGACCCGCTGCATTTCAGCGCTTGTATAGTAAAATGAATAAGGGTTCAAAGGATGTGGCAAGAATGACGGGGACAGGGGACCAGACTGTGACGTCAGTAGAAGAAGGTTTCATTCCTGTTCCTAAAATACCTCTGTTTATTTTCTCTAGCAGGCTTCCCTTAGATTTATATTGAAGTTTACTTCATTCTTGGCCCTTGTACTTTCAGCTTCACAGCATCTGTAGAGCTCGGCGCTGTGCTCCTGCTTTGAGACATTATTCACAGCTGAAATATCCTCGCCGCACGCTGCTGCTCTGACTAATCAGGGGATTCTTGATTTGGCTCAGACAACACAGAGAAAAAAAAGGTTTTAAGTGCAGATTTGAGAAAGTAGTTGAGCATTGTGCAAAGTCTGGTGACTGCATTTCTATTCAGTTCTTTAAAACTTAAACAAGTCCTAATTTGTAGTCTATCAATCTGCAATATAAGTGCAATATATATTATATACGTGCAATTACGTATGAACTCAGACTTGACATGCAGTCATGTAAACTTTTACCTGAACTTGACATGGACTAACATTTTGGGCATCATGTCTAACATAAAAGATCTGCTAAAACTACAAAGTGGACTCAGACACAACACAACACACATATTTACATATATGTTGCTATTATTACTGTAATTCATGTAACATCACCAACAAATTATTGTTTTTTTAATGAACAATTAAAGTAAATTTTGATCTATATATGTGGAAATATTTATTTCAGTTAATTTTTATTTTAAGTAATGAAAATGATTTTTTTTTTTCAGTTTTAGTTTTAGTTAACTATAATAATCCTGGTTGCAAGCAACACATAAATTGCAAATTCATAGTAGATGTTTTAATAGTGAATAATTCTGCTTTGCAAGTTCTTAAAGGAACACTCCACTTTTTTGGAAATAGGCTCATTCTCCAACTCCCCCAGAGTTAATAAGTTGAGTTTTACCGTTTTTGAATCCATTCAGCCGATCTCCGGGTCTGGCGATTGCACTTTTAGCATAGCTTAGCATAGATCATTGAATCCGATTAGACCAGTAGCATCGCGTTCAAAAACAATCAAAGAGTTTCGATATTTGTCCTATTTAAAACGTGACTCTTCTGTAGTTATATCGTGTACTAAGACTGGCAGAAAATGAAAAGTTGCGATTTTCTAGGCTGATATGATTAGGAACTATACTCTCATTCCGGCGTAATAATCAAGGAACTTTGCTGCCGTAACATGGCCGCAGCAGGCGTAGTGATATTACGCAGCGCCTGAAAGTAGTCCCCGGTAGCTGGTAGAAAATCGCAACTTTTCATTTTCCGCCGATCTTAGTACACGATATAACTACAGAAGACTCAAGTTTTAAATAGGACAAATATCGAAACTCTTTGATTGTTTTTGAACACGATGCTACTGGTCTAATTGGATTCAATGATCTATGCTAAGCTATGCTAAAAGTGCTCTCGCCAGATCCGGAGATCGGCTGAATGGATTCAAAAACGGTAAAACTCAACTTATTAACTCTGAGGGAGTTGGAGAATGAGCCTATTTCCAAAAAAAGTGGAGTGTTCCTTTAAAAGCGTGAAATGATGACTCCTTTCTTCCCCTGTCTGACTTCCCAGGAGTCCTGCACAAGCGTACGAACTGCCATTGAGATGAATGGGATCGCTTCCCACAGGTATTAAATATATATATATATATATATATATATATATATACATACATACATACATACATACACACACACACACACATATATATATATATATATATATATATACTATAGACTTTTTAGGCCCTGTTCCAATACAATACATCTTATTATCATTAAATATCTAGCATAAGCCAGGATATAATAGGCAACTATACTTAATAAATTACTAGTGGATTTTGCAAAGTAATTAGATAAAATGCATTCAAAATCAAAATAATAAATCATAAGGTATCACTTGAATTTTCATATGATGTTCTCTCCACTTCAGTTCCTGCCATCTGCTCAGATAAGTGTGTGTGTGTGTGCATATGGAAAAATTAGCAAGCATGTACAGTATGTGTGCGCAGGTCCACTCAGATTTGAGTGGGACCACAGGTGACAGACTGTCTCATCGCATCATCGCTGTGGATGTTATGACCTCAGTGGGCCAACCATAAAAAACCTAAAGCGTTGACTCAAGGCCCATGAGCCTTCAAATGGCCACACTGTGAAACATGAGAAGCCCTTTTCCCACCTCGGTTGAAACACATCACTCACCCTCGTTTTCTCTTAGCTGAAGCGTATGAAGGTCTGAGTTAAGGCATCCCCGTCTCTTTAGCTGCTTTGCTACGAGGTGTTTTTATCCTATGAAGGAGAACCTGAAATCATTCAAATTAGGGCTGTCAATCATTTGCAAATTTTAATTGTATTAATTACATGGCATGGCATTTCATTAATCAAATTAATTACATATTTGCTGAGAAAAGCCCTAAAATGAAAATTAAGCATTGAAAGCTTTACAAAAAGTGACTTTGGAAGTCAATGGCTATATTGAGGCTATACAGCATAATATGTTTACAGTGCATGTTTTCTTTATATTGACCTACTACATTTGCTAAATCTGCAGTATTCAACTGAACACATTGCACAGAATACAGTTTCCCACAATGCAGTGTGCAATGCAATTCTTGCACTTCCATTAGGATGAACCTGAAGTAATATCTTCTGACTCATTTGATCAGACTGGCAAAAGTTAAGACATTTGTGCATAAAATTTCATTACAATATCAAAAAGCTATTTTATTATTATTTTAAATATGATAACTGGACATTACTCGCTGAATGAAACATGCAGGTCATGTGACAGTGTAGCATACTATTGTCTAAAAATTTTTAATGTGGAAAAATACCAACTGCTTCACTCAGTATATTATTGAACATACGTTTGGTGAGGCACAGCACTTGATGTGGGATCTAAATAAATAAATAAAAATAATAAAATAAAATAAAACAATATATATTTTGCCTTTATGTAAATTATATAAGTATTAAATAATAATCTTTATATACAATACAAATGAATGAAGAGTTATTATAGCTAATACTAAATACTAATACTAAAACCCAAACTAAAATTAAACCATTAAAAAATTAATTACTTAAAAAAAAATGTTAACTGAAATCAAATAAAATATTATTCTTTCTTTATTAGGCAACATTTCTCATTTTAATTTAGTTTTACTTGATGTACTAAAATAAACTACAACTGAAAGAAAAATAAATAAAAACTTAATAGACATATTAAAAACAAAACAAAATAAAAATGACTAAAAATGACAAAAACAAACTAAATTACTAAAACATTAGCTAAAATGATTCAAAACTGATTCAAAATATTAATTTAAAAAAATGTATTTCAATGATACTATATAACACTGCATTATATTAATAAATTATAGAAATGAATAATTATTTTTAGATTAACATTTTTATTATCTAATGATATCTCAAATATATCTTAAAATATTTTTAAACTGTATTTAGATAGAACTTTTCAGTACTGTAATTCAATAATAATTAATTAAATTAGCAATCCTAATTAAATTGTGTTTTATGTGTGTGTGTTAGAAGCGTTAATGTGGTTGCGTTCGGGATTTCTCACCACAAGGTCAGACAAATGGGCAAAAGCGCTGTGTGTGTGTGTGTGTGTGTGTGCGTGTGCGTTTGCATGAACACAAATGCATTGTGAGGGAGTGTCTGCATGCTCTGTGGAGAATTCTTCTTTCTTCTCTAGATGTTGTGTGTGTATCGTATGATTCAAGACGCAGCCAGGAAGGCTTTATGGAACAAAATGATCTATTGTCTTTCTAAGCTAAACGATGTATAGACCAATCCATTTCACTCACAGATACATTAACATGCATAGGAAATCACCTTTATGTGCCTGTCTCTCTCTCTTTCTCTGTCACTCTCTATCGCTCTTAAGCAAGCCTTTGTGACTCACATTTTTTAAATCGCACACTGGATGAGATCTAGATGTGACATTTTTATGGAATACACAAGAACAAAGGAAGGATTATGACATTAGTTCCAGCTAAACAAAGCGAATGCTGCATTAAATATGCCGGTATATCTCAAATGTGTTTTGAGGAAGTCCAATGAAACGCTGCAGGAGTGTGTCAAGTTAAACATTTAAAAGAAATGATGTTTGGGAAACATAAGAGAACAGTTCTGGGAGAGCAAGTCGCAGATTAGAACAAATGTTTCAAGAAGATTCAGAAACAGCAGGAGAGCAGAAGATAAAGCTGAGATGTTATGAGATTGTAATGAAGAGTCAATGTTATATTTATGAAGAACATCTGAAAACAGCCAATGCTACAGTACATTTATGTTGAACAAACCATAAAATCATAATCATTAGAAAATGACCATTAAAAAAATCACTGTTTAAAACTCTTCTTCTACCAATTCACTGTACAACAATGAAAGTAATTCAGAGCTGTCGGGTTCGATTTGGCAGAAAATTTCAAGTTTCATGTCATTCCTGCTTGTGTTCATGGTTCACAGGCCACCATTCATCCGCATGCTGAAGCACTACTGATGTAAACATTTCCTCCGGAAAGAACGAAGTTGTACACGACTGTTCAAAAGTTTGGGGTCAGCAAGGGGATTTTTTTTTTCTTTTTTTCAAAGGAAGTAATACTTTTATCCATCAAAGACACATTCACTTGATCAAAAGTGACAGTAAAGACATGTATAATGTTACAAAAGATTCTATTGAAGATTCCATTGTTCTTTTGAAGTTTCTATTTATCAAAGAATTGTAAATAAATATATATTTTCGACAAAAATATTAAGCAGCGCAACTCTTTTTAGCATCAGTGTTGGGGAAAGTTTTAAAAGTAATGCATTACAACATTTCGTTACTCCCTAAAAATGTTTTAAAATAGAAAAGTTTATTTTAAATTGTAATAATATTTCATAATATTAGGTTTTTACTGAATTTTGATGCAGTACTTCCTTTAAAATGTAGTCATATTTTTCATCAATTTTAGTCAATTTTTTTGTCAAAAACAAAGTAAAGTAAAATTAAATGAAGATGGAAAATATAAAAATAAAAAAATAGTATCTCAGTGATACTAAAATAACATTGCAATATATTAATATACATTATTATATTATATTATTATTTGTTTTTGTCATTTTATCTACGTCTATGATGTTCCAAACTGGTTTAATTGTCCTTCTTACATGTAGAATTTGAATAAATGTTAATGCAGCTCTTATAGTTAAGCTCCAATTTTTCTTTATAAATAGAGTTTATGCAACAAACTACAATATGGACCAAAATGTCAATTTCAATTGTTATTGTTATTTAATTCACTGGAAATGTTGGAAATGTCCTCTGCTGTATGCAGGTTGGATATCCATGTCATCAAATATAATTTTTATAATTTCTTTGTCAGATGTGACCTTGGACCACAAAACCAGTCTTAAGTGTAAATTTTTAAAAATTGAGATTTCTACATCATCTGAAAGCTGACTAAATAAGCTTTGATTTGCAATATTTGGCCGAGATACAACTATTTGAAAATCTGGAATCTGAGGGTGCAAAAAAATCGAAATATTGAGAAAATCACCTTTAAAGTTGTCCAAATGAAGTCCTTAGCAATGCATATTACTAATCAAAAATGAAGTTTTGATATATTTCCGATAAGAAATTTACAAAATATCTTCATGGAACATAATCTTTACTTAATATCCTAATGATTTTTGGCATAAAAGAAAAATCAATAATTTTGACCCATACAATGTATTGTTGGCTATTGCTACAAATATACCCCAGCGACTTAAGACTGGTTTTGTGGTCCAGGGTCACTTATTTTCAAAATTTGACCCCAAATATCACAGTGCTCACTTTCACTATATAAGAAAAAGGCAGCATGAACATTTTGTTAAATATCTCCTTTTCTATTTAAAAGGATAGTTCACTCAAAAATGGAAGTTGTTCCAAACCTGTATGAATTTCTTTCAGTTCCTGAACACAAAAGAAGATATTTTGAAGAATGCTGGTAACCAAAATGTTGACGGATAGCCTTTGACTGTTTTGTTACCATTCTATCCCTTGAACTGAAAAAAATAAACACGAGGGTCTGTACATGATGACAATGTTCATTTTTAGTGAACTGTTCCTTTAAAGAATGTGTTTGAATGTCAAAAAATCTCTGTGAAGTGTTTGGATCATTGTTAGAGATCAGCTCAAACGATACAATGACAATTCAGCCATTACAGAGATTCCCATCTCAAATGACCTCCATCCCTTAATTGTTTTAATGCTTCATCAACCAACCACATTAAGGTTGTGATTTATCCATACATGAGTTAGCCATATGTCTATATGGTGTGTGTGTGTGCGTGTGTGTGTGTGTGTGTGTGTGTGTGTGAGTAAGTGAGTGTCCATTATAGTGTGTATTTCACCATTCAGTCTGCCAGCCATTGTAATGACACTTATGAAGGTCACAGGAAGGGCTTGTGACTGACTGAATGAGTGTGTGTGTGTGTGTGTGTGTGTGTGTGAGTGTGTGAGTGTGTGTGCGTGTGTGCGTGTGTGCGTGTGTGCGTGCGTGCGTGCGTGCGTGCGTGTGTGTGTGTGTGTGAGGGAGAGATAAATATTAACAGCTCCACCGTTCTTTCTGCACTGTCCAATAAAAACCCTCGAGACACTGTAACATCTGTCATGGAGAGAACGACAGAGAAAGAGAAAGGCAACATGAAACCGACAAAAGACCTTCATTCACACACCTCATATTTGCATTGACGTTTGGCTGGACCGTTTTAAATATAACCACAATTTTGATGGGGTTAATTCAGGATTTTTCTAAGACATCTAAATGGTAAAAAGTATCCAGGTTTACCTAACTTCACCCTATATTTAATATGGATGAGTTAAACGTGGGGTGTTTGTAATGATAAATTTCTACTGCCGCCTGAAGGTAATGAACTCTGGTGTTTTCTCCTATATCGATCGACTATATTTAAACCCGATTCCCTCGTACAGAAACACCTGGAGGGGAAGGGAATGGTTCACCTGCTGCGTCAGCTTCCTCTGAGTCCCCATCCATCTCCACTACATGCTTTCATTATCTGCTGATTCACACCGCTGAGCATAAACATCTCCATGAGGAGTTCACAAGTCTGAGAGCTTCGTTCTTTTGAAAGTCCAAGAGTTTTATCGGGAGTTAGAGGGCATGTGATAGGTCAAGGTGTTTGGAACAAAAGTATGTGATTGGTTGAAGTGTCACAATAGTGCAATTATTCAAGTTTTTGTCACATTTTGTTTCATTTTATTAGAACTGCTATTTGTAATATTTACAGGGGGGAAAAAACGTAATTGGTGAACTAAGTTATCTTCTATAGAGTGAAAGTTTGTAAATGGTTTAATATAGCATTATGTAATTTTATGATTTTTGAGTCACATTTTGGGTTGTTTTGTTCAGTTTCAACAGGAATCACTGTAAAAAAAAATTTAGTTCTTAGAGAAAAAAAATACTGTAAAAATTACAGGTGCATCTCAGTAAATTAGAATGCCATGGAAAAGTTCCTTTATTTCAGTAATTCAACTCAAATTGTGACACTCATGTATTAAATAAATTCAATGCACACAGACTGAAGTAGTTTAAGTCTTTGGTTCTTTTAATTGTGATGATTTCGGCTCACATTTAACAAAAAAACATCAATTCACTTTCTCAACAAATTAGAATACTTCATAAGACCAATAAAAAAAAAAAAAAAAAAAAAAAATTTTAGTGAATTGTTGGCCTTCTGGAAAGTATGTTCATTTACTATATATGTACTCAACACTTGGTAGGGGCTCCTTTTGCTTTAATTACTGCCTCAATTCGGCGTGGCATGGAGGTGATCGGTTTGTGGCACTGCTGAGGTGGTATGGAAGCCCAGGTTTCTTTGACAGTGGCTTTCAGCTCATCTGCATTTTTTGGTCTCTTGTTTCTCATTTTCCTCTTGACAATACCTCATAGATTCTCTGTGGGGTTCAGGTCTGGTGAGTTTGCTGGCCAGTCAAGCACAGTAACACCATGGTCATTTAACCAACTTTTGGTGCTTTTGGCAGTGTGGGCAGGTGCCAAATCCTGCTGGAAAATTAAATCAGCATCTTTAAAAAGCAGGTCAGCAGAAGGAGGCATGACGTGCTCCAAAATTTCTTCGTAAACGGGTGCAGTGACTTTGGTTTTCAAAAAACACAATGGACCAACACCAGCAGATGACATTGCACCCCAAATCATCACAGACTGTGGAAACTTAACACTGGACTTCAAGCAACTTGGGCTATGAGCTTCTCCACCGTTCCTCCAGACTCTAGGACCTTGGTTTCCAAATGAAATACAAAACTTGCTCTCATCTGAAAAGAGGACTTTGGACCGCTGGGCAACAGTCCAGTACTTCTTCTCCTTAGCCCAGGTAAGACGCCTCTGACGTTGTCTGTGGTTCAGGAGTGGCTTAACAAGAGGAATACGACAACTGTAGCCAAATTCCTTGACACGTCTGTGTGTGGTGGCTCTTGATGCCTTGACCCCAGCCTCCGTCCATTCCTCGTGAAGTTCACCCAAATTCTTGAATCGATTTTGCTTGACAATCCTCATAAGGCTGCGGTTCTCTCGGTTGGTTGCGCATCTTTTTCTTCCACACTTTTTCCTTCCACTCAACTTTCTGTTAACATGCTTGGATACAGCACTCTGTGAACAGCCAGCTTCTTTGGCAATGAATGTTTGTGGCTTACCCTCCTTGTGAAGGGTGTCAATCATTGTCTTCTAGACAACTGTCAGATCAGCAGTCTTCCTCATGATTGTGTAGCCTAGTGAACCAAACTGAGAGACCATTTTGAAGGCTCCGGAAACCTTTGCAGGTGTTTTGAGTTGATTAGCTGATTGGCCTGTCACCATATTCTAATTTGTTAAGAAAGTGAATTGGTGGGTTTTTGTTAAATGTGAGCCAAAATCATCACAATTAAAAGAACCAAAGACTTAAACTACTTCAGTCTGTGTGCATTGAATTTATTTAATACACTCACAATTTCAGTTGAATTACTGAAATAAATGAACTTTTCCACGACATTCTAATTTATTGAGATGCACCTGTATACAGCAAAATGTTAATTGGTGAACTTCGTGCAACCTTACATACTGTAGAGTGAAAGATTGTAAATGCTTAAACGTTCATTTTATGTAACTTTACTGTACAGTATGTAGTTTTGATTGACATTTTGGGCTGTTTTGTTCAGTTCCAGCAGGTGTTTATTACTGTAAAAATGTTTGTAGTAGTATATATATGTAAGGACCTTCCTAGAAGTCCCTGCATGCCTCTTCACATATAAATATATTTTATATCGTTTAGTTTGTTATAATTCTGTCATCAGTAATGTACATTAGGGTGTTGTGTTATTTAAGTTTATTGCAACATTATGTTGCATGTTTATTATGTTTATTACTGTGTTTATTACTGTTTATTATGGTTATTTGGTGAACTGTATGTTATCTTATAGAGTAAAAGACTGTAAACGTTTTAACATTTTACTGAATGTAATTTTACTGTTTTCCTCATTTGTGTTTTACTGTACATATATTTGCATCTCTCTGCCATCATCAATAGCGAGTCTTAAACTGACTCATATTGCATGCAAATGGGCTTCAAACCCATGACCTTGGTGTTTCTAGCAGCATATTCTACAGTTTGAGCAACATAACTGTTTTTCATACTAACTGCAAATCATACTAAATTCAATTTCCATGCAGACTCGATGATCCACGCCTGAGTTCAGAAAACAAGTTTGACACGACCAAATGAACGAATCAAACTGACTCTGTCCACGGCAGCTCTCGGCGCAGAGACCTCAGGGAAATGAACTGATCTGAGCAAATAATATTACGACACATTAAGATTCTAATCAACTGCAGGAAGATAGAGGTCAATTATTAAGGGTGTTCCGAAACACAAACACATGCACGCAGGGATGCAACAGGGACTGCGACAAAAGACTCACTCCTCCCGCTTCAGAACAAACACACATACAGATGCAATGCGGTGTGAGCAGAATTCAATGTGAAAAAAAAAAACACTCATATTGGATTCAAACTAATTTTCTACACTGACCCTGCGCATGTGCGTGATGTAACAATAATTGCTTATTTTCATAAATTTGGCTAACCTTCTGAAAGTTTGAGGACATGTAAAATAGGTTAGTGCCTTTGTACATTCATCGATTTTTTTCAAACACAAATAGAGCGAGAGAGAGAGAGAGAGAAATTAAGAGCGAAAAAAAAATTCAACTGACTGTAATTGACTTCACTGCTTTTGTGTTTGGGGTCCCAGAGCCCCCAGTGCTGTATGTGTACAAAAAATAAGAGTAATTTTAAAATTATACAATTATTTTCCCTTCAGATTTTTTTAATATGTTCCTGGTGTAGTCAAAACCCAGGAGATGGATATAAAGTTTTAATCTCTCCACTTCATAAACACATTGTTTAAAAACATAAAATAAGGCCCTGTTGAAATGAAATCCACAAATACCAATTGCAAGTTTTGGGTCGGCAAGAATTGTTAATGTATTTATATATTCATTTATTTACTTTTTTTATATTTTTTTATATCGTCTTCTATTTTATATTGGTTTATCCAGTGAAAAAGTCATCTCCTCTGAATCAGGACAGAAATATGCATACACTGTAAAACATTTGGAGTAGGATTCACTTGAAAAAAGCTTGGAAACTCACTCAGAAAAGGCTAGTTAATTTACAAAAAAATGTTACAAGTCAAAGCCTAAACATAATTATTAGTAGCTTTAAATAGAAATTTTTAAGTTAAGTTTACTTGGGAATTCCCAGTAAATTTTATTGACTCTTTGTTTGTGCTGTTAAATAACAGTAATTTACTGCACCGAAGCACCGAAAAACAAAAAAACAATAAGTAATATTTACTTTATCTTTCTTTTGTAAGTTTTTGCACACATATATTTTAAGTAAAATTTCAGTACTGAATTAAGTCAAATCTACTTAGCGTGGCCAGACTACATTTCACTCAGACACGGTTTATAAAATTTACTCAGACAATGTAGCACTGGGAAAAAACATGCTATTATGGCATGTGCTTGGTTCACTTACAAACATGTAAGTAAGCAAGTAGACAGCTTGTTATCCTTTTAAGATAATATGTCCACTCAGTAGAATCATTTCCCAAATGAACAGAGACCTCAATACTTGGTACACCATAAACAATGACGGTCACAATCAGTGAATAGTATTTGAGTATGAATGGCTCATTTTGAGTAGAAAATGAACTCCAGATGTCACAAAACAGTAAGTTACTAAACCTAACAACAAAAGCACCCATGAAACAATAACAAAACAGTGAAAAATTAACCTTTTAATGATGGGAAAAACGGGATCATAACTTTGATATTTACTTAAAGAATCCTTGTAAACATGAACAATTCCAAGTAAAATACACTTATAAGTTCAAACTTTAATTTCTACAAGCTTAAATTGAGTACTAATATAGAATTTACTTTTTTTTTAATTCTTGCCTGAATTAAATAATTTAATGTAGAAATTACATTTGTTGTTATGTAGCATTTACTTCACCACAAAATCTTTTTTATCAGTGCAGATCAAGCACTGTTTCCAAGCAAAAATAGTCCTAAACAGCTCTAAACAAAAGTGGATTTTGATGTGACAGCACAATACTGCAGCAAGCGTTATTATGGATTATGAACTTTAACCAGAAGCAACAGTTTAAAGTTATAAATGTCATCATAATGGATTTGTTTCTTACAAATATGCAGCTTTTAACTTAGATGCTAATTGATGGACTGGAGGGGTGTGGATTACTTGTGGATTATTATGATGTTTTTATCAGCTCTTGGACTCTCATTCTGACGGCACCCATTCACCGCAGAGGATCCATTGGTGAACAAGTGATGTAATGCTAAAATTTTCTCTGTTTTGATGAAGAAACAAGTCTACATCTTGGATGGCCTGAGGGTGAGTGAATTTTCAGCAATTTTCATTTTTTGGTGAACTATTCCTTTAATTGTGCTGTATCCCCGTGTGCATGTGAGTGTGAGATAGCATCACAGTGAAGGCTGTTGCAGGAGTTGTGAAGCCAGCAGACAGACAGTAAGATATATTGCCACAATCATCATCAGCGTCACCTATGATTCAGCAGTTCAATATAGCAGGAACTCATGTCTGCCCACTGCACAGTCTGAGACACAGTATCTGTACAGAGAGACATACGTGAAGCTTGTGACTTCAGGCATTTTAATGTTTCAAAGGCTGCTTTTTATGAAAATATAACAGAGAATGTTATTTTTGCTGTGTTGTTGTTATATAAAGGTCATGTTAAAACTATCTTGGAAACTTTTTTACCAGCACTTGATTATTCCTGCTACTTTTCAAATGTCTTTCACATATAGGTTTTAACATAATTCCCAGACTTTTTATTTTAAACAAAATAGCATTTTTTAGAAGCTATGATAATGTAAATTAAATAAATACATTTTCCCCCCTAATAAAGTTAGTTTACCAAAGAGAGTGCAAGTGAAGAGTTTCAAATGAAAAATTAGATGTAATATATTTGGGGAAAAAAAAAAAAAAAAAAAAAAAAATTGCCTTTTCGGCTTTAATTAAGCAAAAAAAAAAAAAAAAGTGTAAAAATATGATTATATTTTGTGTAATTAAGATTACACGCAAAATGACACACTCTTATTTTTTTTTTTTTTTAAAGTACAAATCTGGCTTTAAAATTTTTTTTTTTAAAAGGTACTAATAAACACTTTGCTGTATATACTAATATGTACCAACATGTTATCATGTACCTTTAAGACACTAAAGTGTACCATTTAGGGGTAAATAAGGTACAAAGATATACCTTTTAGGTTTTGTACCTTAAGGTACCAACAAAAACGATGGCTTTGAAGTTAAATTATGGCATTTTTCTGAGAGTGTAGCTATGAAATTAGCCTTAGCAAAACAAAGTCATCTGGCATCATAGTCCAAAAATGTTTCAAATTTGATTTCCATCAAAGAATACTATTACACACCATATGGTGAATCATTTGAGATGTAGCAGAAATTACATTGTGATAGAATTTACATTACATAAATGACCAAATTCTCCTGATATCCAAGTCTGTATCATAAAAGTGAATAATAATAATCATAAAGGTAGATAAGAAATAAAAACAAACAATAAAAAGAAATAAAAACTAATTTAAAATGATTTAAAAGTGTCTGCACACTGTTGGACAATGCTAGTGGGCGAAATGAATAAACTAGTGAGAGTTTGAAAGCGTGTTTTCAGAGTTTATCCTCTCTAAAGTCCACAGGGCCCAAAATGCTCATAGTTGAAGAAACACCCATACATCAACTAGAAATTACAGTAGGCAACAGTTTGTATAATTTGCATATATGATGCATATAGCGGGGGATGATCCGCTGTGGGTTGTGAGGGTCACCAGAGGTCACGAGCTGTTTCTCAGTGACTAATGACTTAAATATCCGTCCGTTTCTCGCACAAAACAACTGCATGAGTCATTTGTACTGCATTTATGAAACTTTTATAGTGCTTTTTTGGTTCTCAAAAGCTTGAGACCCTGCTTGCTTACACTGTATTTCTGAAAGTATCCTCTTATGCTCACTAAGGTTGCATTTATTTGTTCGAAATAACTGTTTTTCTATTTGAATATATTTTAAAATACAATTTATTCCTGTGATGCAAAATTGAATTTTCAACAGCATTACTCCAATCTACAGCGTCACATGATCCTTCAGAAATCATTCTAATAGGCTGATCTGCTTCTCAAAAGCATTTCTTATTATTATCAGTGTCAAAAACAGTTTTTTCAGGATGCTTTGATGAATTGAAAGTTCAAAAGAAAAAGAAATCTTTTATAATACTGTACACTGGGGACAAAAGTGGTCAGTTCTTCAACATTTCTGCTTTGGTGTTCCACTCAAAAAGTCATATTTGAAGTTTGCAATGACATGAGAGCGAGTACAAGATGACTTTTCAATTCTTGTCTGAACTATTTCTTTAAGTGCATATGTGAGGGTAGGATACCATCAGACTGAAACGCCGTTAGAGGAAGCCAGCAGACAGACAGTAAGATATATCACCACAATCATCATCACCGTCACCTATGATTCAGCAGCTCAATATAGCAGGAACTTAAGTCTGCCCTCTGCACAAATACACACTCACTCACATAATGAATACGCCAGTTATATACAGTATATACAGTACGTGAACCTTGTGTAACCATTCCGAAAAGAGCGACAAACGTTTCCAGCAACAGACGATCAATATGGCACATCGGGCCTTTAATAATTGAGCAGAGAAAGAGACTGCAGAGAGAGAGAGGCGCTGTCAAACTCTCAGTGTCGCACCTTGCATTACATTAATTCAAACATTCCTGCAAGTGGATATTTTCAATAGAAGTGCGGAAGAGAGCGAGGAAGACCGTAATCTCATTTCTGTTTGAGAGCGACAGAGACTCAATCTTGCTATTTTGAATAAAGGGGAATAAAAAAAGAAAAGCTGTTCATGAATAAATCAAGGCAAACTTGTAATGTGTCAATTTACAACTACTGCCCCTCTGTGTGTGTGTGTGTGTGTGTGTGTGTGTGTGTGCGTGCGTGTGTGTGTGTGTGTGTTTGTACAGGAGCGGCTCAAATCAGTCCAACAGTTTCCCGTTTTCCTCCTTTTATTTATTTTCCTAAGCGGCGAACAGAAATGTGAGCTATGAAATGGAAAATGATCTATGACGGTGTTCAGAGTCGAGATGCAGAGAAAGTGAGTTTAGAATTTTAAGTCACCTTTATGAAGAGGGGATTGAAGACACCTTCCCACAGTGCTTTGCTTCGGAAAAGAGCAGTTAAATGATCTATGACAGCATTCAGGCTCGGAGAGAAATCTCTTTCATTTGCTTTTTTTCCCCTCAGCTTCACATATGTTTGGCAAAAGTGTGGATTTCTTGCTGTTTGTTTGATTTGATTCGTTAGAGACGCTAACTAATCAGCGAGATGCTTGATGTCACTTCACCATATGCCTCGTGTGTCTTTGTCAGAGGCCTGTCTGGATAAGAAATCTCCTGACCAATTTAAGCTCTATTAATAGCCTTGACTGTGGTTCTACAAATGTCAGCATCTGTAAAGGGATCGTGTGTGAAATGAGCATTTTGTTGTTCTTTGGAGTTAGCTTCTTGTACAAAAAAGTCATTAATTGGTTTCATGTGAGCATTCTCTAAACTCTCGCTGACCTTTAGATTCAAAACAAGTGGTTCTTGCTATTCTTGCAGTCTTATAGCAATTTCTTGCAGGGTACGGTGACTGTTTGGTACAGTCGAGTTGTGCCTCTTTGCAAAGCCTGCATTAGATTGCATCAGGTTAAAGGAATAATTCAGCTAAAAATGAAAATCTGTCAATTTCATCATTTATTCATTCTCATCTTGTTCCAAAACTGTATGACTTACTTTCTCCTGCAGAACTTCCACAGAAGAAAGTAAGTGTTGTAGTTTTGGAGCAACATGAGGATGAATAAATGAGGACAGGATTGTCGTTTTTGGGTGAAGTACCCATTAAATACAATCTAGTGATATCTAGTGCTAGTATAGCAATATTGTCATGTTCACCACTGCTCATTTTATTCAAATGGAAGTACAAGGCAGCAAACAACAAACAGCTTAACGCAAGCAGATAAATCAAAAACATGGCAGACAATCCATCACAAACTGTTGACTAAAACGCAAACTATTAAAAATAGTTTTCATTCCTTAACATAAAATAAAAAAATAAAGACAAAATATAAAACAAAATAAAATACAAATATAATAGATGAAAAATGTATTAAATGAGGAAAATTGCCTTTGCAACTAATGGAAATAAAAATTAAAAGACGCTAATTCAAAATATTAATAAATTCTAGAACAGTATACAGTATAAATAATACTAAAATAACACTGACAACATGAAATAAAACTAATCCAAAGATCTATCACTCTAAAAAAAAATGGTGCTATATAGCACTAAAAGTGGTTCTTGGCTTGTAATCATAGGGGAACCACTTTTGGTGCTATATAGCACCATATCTTTAAAGGTGCTATACAGCACCTTTGTCAAATGGTGCTATTTAGAACCATAACAGGTGCCATATTGCATTGTATTTCTTCAACAAAAATGGAGTTAAACAGCACCAACAGTGGTTCTTTGGCTCGTAAAGAACCTTTAAAGGGGCTTAACAGGTTCTTTGTATGGCAGTGGTGCTATTTAACACCTTAATCACCCCAAAGAACCACTGAAGAACCATACAGGAGCTTAACAGGTTCTGTATATGGTAGCGGTGCTATATAGCTCCTCAGTCACGCCAAAGAACCGCTGAAGAACCAAAAGTGGTTCCCCTATGATTACGAGCCAAAGAACCACTTCTAGTGCTATATAGCACCATTTTTTTTTAGAGTGAAAAATAAGTCAAATCTAAATAAGTGTTTAACATTAACATAATACAGTAATAATACTGACAAAAGCACGTAAAATCACTAAAAGTTGAAAAACTGAAAATACTGAAAAAGAACCTAATTCAAAATATTAATAAATACTGTAATAGTATATAAATAATGAAATTAATTGAAATATTACAGTTACTAAAACTAAAATGTAAATAAATCGAAACTAAATAAATATTAAAAACTATAAAATAACACTGACAACATGCAATATCACTGAAATGTATTTGTACAACTGGCTATGAAGACCCTAAACCAGTTTCAGAAACATTTACAGCCCTAGTGAGTAATCAACCTTGCTCTGATTTGACCACGGCCACAAAGGATGCTGGGTATCCATTACCTCACTGTGACTAAGTGAACAGAATTGCTAAAGCGCTAATAGGCTGATCAATAATGGCTGGCGTATGTTAATGTCCTCATACACTTGAGACAAGACACATGCAATTTTTCATTACTGTATATGACCCGTTAAACATGCCCTTGTTAGGTGCACTTATTCAACACAGTCTTGTCGGTTCATTGTAATGCAGCTTGTATAAATTCATTCAGGATTTGATTGACCACAAGTCAATAAGATTTTACTGAGAGGAGCCTTTTGATTCATTTGCCTAAACAGTTTTATCTGTTCCAGAAAAAGAAATTGATTTCAGTTTAATCCAGGTCTTTTTCTTTAGTTTTCATATTCTTTTAATCATTTTCGGGAGTTGCTTATTCAGGATGCCAAAGTTGTTTTCCCAATAAAAAGTTAATTATGTGAAGGTTTAATGCAGGGTCAAGCGTCAGACAAACACACTCAATACTTCAGAGCAGAGTATATGAACTCAGCTCTGATTGCACAAGCCTTTTTATTGCTTTGCTCTGATGATATTTCTCACGGCTGACACTGTATTGGAGTTTCCAGACAAGGAAAGAGTGAATCCTCAAGTGATGGTTTTGTTTGTGTCTAGCCTCTGAAAACCGTTTTTCATTCGATAAACCCATCCTCCTGAAGGACAAACTCCAATTTTTGATAGTTTATTTATATTTGTTCTTGGCCTTCTTTAGCATAAAAGATGCCTTTAAGGAATGTGCTGAATAAATTAATTGAATAATTATGCAAAATATTTCCTTTTGTGTTCTACAGAAGACATAGCTTGGAATGACGTGACCTGCTGTCTAAAAATGGACAGAATTTGAATAAATGAATTATTATTATAAAGGTCAAGGTACGAACAACCAAACGGTTTGCTTAAAGGAATAGTCCACCCAAAAATGAACATTTGCTGAAAATGTACTCACCCTGAGGCCATCCAAGATATAGGTGAGTCTGTTTCTTCATCATATTTGGAGAAATATAGCATTACATCACTTGTTCAGTAGTGGATCCTTTGTAATGAATGGGTGCCGTCAGAATGAGAGTCCAAACTGCTGAAAAAAAAACAAAAAAACATCACAATAATCCACAAGTAATCCACAAATTGCATGTAAGGAACAAATCCATCATTAAAATATTTTTAACGTCAAACCGTTGCTTCCTGCTATTTTAATAGCTTTCACCACTGAAAAAAAATCTGAATCGGGAGAGAAATATGCACAGATCAACAATAAGCGAAAACAGTTCTAAACAAATATGTGGGTGGATTATTATATCAGAGGATGGACTTTTTAACTGGAGGAAGCATTATTGTGGATTATGTTATTTTAGCCCGAAGCAGCGGTTTTAAGTTAAAAAGATTTAATTAAAAAGTCTTAGTGATGGATTTGTTTCTTACAAACATGCAGCTTTTTGTTTCACAGGATGTTAATTGATGGACTGGAGTGATGTGAATTACTTGTGGATTATTGTGGTGTTTTTATCAGCTGTTTGGACTCTCATTCTGACGGCACCCATTCGGATCCAATACAGAGCAAGTGATGTAATGCTAAACTTCTCCAAATCTGTTCTGATAAAGAAACAAACATCTAAATCTTGGATGGCCTGAGGGTAAGAAAGTTTTCAGCAAATTTTCATTTTTGGGTGAACTATTCCTTTAAGACGTCTCAGGTCTTGTGAAGCCTGAAATGGAGTCAAGTTTATATGCGGTCTGTTCAATCCCAGTCTCACATTATAAATGTATGAAGTGTGGGATTGGTCAGCGCTATGCTGCATGGTCGTGGTGACAGTTGTCATGCAAACGTTCTCTCCGTGGAGTTAACTCAGAACACCCGCACATGTCACAATAAGAAAAGATATGAACTATATATAACCCATAAATAAGTAAACACGTTCCTGCTGCTTGTTTTTGCCAGGCAGGAAATTGGACGTTTTGATTTTTCTGCAGTCGTGCTTGAAAATTACATTTCAACCAGACTTGTCTATGTTTTTGTGGATCCACTCATAGTCACTGAGCGAATCATGAAAATATACAATAAAAAATCTGTTTGTCTAAGCAATGGAAGACCTGCTTGAAAACACTAGATTAGCAGAAATCAGGCACTTTAGCTTAATAAATAGCTCAATAATTACACAACATGCAAGAAAATTGGATCATGTGATTAAATGTTTAGGACTGTCACAGTTTGTGTTTATAAATGGGGAAATTATGAGACAGAGAAAGCGAGCGAGTTATAAAACATGTTTATGATCTGAACTTTGTTTAATTTCTGTTTGTATTCGAAAAACGCAGCTCTCAGCAAACAATCGACATCATTTTTAAACCATTTATCCTTTTGATCTTCCTTTCCTTCTCCAGCACTCTTTCATCCCAGATTGCTAACCCAACTTTCCTCCACCCGAGCCCCCTCTCAGACCGTCGTTCTTAATTAAAGCTGAATTAAAAACACACGCATCAGCAGAGGGAATGCATTAACCACCATGTAGGCCAGAGGCGCTCGTGGCGCTGTGTGCGAGCTGCAGGGGTGACATCAAATCAAACCCTCATCACTTTCTTTACCAGCACTTTCATGACCAATATTTACTCATCACAGATGAGACCACAGAAGCAGCGTTCCTCTCAGAGTTCTCCGCGTGACGGCAGGCCGCAACCTGAAATGGTTTGTGGACTGAAAGCAAAAACAATGCAAATCTAGTATAATTGTGCATCGGTAGGATAGCAAAATAAATGCTTATCAACTTATAAAAGGCTAGTAAAAACATATATTTTGTTGTTGACGTCACAGGCTGTGCATCCAAAAAACGCTATACATTATTTTGACGCGAATTCATCTGTCACATAGTAAGAACTAGTCAAATGACACACGTCGACATGCAGTTAATGTAAAAAGCCTTCATGCCTAAATTCATGAATAAAAAGGTAACAGAAAACATGACTTAGGCAACATTTAAGCAGTTTCACTCATTCAGAAACCAATTATTCAGCCAAATCAAAATCGTAATGTTGACTACATGTGCATCATATGATGACATACGAGTACTGTTCAAAAGTAAAAAAAAATGCATTAAACTGATTGATACAGTGACAAAAACTTTTAATGTCACAAAAGACTTCTATTTCAAATAAATGATGTTCTTTTGAACTTTCTTTTCATCAAAGAATCCCCCCCCCCCCCCCCAAAAAAAAGAAAATAAATAAATTATATATACAGCAGCAAATCAGCATATTAGAATGATTTGGATCACATGACACTGAAGACTGGAGTAATCATGCTTAATATTCATTACATTTTAAAATATATCTAGATAGACAACTGTTATTTTAAATAGTAATAACATTTCACAATATTACTGTTTTTATTGTATTTTTAATCAAATAGATGCAGCCTCGGTGAACATACCAAACTTCTGAACAGTAGTGTATAAAAAGTATAGTATTACATCACATAATGGCAAAACCTCAAATGCTGAAACTCTCTAGATTAATAGAGCAGGTTATCAATTCTGAATACAGAAGTTTTACCATTTGTGAGATGTATTTTATGTAATATTTGTAACATTATCTTGCTTTAATGGAAAAAAATCATTATTTGTCTAGCAGAAGTCATGCCCTTTTCCAACTGATATTTTATATTATTGTGTTCCAAAATAATTCTCCTCCGAGGGTTATCCATCTCTTTTAATGAAATATATTCCTAATTTGTTCATTGCTACATTTTGGGTCATGGATACTTAAACCTTCCATTAAAAACTTGTGTTCAGTTTACACAACATCGCCAAATGATAAGTGCTTTCTCATTAATTGAACAAGATCATCGGATTACGCTTCCATCATGATAATGAATTCTTTATGAACAACAGGAAAACAACAGTCATAAAGTTTTAAACCCATTTTCAGTGATGCCACTGAAACACGAGATGCTAATACCATGGTATTTTAATAAATGCCATTACACAAATTCACATACTAGCCAATAGCACTTAAATGTGAAGTTACTTCAAAGAATAGCAGTTATACATATGTCAATCATGAAAGTACCATGAAATTATTATCTGATATCATTACTTCACTACCATAGTACTAAGCACATTTCTATGATAGGCTAGTTATGTTATCTAATCTAGAAGTGTCGTTTTGTGCTAGCAGTGGAAACAATGACTTCTAAGTATGGCATTTTGGTGGGAACTATAGTTACCATGGTAAATTTCTGAAAAGGGTACCTTACATGAGCTATCATGAGTCTTTAATGAGGCTGTTTTCTCAGACACGCTGTGTTTCTCTCTCTCGTTCTCCTCCTCTTCCTCCTCTGAAGTACAAAGTTGCTTTCTCTTCAGCCAGAAAGGCTTCATAGCTGATGTGAATCTTGCGAGATGTTTTGTTTTGCTCTGAATATTTTAATAAATCAGACGCTGATCAGAGTAGGCAAGACCACGGGAGCTGCTGCGGGGCGTTAGCATCAAATCACCAAACACCGCTGCCTACGATTCAAACCAGCAGCGCGTGCCAACACTACATCGCTGCCGTTATAATTAACAGAACTATTTACTCTGCAAGCTTGCATCGCTGTCGTTAACTTTAATTCTATGTGTTAAACTACTGTTACAAAGCTGAGTATCAGAAGTGGTGGAGTTTCAGTCCTGAATGAATCAGTGTTCTGGAATGAATCGGTTGAATGATTCAATGACTCATAATCAATAGTTTTGGAAAACAAAATGGTTGAATGCCTTGAATAGTTGTCAACTTCTTAATATTGTATGCCAAATTTTTCGTTCTTAAACAAAAAATGGTCTAAAAATTGCCTTCTAACTTCTGGATTCAACTCTGTTTCATCCCTCAGCTTTATACACAACACAAATGCAAGATTGTTGTGGCTTTGTGAGAGTTCATTTAAAAATGTAATTTAATTTTAATATTATTATTTTCTTCTACATGTGTAGTTTTGTATACAAGTGTTGGTTTGTTTTTTCTCTCTGTCATTCATATTTGAGACATAATTGCCATCTCACTGTTCTGCAATTTAAATAATAGTAATAATAATAAAATTAATTATATAATTAATCACTCATATAGACAGTCCATTGTTTGATCTCCGAATGATTCATAGGTTTTAAACAATTCAGTTACATTTTTCAATGACTCACCAATAAATACAGATATGCTCCAGAATGAAGTTTCTGAACGAATTGGTTGAATGAATGATTCAATGACTCACTCATAAATATACATGTGTGTGTGTGTGTGTGTGTGTGTGTGTGTGTGTGTGTGTGTGTGTGTGTGTGTGTGTGTGTGTGTGTGAATATATATATATATATGGTAACACTTTAGAATAGGGAACACTTATTCACTATTAACTACGACTTTTCCCTCAATAAATTCCTAATTTGCTGCTTATTAATAGTCAGTGATGTAGTTGTTAAGTTTAGGTATCGGGTAGGATTAGGAATGTAGAATAAGGTCTTGTAGAATAAGGCATTAATATGTGCTAAATTACTACTAATAAATGGCTAATATTCTAGCAACATGCATGCTAATAAGCAGCTAGTTAAGAGACCCTAAAATAAAGTGTTACCATATATATATATATATATATATATATATATATATATATATATATATATATATATTTATTTATTTATTTTTATTTATTTTTTTTCCATTTTCGAACTTATTATTTGTTACACTAAATTGGATCTATAATGCAAAATAACTTAGCAACGCAAAATCTGTTTAATGATAACTCGACAACAGTGTTGCATTGTACTGTTTGGCTTACTGTTTCACATACTACTACAAAAATGCATGTATATTCTGTGCAGTATGCAATATGCAAGTGTTAAACTCAGCATGTAGTCACAGGTTAACAGGCATCAGGCTGATGTAATTGTCAGGTTATTCTTAGTGGAGTGAGACCTTGTATGGGGTTGTTTTTTTATTTTTTTTTTTAAGATGGGGTTCTCTGAGATCACAAAGAGATGGTGTAAAATGTCTAATGACTTTCACAGACTGTCCACAGAGACAATTACACGTCTGTCTGTTCCTGAAGAGAGAGAGAGAGAGAAAGAGAGTGTGTGTGTGTGTGTGTGTGTGTGTGTGTGTGTGTGTGTGTTTTATCACACGTTCTGACAGTTTCATGTTACCAGACCATGAACGTCTGCACTGGACGCTACATCCTTGACATGTAGACAGCTATAAAAATGTGTGTGTGTGTGTGTGTGTGTGTGTGTGTGTGTGTGTGTGTGTGTGTGTGTGTGTGTGTGTGTGTGTGTGTGTCTGCGTGTGACTCTCATAATCGAAGTGCAGCTGGAGAAGGAGTTTTCAGTCTTATGAGCTGGATTGGAAAGAGATTAATATTTAATAGATGGTTATTTTCCCCCCGCTGTGAAAAAGCAATACACCAATCAGCGTCAGTGCACTTCTATTAGACAACGACTCGACGTTCAGTCTCTCTGACTAATGAGAATGCGAAGGTTATTCTCGTCCAGCTTCAGCAAACAAAACAGACTGATGAAAAAGAAAAAGAGTGGGAAAGAGAGAGAAGCTGTAGAAAAGAGAAAAAAAATGATGCTGATCATGCACAAAAGTTTCGGGTTCAGGATTTTTTAGCGCTCACACTATCGAGGGCAGAGCAGGCAACACATTTGGCCCTCAGTTCTGAACTAGTTTTTGTGTGTGTGTGCTTTAAAACTCTTTGGTCTTAAGAGGTGAGATATTTCTCAACATAAATTTGTAATTACAGCCATTTCCATGGCGACCAAGTCATGCCCCTAGCAACCGAACAGCATCAAAGGAACACAGTTACAACTCCTGCTTTATATTATATAAACAAAAACTTTTATTTTGGATTCGATTAATTGCGTGCACTTCCCAGCACTACACACACACACACATTTTTTAACATTCAATTTTATTTTATTTTTTTACATTCACAGGATAAAGAAAAGAATGAAAAAAAATTTTGAAATTGAAATTTTTTTTCCATCAGGTTTTGACTGATCATAAAAAAATGGACATTATCATGCCACAAAGGAAAGTCATTTCATAGGTGGAGCTAATCTTTTTGATCAAATATTGCAAAGACATTTCTCTGTGGAATATTTTTGAACTGATGAATTGCAGTGACAATATTTGGACTAAGTCTCAGTTTGCTTCCCATTTTGCTGTCTAGGATAAACAATTAGGATTTTAAACCACACCTTAAATCACCCCCAGTTTTCTCTTCTGATATTTTAAGGAAGTTCTTGCAAACATGATTTCTCATTATGATGTTGTGGCTGAGTGGGGGGTTGTGGGTAATGCGCTGCGGGCAGCCGCCTCAGGCTGTGGGGTTGTGGTGTGAGCTCTGGGGTATGAATATGAGAAGCAGTAAAAGAGGGCTGAGAGCCGGAGATCCCGAGCAGGGATTTGGTTAGTGACCCGCTCGTTTTCATGCCTCTGGCTCTGTGTCTTTGTTGTTCTCACTCTCTCTCTCTCTTATTCTCTCTTTCTTATACCTTTGTCAGCAAAAAAAGAGTGAGAGAAGGGGGAAGGTGAAGGAGAGGATTTTCTTCTGGTTAAAGCGTATTGAGTGGTCATCCAAGTGTGAAATTAACAGACAGAAATCAGTGCCTCTTACATATATCAAAATATGCTTAAAAACTGACCCTGAGTCTACCACATGAACGAACACACACACACACACACACACATACACACACACACACACGCAAATGAGGCCCAAGTCACAAAGTGTGTTTAGTTCTTTAGTTCTTTACTCTATCTATCTATCTATCTATCTATCTATCTATCTATCTATCTATCTATCTATCTATCTATCTATCTATCTATCGTGTGTCTGTCTGTCGTTCTATCGTTCAGTCGTTATATCCATCATTCTATCCTTATTTGTCTGTCTGTCTGTCTATAATCTTTTGTTTTTATCAAATAGTTTAAAAAAGTCAAATAACTATATATTATATACAATATTTTTAAATATAAAGTGTATTATATAACAGTCTGTTATATATTTTTATCCATGTATATTTATTTTAATATATGTGTATATTTATTTTTATAAACATAATATTTTGCATTATAATGTGTGTGTGTGTGTGTGTGTGTGTGTGTGTGTGTGTGTGTGTGTGTGTGTGTGTGTGTGTGTGTGTGTGTAGTGTATATAAATGTATATTTGTTTAAATGTATACATTTTTTTAAATGTATTATGAATTGAACAGATATTGTCATAATTGTTTTTAAAATATTAAACTGAGATAACGTAAAAAATGAGTATGTAGCAAACAATACGTATCAATCATCAAAACATTAATTTCATGCCACTTATATTTACTTACACATAAATTTAAATTATTCAATCTAATTGTGTACTGTGTATATTTATTAAGTATATATAAAGACACACATACAGTATATATTTTATATTTTGAAAATATTTAGATGTATTTACATATATACATTTATTCATATAATTTACATTGCATACAAATTTATTTAATATAGAAACATAAACATTTTTCTTAAATATACATGCATGTGTGTGTATTTATATATACATAATAAATATACACAGTACACACATATATATACTAATTTAAACATTTTATTTATTTATAAAACCACCTCAAAATAATTTCAACCAGTTTCCTCAAAAAAGTTCAAACTAATTTGATTCTGTTTTTGTTTTCACTTGATCATTTCAGGAGAAACATCTGAGGCAAAGGTGACAAAAATGTCACTGAAGTTAAGTCTCCTGAGCTATGAGAGAGACCCGTCTATGAAATCAGAAATCTCTGGGTTTGAACATTGATTTGGAGAGGCTTAAATACTTCATAATGAAAAAAAAAAACATGATAAACCTTATCCGTCTGAGATGAAGTAATATCAAACTAATGCATGAGTTCACACACACATATACACATGGTTCAGTGCCTGGCCAGGCTTATTACCGTAATAAAATCAAATAAATTAAATTAGACCGGTTTCTGAAGCCTAGGCTGTCAAAGTCATCGTGACTTTCATGGGTTACAGAGAGAGAGTGAGAGATCTCAGGAGATGCAGCCTGTGAGAATGAAAGAGAGGGGGAAAGAGGGAGAAAGAGGGAAGGAATACGAAATTGGAGCATGTCAGAGGAAAGCAGGGGATCTGAATTTAAAAAACAGATTCATAGATACAGGGACGAGTGGGCGGGAAATGGAAAAATAATGAGAATGAAAATGTAATTATCTACGAATAGGGTTTGCTTTGGTGTCCCATTTCTTTTTTAATCATTAGAGCATGTTTTTTTGTGAGAATTATGAGATATATTAGAAATACTATTATTTAACATAAAGCTCCCTATAAATTTCCAAAGTCTATTGAAATAAGGTAGTTTCATATACAATGAACATCATTAAAATAGATTTTTGGCCCGTCACACATCACATATTCTTGACTGTATTCAACAATTACAATGACAAAACAATACCATTAAGTCGCTGGGGTATATTTGTAGCAATTGCCAAATATACATTGTATGGGTCAAAATGATATATATATATTTTTTTTAATGCCAAAAATCATTAGGATATTAAGTAAAGATTCCATGAAGATATTTGGTAAATTTCTTACTGTAAATGTATCAAAACTTAATTTTCGATTATTAATATGCATTGCTAAGAACTTCATTTGGACAACTTTAAAGGCGATTTTCTCAATACTTAGATTTTTTTGCACCCTCAGATTCCAGATTTTCAGATAGTTGTATCTCAGCCAAATATTGTCTGATCCTAACAAACCATACATCAATGGAAAGCTTATTTATTCAGAAAAGATTCGAAAAAATTACATTTAAGACTGGTTTTGTGGTCCAGGGTCACATTTGATATCTGTTAAACTGACTTTCAATTCAGTGTAGTATAAAAATAAATAAAAAAATAAACTATTTTAAATCTCATGTAATTTATTCCTGTGGTCAAAGCTGAAATTTCAGGGTCATTACTCCAGTCTTCAGTGTCACATGATTGTTCAGAAATGGTTCCAATATGCTAGTTTGATGCTCAAGAAACATTTTTGATTATTATCAATATTGAAAACAGTTGTGCTGTTTAATATTTTTGTGGAAACCGTGATACGTTTTTCATGTCTCGTTGATGAAAAATGAATAAAATGAAAAGGATTAAAGAAAATACGAGGTACTGAGTGAAGGATGGAGAGGTGAAGAGAGGTGAGTGCAGATGCACACTAGAGAGAAGGAAATCTAAACGGACAGAGGCATTATGGGAGATCAAATTCATCATTAGGCCAATAATGATGCTTCACCTACTCATATTCTCTCTCCTGCCTTCAGTCATATTTGGGGCCTTCAGTAGATCAAAAAGGCATCAGCTTTCTTATCACTTAAACAGCCTCTGAAATGGATGCCTAACGCATACTCGGCTCAGAATTCATTAGCACTGAGCTAGATAAGACCTTAATGCATACTAAACATCTCTGCTCCATATATATATAGCATTAGCGGCATACATTAGAGGAAACTTTGCTTCAGTTGGGTTTGCTCGGAGGATCTAGTTCCCCTCGGCCTGGAGGTTCAGACGCCTGTAATTACAGAACCAAAGAAGCTCAGAGATGGTACACCACATATCTACAGTATACACTTTAACTCAAGCATCTCCTGAGAAAAAGACTAATTATTTTCTTCAGCTGTAGAGTTATTCCTCTGATCCAAGTCGGGCTGATTAAGCTTTTTCACCCACATTTGATCATTCAAACACAAGCAATTACAACAATACGGTTGAGATTAAAAATTCATAAAGGAAAAATCAAATCAGATGGTGGATTTCAAGCTGATATTTCCACAGTGGTCCCAGTAAATGAATTCTGCATTTATTAGGGATCCACACTATTAAATTGCTCAAATATTTACTAAACAGTGAGAAAATGGAAAATATATTCATCCTAAAATGATGATTATTTCCAGGTTGGAAAAAAAGTGTGGTCTCAGACCTGTGACACACACACACACACACACACACACACACACACACACACACACACACTTATACTTGAATTTGGGGTTTAAGGGGACTCTCCATAGGCGTAATGGTTTTTATACTGTACAAACCGTATTTTCTATTGCCCTACACCTAAACCTACCCCTTACAGGAAACTACTGGCAATTTTTAGATTTCATAAAACACCGTTTAGTATGTTTTTTTTAAGCCTTTTGTTTTACGGGGACACAGGAAGTGTCCTCATAAACCATGTTTACATTGTAGTAATTCAACATTATATTCATTTTTTATGTATTTATATATAAAATTTAATACATATTTTAAAAATAAATATTACATCATATATCATAAATCATATATAAAATCATATAAGAATTTACACACACACACACACACACACACACACACACACACCCGCGCATGCGCGCTACAAATAAATAAGCTAGAAAGTCAACACAACCTCTCCATAGTCTCCCTTCGGAGGGATTTTACACTTTATGAACCAAATTCAGCATTGCATTTGGACCATGAAAATATTATTCAAACCAGAAGTGTTACAGTATTGAGGGGGGAATGTATATAAATGTAAATTTTGCTCTGATTTTGCAATGCAATTCTTCACAGTGCATTTGGGAAGTAGGTAATCCTCGTACAATAAAGCTTATTTAATCTGGCCATGAAAAGACCTTCTAATAATTGCCTGTAATTTTTTCATCCATGTGAAACGCACAGTGAACGTTTGTGTGTGGCAGCTTTTGCTAAAGCTTTGAGAGGACAGAATTCCTCAACAATGCGAGCACAACCAGAAATAATCAACACTGCAGGGAAAACGGTTTCATAAAGCGGCATTCTGTTAAATAATACCTTAAATAAATGGCAAAAGGTAAGAAGCAGGGTAAGAGGTGAGGGAATAAACCAGTAAAGGAATCCTCACTGTGATATGCAAACAAACATGAGCGTGATATGAATGTGAAATGAAGAGAGCAGGTGAAGGCAGCTGGATGAGGTGATGATGTGCATGTGTTATATCTGCTGTGCTTTGCCATCTGGACATCTGATTAGAAATGAATGATTATTTCATATGGCACACAAGTGAGATTGTCACCAGAGAGACAGATGTGTAAATGTGCATGTGCTAAAAGAGCACAGCAAATCTCTATAAAATTGAACAGAATGCAGATTTTGAGTCTATAACCATCTGGGTTTTTGACCTTTTACAGAAAATGCATTAATTAAAGTAAACCAGTGTGAAGTGGGATACTGTACTGTGCAAGAGACTATACATCAGGGACGTTCAGTTCATATAAGCTGTGAATGCACTGCACACACAAGTCATACTAACATTACTATAAATTCCCTGATCATTGTAACAGAGTAACATAAAGCTTACATAATAAAATGTGGGAATACATATGTAGCTGTCTTTGCCAAACGACAGTAATTTTCTGCAAATCCGTGCCAATTATGGAGGGATTCGGGTGAGCAGATCCACTTTGCTGCCCGAGCTCTATTGTTATGACTCGCCAATTTTGTTGCACATTCTCACTGGTTTGTTAGCATGTGGGTGATGTCATCATGCACACTGTTGGCTAATGTTGCATTAAATGCATGCACGATGCACACCAAATGCATTACATGACAATAAACATTTCAAATAGTAGTATGCACATGACCTCACCACGTTAATGCAACAAAAAAGTTATCATGTAAAGAAAAATTCCATGCAATTGCATGCAATATTTTAATCAGCATTTTGTGTAAAATGTCAACATTTTTTAGTTGCATGCAATTTTTAAATAGCATTTTTGTGTAAAAATGTCAACATTTTTTTAATTGCACGGAATTTTCTAATTGGAATTTTGTATAAAATGTCAATATTTTTTTATTGCAATTTAGTGTAAAAAGTCAACTTTTTTAATTGCATGCCATTTTTAATTGCAATTTAGTGTAAAAATGTCAACATATTTTAATTGCATGTAATGTTTAATTGCCATTTTGTATAAAATGTCAACATGTTTAATTCCATGCATTTTTGTTGCCATTTTGTGTAAAATTTTTAATAGCATGTAATTTTTAAAATCACAATATTTTAATTTTAGTTTTTTAAAATTGCGTACATTTTTTAAAATGTCATTTTGTGTAAAATGTCAACTTTATATTTATGGGCTTTTAAGCCTTTAATGGACAGGAAAGTAGAGAGCAGACAGGAAAGCATTCATTGGAGAGAGGGGAGTATGCATTTTGTAATCATCATTTTGTGTAAAATGTCAACATTTTTAATTTCATGGATTATTAATTGCCATTTTGTATAAAATGTCAACTTTTTTTAATTTCATGCTGTTTTTAAATCAACATTTGTATAAAATGTCACAGCCTGATTGGCAGAATTTAGCAAAGGCGAACAACTTTAAAAATGCTAAATTAAGAAGTGTGCAATGCATTTTGGGAACACTGTTACTTCACATTTTGTAAATGACTCTTGACAGTCAAATCAAATCAAATAATGAGTCAAAAATGGAATGATTAAAAAAGTCTTCTGGTTCCATCACAACGGAAATGCAAGGTCAAGAGCCCATTGAATTATGGTAATGATACATGCATTTAGCTGAAAACGCATATCATGCACAATATACATGCTGCACATTTCAAAAATAGTAAGATGAGTAGCACGCAAATCCAAATATAGTCCAACTCCCAATCCAACAGCTGTGCACAAATGCGGGAAATCACAAGCACATATATGACCTGCGCAAACACCTCATGCTGGCATATTAAAATGGAGGGGGAAAGGGAAATATGTATATTTCACAAATCATATATAGTCTGATAGCATACCATTCTCAATAAATTCAGCCAGGCGTAAGCCAGCATTCACATACTGAAATATACATTCTCCCTGACAAGCCACAAAAGATCAATAATGAGTTATCACAGTAAGACATGTGGACAAATAGACAGAATGAATAAAGAAACAGGACAGAAACTAGAGACCCTTCTCTCTCTCTCTGCACCAGAAAGATGATGTAATATCCTGTAACTCCTCAGGATCTTGAACGACCAAACTCGAGGCAAGAACATGTCTCTAATGTTTGTTTTATGCTGAACTTACATTGCTTTAATATTCTTTCCATGTACCTGCACTCTAACTTTGTGTAAAAAAAGTTGTCAAAGATGTGAGACAACTGTGTTAAAACAGCAGCTGGGTAAGTGAGTATTTTTGCAAATATATTTTAAAATCCATGGTTTTATGCACATGTTTTTGAGGTAATACCTTGTGTTTGGCTGGGTAAAACTATGGCATTGAAATTACTTTGCAAATGATACTCTATAATGTTTTTGGAATTATGGAATTTATTCTGAAAGAGATTTGAAAATAGCACTTCGCAGAATAAAATATTTAGACTAGTCCCTACATTTCTGGGATTTTCAAAAGTTATGGCTATTTTTTATTTTTTTTTAAATGGAAAGAAATTATTGCAGTTATTCAGCAAGGATGCATGAAATTTGGATGCTGAAAATTCAGCTTTGAATCACTGGAATTAATTACTTTTCAAAATGCATTCAAATAGAAAACAGTTATTTTAAATTGTAATGTGTCATGATATTACTGTTTTTACTGTATATTTAATCAAATAAATGCAGCCTTGATGAGCATAAGAGACACACAATCTTACTGACCACACACTTTTGAATAGTACTGTGTGAGATTTAAACTTTTAGATGAAGCAATGATGTCAATCATTCATCAAAATGTCAATTCTTGCATCATCGTCCAGCTACACACTCCAGCCTCTGTAGGAAAGAAAAATAAGAACAAAATGACCTGAAATCATTTCATAAGCTACGACAGGACCATAAAGCTGACCTTTTCGATCATGTTTTCTCTATTTGGCCCCTGATAAGAGACATTACGGGCCTGATGAGGACTGTTCTCAGGTCAGCGTGTACATGGTGTTTGATGGCAGAGATTAGTGGAGGATTATTGCAGACCAAAACAGGTAAATGGTGCCGGTGACTGACGACTCGTCAATACTATCGACCAGCCGATCCCGTCTCGCCATCAGAGGCTCTTGAAGCCATTAGTGTCAACCGATAACACTGTGTCTATGTGTATGAGAAAGCTCAGATGACAGCGGGACTCTGATCATAGGGCCTTCTAATATTGGTTCACAAATTCTGTGTTTTCCATTCAAATTCTTCTGGATTCTGTTTAAATTGGTTTTCTATGGAATTTTACAAAAGAAGAAGAAGAAGAAGGTTCACTTAATTGATTTATAACAATTTAATTTAATTCGATATTTTATTAATTTTATTTAAAAAAATAAATAAAAAATTACAATTTGAACAATAATAGTACCATATGAAATATTTTATTTTTCTAGATTCTGTATGATTTCATGAAAATGGTAGAAAGTGGTAAACAATGTGTGGAACTCATAAAAATAAATAAATAATTAATTAATAGAATTTTAAAAATTTCAACTGAATCTTTTAAAATGTAATCAAATGAAATTCAAACAAAAAAAAAAATAAATGAAAACAATTGTGATGCTGTGTGGCACTCCTTAAAAATGTTTCAGTATTTTTTTAATAAACTATATTATTGTTGTTTTTGCTTTGATCAGTACATTCTACTCAATTTTCTCAGAAATTGCAAGTGAAATAAATTTCACAATTAAGCACAATGGTACGTAACACAGAATTAAATGTGAAATTTTGAAGTAGAAAGGCTCAAATTGTGTTTTTCTGTTGAACATTGATCTTTTATATCTTAAATCTAAATCTAAAACTAAAAAAATAATAATAATCTTTTCTATGGATCTATGAGTTGGGAGAGCACAGTGATTTCATCTCTTTTTTTTTATTTAGGCTACAGTGTTATATTTGGTCAATTTCTTCAAGTTAAACTGAACTTTTATTTTGACGTGTTGTCATGAAGACTTTTAAGTTTCTGTGTGTATACAATATGACAGTTTTATCAAATCAAAAATGGTGAAATGCTGGTAAACAGACTCTCAGAGCAGCTCCGGAGATGAACTTTGTGTGTTTATTTCCTCATAATGAGACGTCACATGCGCCGCTCATTCACACAGAGACACATAACACACAGACTTCGTATTTAAATAGCAGTTTCTTGCAGTTTAATATATACAAATAATCGTCTATATTGTGGTTTAATTAAGTGTAAAGCCCTACTTTTGATTTATTTATCCAAATTTTGCCAAATTCTGTGACTTTCTGCCTTATACTGTAAATATCATCATGTCAGGATTCCAAGATTCGGAAATCATATGACCCTACATGTGTGTCTTCATGCATAAATCATGTTTAACATGCCAAACTGAGTTTTTCAGTGAGCCAGCTGGAGTTCCTGAAGCTGGAGAGTGTAAAACAGTGTTTCAGTGCACTTACTGTCCACTATGAACTGGTTACAGTCAAGTATATATGTCTAAAGCATCCGTACCCACACACACTAACAGTGGCATGCTATTCGTTACTGATAAATTGCTTTGACCTTCTGGACACCCGAGCCGTGTTCCTGAATTTGCTGATGAATGGCGTGATGACATGGTCGTGTGGCGTGTTTGTGTGAGTCTGACGAATGATAGCACTTTACATCTCCACATCATTTTCTACTTCGCCCTCATTTCAGCAGTACTACATTCCCTACAGAGCAAGCATGAGAGAGAGAGAGAGAGAGAGAGAGCAAAAGGAACAGGGAAAACGGAAGGAAAAGTGAACAAGATTAGCACTGATCCGTGAAGTTTTTGCAGAGGTGGATGTTGTAGGTGTGTTGTGTTCCCCTCAACCTAACAAGCGACTTAGAAATTGCCTATTTATGCAAATAATTCAAAACAACAAACTTTCAGCCGGAAAGGCTTGCACAACTGTCACCAGCCCGTAATTAGCAGTGGGACGATGTGAAGGAGTGGGAGCGCCTAATGAGTGAAGTGCAGACGGCTGACACTTTCCTCACGACGGAGCTAAAATAAAACTGCACGACAGCATATGTGCACCTATTGAACGTGTTTGGCGCTACATTAAATGTGAATACTCGCATTTCTTGCTTTAAAATGTGAAAGACAATGTATGTGCACGGTGCACCTACAAAGCAATTATCATAGAATCATGGTAGATCTTAACTTGTAAATGCCATATTTAAAGAAAAATAAATGATAATGAGACTATGAGAGATAGACATAAATCCAGAAAATTACTGACAACCTTATTTGTTGAAATTAAATAGCATTTGGACTGTAATAATAATACCATATTACTGAAAGTATCCTAGTTTAAATACCATTGTATATGAATTTATATATATTATATGTATATAGTTTATATATATATATATATATATATATATATATATATATTGATTTGATATGTACATATACATACATATACATATACATACACACAGTTGTACGTATTAGAAATACACAGTAGTGTGTTAAGAAATGTTTTTAATTAAATTGTTTAATTTAATGAATCAATGACTCAATTATTCAAACTAGCTTCATTCCTGGCCAGGGTTGGTTGTCAGGTCTGTGAAAGGAAAACAGCCCAACAGCTATTCAAAACTAGTCAAATTGTGTTTTTTTTTTTTTGTGGTTTTCCCTGCATCAAAACTGTGTTTTGTGGAGATTATTTTAACCCGCAGACTAAAAACAACCCACGGGAACAGTATAAAAGGAGCTCAATTCTGCTGTAAAATAGCAGACTTGGTAACACTGTTTCTGAATTAATCTGTGTCTTTGAAAGAATCAGTTGGGAAAATGAATGAATTACTCTCTTATACAGTTAACATGTTTCATTCCTTAGTGAATCGGTCGAGGGAATGATTCAAAGGACTCACTCATTTAGACTAGTTTCATTCCTGAATGAGTGACTAATACTGTACAATGAATCACTCATAAAAACAGTTACTTGTTCTGTTACGATTGCTTTCGTAGCATGTTTTAGAAAGTAAGATGGTGTGTTAGCATGTGTGTGAATGGTTTGACATGTAGGCAGTATGGTATGTAGGTCTGCGAGATGGAGTGTAAATTGTTAGTCCGCTAGCATTAGCTGGATGGACAGAACTAACACAGAGCTCCCAATCTGAGCTCAGGGCCTGAGGGCACTTCAGTCCTCACTGCCAGAGAAACGTTCATATCAACACTCTTCAGGATTATTCAGACTGGTGTTTCAGCAAATCTCTTACAGCTGATTTTGTCTAAAGTACTGAACCACACTCTTGACAATATAACTGAACTGGCAACGATGCTTAATGTTTAAGCTATTAAATTTTGGAAAAGTAACAATGATAAAGGAGAATTTTTTTCTGAAGAAAATGCAATTGGTGCATCAATTTACCTCTTGCAAAGTGAAAAGCTGCATGTTTGTACAAAACAAATCCATTTTTAACTTTGGCTAAAATAAGATTCCTCTATCCACAGTATTGTTTTCTCCAGTGAAAAAAGCATCTCGTCTGTACTAGGAGAGAAATCTGCACTGATCAAGAACTTTTTACAAGCCGAAACAGTCCAATATACTGTAGAATTTGAACCAATCAGACACACCATTTTTCATTAGATTTAACAAATCAATTATTCATTAGATTAACAAACAGTCACAGACACCTTCACCCAATAAACATACTGGGTGCCAGAATGTCTTTGAACAACACCAGGCCCCTGGTTACCATGGCAACCAGGACACCTCAGCCAGATCAGATAAACTTTACGACTTAAAAGTATGTAAAGAGAATCTTCTCTAATTAATTATATACAGTTCCCTTTTGAGCTGATTTGCTACAATACTGTACAGGCATTAATGCATATACTGTAGCTTAAGCTGTTAATTTTGTGAAAAATGGTGTAAAACCTGTCACCATGAAGCTACCCTTGTAAAAATGAAGTACAATTTATGGAAATAATATACTTTAAATATAACCCGAATTCCGAAAATGTTGGGACATTCTTTTAAATTTGAATAAAATGAAAATTAAAAGACTTTCAAATCACATGAGCCAATATTTTATTCATAATAGAACATAGATAACATAACAAATGTTTAAACTGAGAAATTTTACAATTGTATGCACAAAATGAGCTCATTTCAAATTTGATGCCTGCTACAGGTCTCAAAATAGTTGGGATGGGGGTATGTTTACCATGGTGTAGCATCTCCTCTTCTTTTCAAAGCAGTTTGAAGATGTCTGGGCATCGAGGTTATGAGTTTCTGTAGTTTTGGTGTTGGAATTTGGTCCCATTCTTGCCCGATATAGGTTTCCAGCTGCTGAAGAGTTTGTGGTCGTCTTTGACGTATTTTTCATTTAATGATGCGCCAAATGTTCTCTACAGGTGAAAGATCTGGACTGCAGGCAGGCCAATTCAGCACCCGAACTCTTCTACTACGAAGCCATGCTGTTGTAATAGCTGCAGTATGTGGTTTTGCATTGTCCTGCTGAAATACACGTCATCTGGAGGGGAGCATATGTTGCTCTAAAACCTTTATATAACTTTCAGCATTCATAGTGGCTTTTAAAACATGCAAGCTGCCCATACCGTATGCACTTATGCGCCCCCATACCATCAGAGATTCTGGCCTTTGAACTGAAAGCTGATGACACGCTGGAAGGTCTCCCTCCTCTTTAGCCTGGAGGACACAGCATCCGTGGTTTCCAGGGAGAATGTCAAATTTGGACTCGTCTGACCATAGAACACTTTTCCACTTTGAAACAGTCCATTTTAAATGAGCCTTGGCCCACAGGACACAACAGCGCTTCTGGACCATGTTCACATATGGCTTCCTTTTTGCATGATAGAGCTTTAGTTGGCAGATGGCACGGTGGATTGTGTTTACTGACAGTGGTTTCTGGAAGTATTCCTGGGCCCATTTAGTAATGTCAATGACAGAATCATGGCGATGAGTGATGCAGTGTCATCTGAGGGCCCAAAGACCACAGGCATCCAACAAAGGTCTTCGGCCTTGTCCCTAATTCTGAGGAACGTTGTTTTTAAATTATTCCACAATTTTTTTACGCACTCTTTCAAAGATTGGAGAGCCTCTGCCCATCTTTACTTCTGGGAGACTCTTCCTCTCTAAGACATCCCTTTAATCACGTTACAGACCTGATGTCAGTTAACTTAATTAGTTGCTATATGTTCTCCCAGATTAATCTTTTAAAAATTTCATGCTTTTTCAGCCCTTTGTTACCTGTGCCAACTTTTTTTAGACCTGTAGCAGGCATCAAATTTGAAATGAGCACTTCAATTTCAAATTTGAAATTGAAGTGTAAAATTTCTGTTTAAACATTTGTTATGTTCTCTATGTTCTATTTTGAATAAAATATTGGCTAATGTGATTTGAAAGTCTTTTAGTTTTCATTTTATTCAAATTTAAGAAACGTCCCAACATTTCCGGAATTCGGGTTGTATATACTTGCAGTATGTGTAAATTGAATATATAATATTTTCAGACAATTCACTGCATGTTAAATGAAAATATATTAGAAAAATTTAGATGAAACAATTAGTATGTTTTTGACATAAGTAAGAGTTAAATACATCTTTGTCGTAATTTCATAATTATTTCCTTTGTCTTTGAAATACGGTTAAAGTGTACTGATTAATGTATAACAAACATTTATGGTAAACTTTAATGTATTTCTATTGAAACTTGTATGCATTGTTTTAAATATATTTGTAATGGTGAGATTGCATTTTAGTACAGTTAAAATATATTTACTTTAAAATAAAATATTGAATAACATTACAGTGAAATTAGTCAACACATAAATGTGTACTTCTTTGAAGCATGATAAAAGTTTATAAAAACAAGGATTTAAAAGTTGTTTTAATGTAAAACTTTTAATTTTACATTGAAGTGCACTTTTTAAAAGTGTACTTAAGTATGTTAATAAAAAGGCATGAAAGTGTGTTCTTTTTAAAGCACTCTTAAGTACACACAATTTATTAATATATCATCTACAAGTGCAGTTTTTAAAAACACTTTCAAGATTTGAAGTATAAATGCAAATTCAATACTGAGCACTTTTCACAAAGTGTTGTAATAGCATACAGGGCGCATTTAAAAAACAAAGTTACGCATTTAAAGTTAAAATGTACATTTTTGTTCAAATCACAAACCTTAAATATGAACAATAGTGATGCCTGCCTTAGCAAAACGCTAACATTTGAAAATAATTTGGCATTTAATTGTTTATGTGGAAGAAAATAAATGTTATCTACCACCAATTTTCAATCATTCGCTGATTAATTGAGCTAAAAAATTATTTTCTGCTCTCTAGCCAAAAATCAAAGTGACTTTAGCATGAAAATTAGGTTTCTCGACAGAGTGGACAGTAAATATTGAAATTAATGACAGAACTGTTTGAATAAATGCGCTGGTGGGCTGAAAAATGCAGCTTTTTTAGGATGATTTGAGCTAATGAAAATACATTTATGATATTGTTGTTGAATGTTTTAGCATGAGCAATAATGCTTTTGGAGATGACAAGCACATAGAAGCATAGAAAACAAGATGATTGCAGAAATTAATTGCCTTTAACATGAAAATGATCTTATTCGACAGCGCACATAATAAATACTGCAATAAACAATAGAAACACTTATACAAATATACTGTTGGTTAATGCAAAACTTCTAAAGGAGGTTAGCTTGAGCCGTTGAGACTGCAGAACTGACATTAGCATTAGCGACAGTGCTGGGGAAGTTAATCAGTTATTCTAATAGCAGATGCTAATCACATGTGCTGATCACGAGGCCCTGGGCTTATTGTTAGGACTGCTCTCTCGCTCACTCTCTCTCTCTGCCTCTGCCTCTCTAATTAGCCCACAGTGCTGACTGCTGAATTTACCTGACCTACTCCAGTCACTCTCTATTACAGGCTCCGTCCTCAACAAAAACTTATGCACACAATCGCTCTCGCCGTCTAATGCTCGCACACACAGTGCAGTGTGTGTGAGGAAACACTTCTCCTGTCACGCCGCGTTCCAGTCAGAAAATCGCTGATGGAGAGAGGCACTAATTAGCACGACTGACACAGGAAGGGAAAAATAAAGAAAGCCCTGAGTCTGAGCAACTGCAGGAAACTGTTGGGGAAAAAAAGACACTTCGTTCTTTGATCCCTTGCGATTATTTTTACCGCTTTTCTCTTTAGTGCACATGGTATAATTGCAGTCTACCTATTTATTGACCTATTCATAGACCTAATTAAGTCTATGAATGTGACACACAACGAAAGCCCAGAGAGGGACTCGGTCGATCTGTGATCTGTAAATCAGCCTTTTCTGGTTAAATCTACTCCTTACAAAAAGTACTGTAGTTGAACTACAGAGCAATTATATATATCACATCACACATAACATAAAAATATTTACACGGTAGTACTTTGAATAAACTGAAATATATTATACATCATCATGATGCACGCACAAAAACACAGGTTCACTGTGGTAAACACTCTTAACATGCTATAAAAGAACCTTTCAGTAGTAAAGAAGAGATCACAAAGAACAGTTCACCCAAAAATGAAAATGCACTGAAAATGTACTCATCCTCAGGCAATCCAAAATGTTGATGAGTTTGTTTCTTCATCAGATTTGGAGAAATTTTGCATTACATCACTTGCTCACCAAAGGATCCTCTTCAGTGAATGGGTGCGATCAGCATGAGAGTCCAAACAGCTCATAAAAACATCACAATAATCCACACCACTCCAGTCCATCAGTTAACATCTTGCAGTGAAAAGCTGTGTGTTTATAAGAAACAAATCCATCACTAAGGAGTTACATCTTTCAATAATCCATAATGCTTCCTCCAGTGAAAAAGTCCACTGCCTGTTGTCCTCTCACATCCACCAGCATAATTGTTAGTAACTGTTTTGTAGTGTTTTCGCTTGCAAGTAGTGCTTAATCTGTGCATATTTCTCTCCTGATTCAGATGAGATTACTTTTCAGTGGAGAAAGCAATATTATGAACTCTTAATGATGGATTTCTTTCCTACAAACACAAATTCTCACTTCACAAGATGTTAACTAATGGGCTGGATTGGTGTGGATGTTTTTATCAGATGTTATCATTCTGATGGCACCCATTCACTGCAGAGAATCTATTGGGAAATCTTCAGTAAATTTGAATTTTTGGGTGAACCATTCCTTTAATTCACTCAAGACAACTTAGCTTTCTTTATGTTTAGCTGATTGCTTCCTTAACTTATATTTTCCCTTAAAGTTTGCTTAAAATAAAGCAATCGGTTTCCAAACATTTCTTTTGAGTAAACTGAACTTTTAAAGAATACATCACATTAATCGATCAATCAATCAACCAACCAACTAATCAATCATTTAAGGAGAAATGACAAAATATATGTAATTAATTTAGATTTAATTTCAAACTTGAATGGGTAGTGTAACCACTTTTATTAAATTGATAATCTCTAAATTAATCTAACAACATACATCTGTGACAACACATTCTATTTTTATGCTAAATTGCAATGTTAGTTGGCATGCAATATCCTGCAGTTCGCCTCAGGAAGTGTTTTATTGTTTGTTTTGATTATTTGTATTCTTATTTTTTATAATTTCTCTAGTCTGGCAACTAAGAACACCCCTTACCCGTCAAAATCAACGCAACGCTTGGTCTCTCGAGGCTCATTTCTTTAATTAAATGTCAACTGTATCACATTATTTCTCTGGCTTAGTGATTTTACACCAGAACAAGTGGCTTTCTGTCATTGTGTTGTTCATTTGTAAGCACCATGAATTCATAACGTCAGAGAAACATTGCAGAATGTGGTGTAAATTGTTGATGCACCGGCCCACGGCTAGTTTTTAGGTGTAATATCCTCTGGAAAGGGCAGAAGTGGGATTTATAAAATTTATATGAACTTGTGTTTATATTATTTATTTATTATCCATTGGGAAATACACTCTTGCAAACATACAGCACACAGGGGTGAAAAGCCCTTGTCTTATTTACTAGCCTCCCACAGTGCATTTTAAATGCACTAAAATAGCATTGCACTGTATCTACATTGCCATTATCAGTAATTTCAGCATAAACACACATTCTTTATATGTAAATTAGGTTCATTATAGATCACACCTTGTTCGCAAAACTCCTGCTGCAATTAACATTGTGCCGCCCACGGAAAACAGATTTGTGTACATTTTCTATTGATCATGGCAGGGGTAATTCATCAAATGCAGAAGAGTGGCATGCAGACAAGCACATATGCTCAACACAGGCAGCATGTGCAACTAAACGCTGCCGCCACAAGTGTGATTCACTCTTAGTGAATTCCCCTTACTTCATCTAAACAACTAATTAATCAATCAATCTATCAGTCAAGCAAAATAAGTGTATTTACTTTGACTGGCCTATTCATAAGTGTTTGTGAGTGCAGTAAAAATGATTGCATGTGCATCCAAGTCTCCATCAGCAGGTGCTCTATACTAAAGCATAGCCTAAAGCACATGACATGTGGTTGCCCTTGGTTACCGTAAAATGTGAAACCGCTGCAGTAGTGAAAACCCAACTAAAATCAGTTAATCTGGGTTGATCAATGGCACCCTGGCCCTTATGTGGCATCACGCCTCAAGCTTTATTTTACCACATTAGTCTCTGGAGGCTAAAATCTCTATTTCAAGTGTCCTGGACAAATAAAACATTATAAGAACACATAAACTGGGGACAGTAAATATGGCAGGAAATATGGCTAACTACACATAGTTTGTTTATAAAGCCTTTGATCTGAGTTCTAAAACTATTTAAAGATACTGGAGTCTGAAAATGTGGTTCCTTTCAAGGAAAATTTCACCCAAAAATTTAAATTTACTCATCCTCAGGCCATCCAAGATGTAGATGAGTTTCTTTGTTAATTAGAACAGATTTGGAGAAATTTAGCATTAAATCACTTGCTCAGCAATGGATCCTTTGCAGTGAACGGGTGCCGTCAGAATGAGAGTCCAAACGGCTGATAAAAACATCACAATAATCCACAAGTAATTCACACCACATCAATTAACATCTTGTGAAGTGAAAAGCTGTGTGTTAGTAAGAAACAAATCCACCAAGAAGTGTCTTCAAACCGTTGCATCCAGCTAAAAAAATGAGTCCTCTATCTAAAATATTGGTTTCTCCAGTGAAAAATTGGCCTTGACTGAATCAGGGGAGAAATATGCAAATCAAGCACCGTTTACAAGTGAAAACAGTCCAAAACAGCAGTGACCAAATATATCAGTAGATTTTGATGTGAGAGGACAACAGGAGATGGACTTCTACACTAGAGGAAGCATTATTATGGATTATGGACTAAAAGTGACAATTTAAAGTTAAAATGCCTAAATGATGTTACAAACATGCAGTATTAACTGATGGACTGGAGTGGTGTGGATTACTTGTGGATTATTGTGATGTTTTTATCAGCTGTTTGGACTCTCATTCTAACGGCACCCATTCACTGCAGAGGATCTATTGGTGAGGAAGTGATGTAAGGCTAAATTTCTCCAAATCTGTTCCCATGACGAACCAAACTCATCTACATCTCCGATGGCCCGAGGGTGAGTATATTTTCAGCAAATGTTAATTTTCGGCATAACTACTCCTTTAAGTGCTTTTGCACATAATGCATCAGCTGATTTATTATGTAATCAGCCAGGATCATGAACATCCTGATTATTGCTTTTGAAATTAAATCAGTGCTTAGAAACAGAAAAGCCACACATGCAGAGATATATCTCATGTGATCTCCCTCCCTCTTTCTCAGAACCTGAAGAACGCCTAGAGGAGACATTTGCTCTGAGGATGGTCTTTCATAGCTCAAGAGACGTAATAAAGTACTATATTTATATTTTAATTATGCATCTACTTTCTTTCAGAACTTTCCCCTAAGATTCCTTTGATGTATTAAAAGCAGACAGTTAAACTATAGTGCTATAAATTTAATGTGGATATAGTATACTAGAACTCATATCATTTGGTCTGGGAAAAATTTCATGAGGAAATTTACATAACGAAATCTCAGATCAGAGCAAAATATCAGACTTTTCTTTAGACTTAAGCAGTGTTGTTTTAGTATCAATGAGATACTATTATAGTTTTATTGTTTTAAATTTTATATTTTTTTATTTTATTCATTTTTATTTCAGTTTAAGTTAAACTAAAACAGAAATGTTGCCTCGGTCGGCATCTAGCTGAAATAAAAGTAATTTTATTTCAGATAAAGGTTATTTCAAATTATTTATTTCATGGTTTTAGTTGAATATTTCAACCCTGTATTTGAGTCTCTACTGAAACTTCAGAGCAAAAGTCTCCATTCATTCTCCTTGCTGTTTAGAAGAAACAATAAAGGAACTGAAGAGATCTCATTTGCGATTTTTCTTTCCTGCGGGCAGGTCATCCATCTCCAGCTGAATCATTATAAGAATTGATGCTTGGTCTTTGTTGTGTCTCTCTATATGCAGATACGCATCAGCTCATAGAGGGACAGCAAATGCACATGGCTCCCAGGCGGATCAGAGGAGTCGTTGAAGGGAATAAAAGAGACGCAGACGACCCAGTTCAGGGAAGAGAAGTGCACACTCTTCTCTTTTGCTCTTATGCCCTAAAGACACAGATGAAGACTGAACTGGGCCACCCCGGCACTTTGTGACGGCCTGTCCCGCAACCCGAACCAGCTTTCTGTGCCACCACTCCACTTTTCTGAAGACGACGCCAGCACTTCCACCTTCAGTCGAACAGCTGCACTGAAGAAGAGCTGCACTCATGCCACCCCCTCATCCATTTATATACATACAGACAGAGCCAGAAATAGAGAGACTCTCATCAAATATATATATAAATGTTTTTTTATTCATTTTAATGTATATATCTAGTTTATTTTAAAACAAATACATGCATCAATATATGCCGTAACATGGCCGCGGAAGGCGCAGTGATATTACGCAGCGCCTGAAAGTAGTCCCCAGCTAGGTAACTAGATATAATATAGCTGGGGACTACTTTCAGGCGCTGCGTAATATCACTGCACCTGCTCCGGCCATGTTACGGCAGCAAAGTTCCTTGATTATTACGCCGGAATGAGAGCATAGTTCCTAGCCAAATTGGACTAGAAAATCACAACTTTTCATTTTCCGCCGGTCTTAGTACACGATATAACTACAGAAGAGTCGAGTTTTAAATAGGAAAACTATCGAAACTCTTTGGTCATTTTTGAACGCGATGCTACTGGTCTAATCGGATTCAATGATCTATGCTAAGCTATGCTAAAAGTGCTATCGCCAGATCCGGAGATCGGCTGAATGGATTCAAAAACGGTAAAACTCAACTTATTAACTCTGGGGGAGTTGGAGAATGAGCCTATTTCCAAAAAAAGTGGAGTGTTCCTTTAAAGTAACCTGGAGGAGGGGAAAGCGGCAGCATAGAAAAAAGAAAATTAAGCTGAGGTAACAAATTCATTTTGACGGTGAAGATTTTGCCTTGAAGAGAGACTTGAAGATTCCATCTTTGCGTATCACTTTTGATCTTTACTAAAATGTTATTACAATTGTTTCTGGCAATTTTATGAATGTCTTTATATATGGTAATACCCAAACAGATGAAATAATCTTTAATAGGAATAAATGAGGGGAAAGGAGAGTTAACTTTAACATTGTTGACTGGCATTAAAGCAGATTTGGTCCAGTTTATCTTGTACAAACTTGAATAAACTACTAAAGTGATCAAATTCCTTAATTATACTGGTTGTTGATGTATCAAAATGATCTAGATATAAGATAATGTCATCAGCATACAATGAAGTAATATGATTATGGTCATGAATCTTAATTAGTGGAACATCAGACAAGCTAGGCAATATCGCGTTCATAATCGAAGACGAATCACCTTTGATTATGAACGCGGTTTAGCGTAGCTTGTCAGTGAACTACGGCTCTGTCTTACCTGCCACTCCATCTGAAAGCAGGTGATGGTGATTTACTGCTAATCACGAAACCGGCTTTACTGACGAGATGCGCATGATGATCGAATACGATTAATTGCACAGCCCTACATACTCAATCACAAAATTAAATGAATCAAGCATGAGAGTCCAATATTTCAAAATATAATTCAGGAGGGAGGCCATCTAGGCCTGGTGACTTGCCCTTCTGAAGGCTTTTTAGTGCTTCATGGAGCTCCTCCAAACTTAACGGGGCCTCCAAAGAGTCTTTATCCCTCTGTGTGACCCACGGCAGTTCTAATTTATCCAAGTCCACTTAACAAACTGACTCATCAAAATCGGTTTCGGTTTTGTACAGATTTGTGTAAAACCCTTTAAATATGTTGTTAATTATCATAGGATTTGTGGTTTGAAGATTTTATTGCTCTGATGTACGCCTCAGACTCACATTCCCTCAGCCTGAGGGCTAATATGTGGCTAGGCCTCTCCGATTCAAAATAATATTTTTGTCTCGTCCTATGTAAAATAAACTCTGCCTTTGATTTTGAAAGTAAGTCATATTCCTCTTTCAAGGAGGACAATCGTGTAGCTTGGATCTTATTTTCTAATTGTGTAAATTGGCGGGTTTTTGCTTTGGCAAGAGCAGAAGAAAAACATATACAGAATCCTCGTTTCCCACAATATTTGAGGGTCTACATCACAAGATATATTCATTTTGAGAAACTCCTTTATATTATCTTTTGGCGAATTAATGAATGTCTGATTATTTAGTAATGATGTGTTAAAATGCCATCTAGGGGGCTTGGTCTTAATGTTGGAAAGGTGAACATTACATAATACTGCAGAGTGATCAGACAATAAAATTGGTAATATAGAGATGAAAGAGTTAGATGAAATTAGAGATGGGCTGAGAAATATGTAATCTATCATAGAGAAAGTCTTATGTCAATTGGAAAAAAAAGTGAAGTCCTTAGATGTAGTATTCTGGATTCTCCACAGATTGATTACATTAAGTTCAGTGATAAATTTATTCAATAACTGGGTTAGCTGTAGTAGCAGGATTTAAAACAGCATTACAATCACCACCCATCACTAAAGGACAATCAATCTGCTCAAGTAATATATTGGAAATATTTGCGAAAAATGCACTGTCTGCCTTATCCGGGCAGTAAATGGAGACTAGTGCTAACTTGTCATTATGTATTTTACAGCGTATAAAAACAAATCTACCTTCATCATCATTCACGGGATGTTCAATAGTTAAATGTAACTTCCTATCGACTACGATAAGCACCCCCTTAGTTTTATTAGGGGCACAAGAGAAGGCTGACAGTTTGTAATACTTGTTTTGAAAACGTGCCACATTGCATTGTTTTAAATGAGACTCTTGTATCAGGGCACAGAAAATCTATTTATGTGCAAATATTCTAATATCCGGGTACGCTTAATAGGAGAATTTAGGCCATTCACATTCAATGATAAAATATTCAGAACATGCATTGTGTGCTCTCAATGCCAAGATTCTGTCTGAAGAGAAACAAAAGCAATGCCATACTGCCAGTGACATGTAAACTTTAGTATGTATCCTAGATACCAATCCACCTAGATGCATAATCCTTTTAAATGAAAAGCAAAATAAATAAAAGTATTGATGTTTTCAATACTTTGGATTGTTATTGTCCTCTTCAGGGCAGTTAGGATCACCACAGACCCTCGTTGAGCTGAGAGGATGGAGACGGTAGCCGACGCCAAATCCACCGCCTTTTGAGGAGAGTCAAACATCATCTGCTCACCTTTGTGACATAGTTTAATTACCACTGGATAGGTGAGGAAGGGCTGGAGACCAAGTGCTGTCATCTTCTTCAAGACTGGAATAATGCTCTTTCTCTTGGTAGTTGTGGCTGGACTAAAGTCGGGAAAAAACAGCAGCGTGACATTGTCCTGCGTATAATTCACCAGATATGCCTGCCGAGCACCCTTCAGGATCGCCGATCTGTCATGCCATTTTAGTACACGGAAGATGAGAGTACGCGGCCGATCGGAGTTTTTCCTTCCGTCATACACGCGATGGGCTTGGGCAATCTCGATGTCATGGCCTTTCAGGGAGGGGATCCACTTGGAAAGATTAGCTCTGAGGAAGCCAGCTGTATCGGAGCCTTCTGCCCCCTCCGGCAACCCCACCAGTCGCACGTTATTTCTCCTGCTCCTATCTTCAATGTCCATCATTTTTTCAGTGAGTTGCTCCAGCTGATTTCTTAAGTTTGTGACTGTCCTCCTATCCTCACGTGCAGCTGCCTGAACGGAATCGACCCGGTCACGTGTCTGTTTCACCGCGATGGCTAGCTTGTCAACTTCTGCTTTTAGCTCTTTTACAGAATTGTTGGTTGTTTGTATATCCAAATGTAGATCCCAGAGTGCTGGGGTCAGTACAGAGTCTATCGCTTCTCTTACAGTCGAAGCCACTACCGAATCGAGAGTACTTTGTTGCTCTTTAAGCGCTAGTTTGATACCGTTAGCTGTAGCAGCGTCGAGATCCTCTTTGGAGATGGTGGAATCTTTCAATTTTTTCTTTATTGGCAATTGTTCACTCTCTCTTTTCCGGCTGTCCTTGACTGCTGGGGTACTCATAGTGAGCTAAATAAAGAGTGGTTCAAGATTTACTGACAGGATATATATAATTTCTGACAAAGTGAGCAGAGCGTAGAACTATGCGTGAATTGCTGCTGAAGGGTCATTGAGCTGCCATTTTGATGAATTACTGAATCATTAATTTGACTGAATATTTACAGACGGTTTTATATCAGGCTTTATAACTGAACCTTTATAACATGCATCAATTTTTGTTGGAATACATTTTAATTAACATTTTATTTAAAAATGCATATATAAATATATAATTATTTTAATTAATTTTAGTTTATATAATTTAATATTCATCATTTATATAATTTGAAATGTAAGAAATGTATAAAAAATATTATATATATATATATATATATATATATATATATATATATATATATATATATATGTATATATATATATATGTGTGTGTGTGTGTGTGTGTGTATATATATAAATATATATATATATATATATATATATACATACACACACACACACACACACACACACACACACACACATATATATATATATATATATTCATGAATTAATTTTTTTTTTCAAAAATAAATGTATAAATATTTCATTTTCAATTAATTTTAACTAATTAATTCTAATAAACAATTAAATTAATAAATAAATACATAAAGTAATAAATAAATAAATGGTAAAAACCACATCTTGCAAGACAAGACTATATGCAACTAAAAGCTGAGAACAAGACATGCATTAAGAAGATTTAGAGTTGACATGAAATCAAAACTGAACATATTTACTTCATTAATACACATTCCTGATCTTATGCCTCAACAAGTAGAGCATTGGACTATCAACACCAAGGTTATACACTTTATTTCCAGGGGGGGGGGGGGAACTGATAATATGTATGCTTTGAAAACAACATTAATTATAAATTAACCGGCATGACTCATTACTCATTAATTCCCACTGCAAGTATACCACATTACAGAAATAAAGTGTTGACTTTAATTAAACAGACCCAAAAAAGATCCACCCAATGGCTGATGAACAAAACATTCAACTTAAAAACAAAGCAGCATGAGGGCTTGAATTAATGGGCAAACAAAAACACTCAATTAGAGAAGAAACACACACACACACACACACACACACACACACACACACACACACACACACACACACACACACACACACACACACAAACACACACACACACACACACAAAACTTTTAAATATATAACATTCCATAATAGAAGTCATACATTCACCAAGACACTAGATAAATGGAAACTGGTTTCCCAATTCAGCTTATTTAAAGAAAAATCTACAAGAGTCTGAAATATAAAGCAGTTTAAATGAAATAGATGATACAACAATATAAGACAGGCATGAAAAAATACTGCATATAAAATAATTTAACAATATTTGCAATAAAAAAAATTGTACAACAGTCTCAATACAATTGACAAATTAATGTGTCAGATTTTTAGTTAGTTTTAGTGGGGTTGTGGGGAGAGGGAGAGGCGACGTGAGTCACAGCAGAGCATACATGTTAAGGCTTTTTCACCGCAGAAATAAACTTGACAACAGCCACTATAGATGATAATAAACACACGATTACGATAGGATATTTGTATGTGATTTTCTTGAGTTGAATGTGTACATCTGAAATGCTAATTTGTGCAGCGATATAAAAGGCTATAAATAGCATATTTTGACAACAGTAAACGACCAAATTCCACATGTGATCGCAAAAGGAAGTTATTACAAACACTCGATGGTGGTTTGAAGTCAGTTCTGTGTAAAAGTGTACTATTAATCTCATAAATTGTCTTATTTAGCATGATGCTAATGTTAGCTCTAATGCACCTGCAGAAAAGGTCCAATACTTCTTCATAATGCATTTTGTCATAATACTTCACGTAAGGTTGCAAGAAAATGTTTTGTTGTATTTATTTAGAAATACTTTTGATAATAGTTGGGTAAATGTATCCTGGGATTGAAGCGATGTGGCTTGGTAAATGTTTTATTACCAGTATAAAGGCTGATAATGGCTGAATAAATACAAAAGAATAATGATAAAAGAATAATAAGGATTATGTCTCATACCTGGCGGAAGTGTGAAAGGTTCTGTTTCCTTAAACTAGTTTGTCATGCATTTCTTTATTTCAACACATTTACAGGTAAATCCTAGTATTTTAAATTTGTGATTGATCATGATTAATCACAGTCCATAACTGTGATTAACGCGATTAAATGTTTTTAATTGATTGACAGCACTATACTGTATATATATATATATATATATATATATATATATATATACACACACACACACACACACACACACACACACACACACACACACACACACACACACACACACACACACACACACACACACACACACAATTAAACATAGCCACACACCCTGTCTGAAAATGGCTGAAGGCACTGTAATTGCTTAGTGTTTGTCTTGTTGCAAAGGTCACTGGTGAGATTTCTAAATGTCCCTGCTGCACATTAAAGGAATATTATGCTTTAGTGCAGACTTCTGCTCTTCTATACATAGCCTTTAATATATTAATATATTGAGTGGAGCTTGCTAAGCAAACATCGCTGTCTATTGCTCATATACTTGAACAAACCCCAAACCTCTAAAGCAAACCACAACTTCAGGAGCAACTCATTCATTACGTTTGAATTGGACACCTCACAGGAAGCTGAAATGGAATGACAAGAAGTGGAACTGACTGAACAGCAATATAAAGAAATTAAAGAGTCACACAGCAGAGGAAGTGAATTAGTTGAAAACAAGTTGTTGTTTATATATATATATATATATATATATATATATATATATATATTATAATAAATAAAATAAAAAAATCATGATTTATGCAAATGTATTCTTATTTTGAAGACTTATGAGTAAATTAGCATTAAAATTGGCACTGAAAATGTGTCTTATGTAAAAAAAAAAAAAATAATAATAATAAAATAAATAATAATTATTATATAGATATATACTGTATATAGATGTACATATGTGACCCTGGACCACAAAACCAGTCTTAAGTGTCAATTTTTCAAAATTGAGATTTCTACATCATCTGAAAGCTGAATAAATAAGCTTTCCATTGGTGTATGGTTTGTTAGGATCTGACAATATTTGGCCGAGATACAACTATCTGAAAATCTGGAATCTGAGGGAGCAAAAAAATCTAAATATTGAGAAAATCGCCTTTAAAGTTGTCCAAATGAAGTTCTTAGCAATGCATATTACTAATCACAAATCAAGTTTTCATATGTTTACGGTAGAAAATTCACTAAATATCTTTACGGAACATGATCTTTACTTAATATCCTAATGATTTTTGGCATAAAAGAAAAATTGATAATTTTGACCCATACAATGTATTTTTGGCTGGATACTCCAGCGACTTAAGACTGGTTTTATGGTCCAGGGTCACATATGTATATGTATATTACAAATAATAATATTTAATATTAAAATATTTAATATAATGTTTAATATTTATTACAAATTTATAAAATATGAAAAAGTGAATATAAAATATTTAAATCATTATATTTACATTTATTATATTTAAATTTTACTTTTATCTGTATATTTAAAATGTTAAAATATTTATTGAAATTATTTAATATAATAATTTAAAATTAAAATACTTAATAATCACTGTATTCAATAGAACTTTTACATTTAAGTTTTTTTTTAAATACAATATATTTCCCACAAAGCACACTGCTAATTTACCCCGAAGTCTTCAAAATAAGAATAAATATGCATAATTATTTTAATTATGTATATGTAAACAAAACTTGTGTTCTGTGTGTATATGCTGAACATCTCAAATTCAATTGAAATTCTGCAGCTGAACTGGAATTTAAAAGCTTTTTCAGTTGGATCCTGAATGTTGCACAACCCTAAAACACACACACACACACACACACAGTGACTCCAACCTGTTTGAAAGATTAATAGCTGGCTGCAGTTAAGCGGACATGCACAGAATGAAATAACTGATGTAGTGAGCGCGATATGCAAACCGTGCATGGATGGGACAGAACTCTGATGAACTGTATATATATGTATCATACTGGGGTCCCTGCATGCTTTACATTTCCATATCTATCTATATCCATATCTATTGTATGTATCTGTGCGTTTCCTATCATAGAGCCATCATAGAGGCATAATGTTTGTGTGTGTGTGTGTGTGTGTGTGTGTGTGTGTGTGTGTGTGTGTGTGGAATGTCCCGGGACTTTTGAGTTCCCATGGCAACCACAAGGGATTAAAGATGTGATAACACTTGTCATTTAAGGAAAGCCCATCCTGCTGTGGAAAACTGGGGGGTGCGAGGGAAAAAAAAAACATACTGCCAATCTCATGAAAAAGCAAACTGCAAAGATATACTAAAACATTTTACTAAATATACTACTAAACACAGCTAAAAACATACTAGAAACACTTTTTACAAACATGGTGCCAATGACTTTTCCTTACATGAAAGCATGAAAAAGCCTAGCATAAAAGTAGTTAGTTTAAACTGTGTTATAGGCCTACTATTATAGTTTTTATTATTATATTTTGAAACAGTTTTTATTTTTATATTGTATTTTTCTTTTTTTTTTTGGTGTATGTGTGTCAACTGTATAGTTTTTAGGAATATTTATGTTTTAGTACATCAACTTAAAATGAGAAATGTTGTTTTCGCTACTATCTGAGATAAATAGTTTTATATTTTATTTCAGTTGATGGTAACACTTTATTTTGATGGTCCCTTTTGAACACTCTATTGACACTAAGTAATCTTGCAACTACATGTCAACAAACTCTCATAAGAGTATTAGTAGACTGTCTGCTTCATATCTACTAACTCCTTATTGTGTTGGTCTCCCAACAGATATTCTACTGACCATGAGTAACTTTGCAAGAACGTGTCAACTTAATCTAACTCTAACCCTACCAGTCAACTAATACACTACTAACACTCTAATAAGAGTCAGTAGAAATGAAGGTGCAACATTACTTATAGTTAATATAATGTGTTAAAGGGACCATCAAAATAAAGTGAAACCCAGTTGATTATTTTATTTCAAGTAGGGAAAATGTTAATGAAAATGTTTTCTTTAACTATACTTTTCAAACAAATTGGCTGTATTACACCTTAAATGTGTGCAACCTAATAGGTACAACCTTACTGCAACATGTATAAGAATGATAAAATCATATAATGTCATCATTTTGACAATTTGTTAAAATCCTATATTAAATATACTTATTGTAGTGGAAAACTATATAAAACTCAACTATTTAAATGGTTAATTAAACTTTTTTAATGTAGAATTCATTTGGGGGGTCAAAGAAAAGCAAAAGAAAAGCAAAGGTCCTTGGACCTCTTGAGGTTGACATTTAACATTTTCTCCAGGTCAAGCATTGTTCATGTACTGACCATCTGTTAAACAAGAAAAAGGGTTTAAGGACCTTTTTTCTTTTTCCCTATTCATGAAAAGTGCTTTAACCACTCACACTTTCAAAAATACAAAATAGAATGAGAAAGAGAGAGAGCAAGAAAGAGAGAGAGCGAGAAAGAGCAAGCACGGAGAGAGCTGTGGAATAAACAGAATATGAAATGTGAAAGTGAGGAGAAAAAGGGATGAGTGCAAACTGCAAAGACAATTTCAAAGTGGTTGTAGAGTAAAGTGAAGAGTAGGATTTTAGTAGAGAGAGATAAAGCAAGAATGACAAGTTGAGAAGGAAAAAAAGAGTGCAAAAAAAAAACTTATGTAGAGACTTGAGTGGGACTTGCAGTAATGCAATGACCTCAGGCTGCAACAGACCTCAAAACCCTCACTTCAATACACACACACACACACACAGTGCTCGAGGAGGCCGTGTGCTGACTGCTGATATTACAGCCCTGATGGAGGCAAAAAAGAAGAAAGGGTGGGGAAGAACACTCCACTAAATAAAAACAAAAAGTTAAAGTTGCTGTATAGTTTTCTGAATGTTAAAATACTTGCTCTTTCTCCAACTTTATATAAAAAGGATAATTTTCCTGCTTGAAAAGTAAAACTCCACCAATAGCGTGAGTTTGGGGGCGGGACAACCTGTTTTTCTGACCAATGGAAGACAGGAAGTTAACAACTGCATTTGGTGCAAAAATGAAGCAGCACACCTTTAATAATTCAATGGATAGTCATTTAAAAATGCTAAATCTGTCATCATTTGCTCACCCAGTTGTTGACTGAAGCACAGATTATATGTATTTTCTGTGGGATTGTCAGTAGATTGTCTAACAAAAGTATTTTTGATGGCTGTGTGGCTTTGAAAGATGAAGGCCACTGCTCATGGGTCGTGTGAACTACTTTAATGGTGCTCTGTTGTTGTATTTGGAGCTTGACAGCTGTAGTCAGCATGCACTTTCATTTCATTTCACTGAACTTTCATTTTCCTCTTCTTCTCAGGAGTCTTAAACTGTATTCAGCGGCTGCTTCTAATGAAAAATGCAGTAGCGTCATTGTTCCGTGTGTGTCATACAAACACACTCTCTCTCTCTAACATCAGTGTTTCTGCAGAGGCTCCATGACCAGATTCTAATCAGTGTTTGTGAGACAGACTGGAAAAATCAGCCTGTCAGTAACACACACACACACACACACACACACACACACACACACACACACACACACACACTAAACACATGAGTGCGTTCCTTCCTGCTCTAACACACACAGATTCATAGACAACTACTTGGAAAGACAGATTTCCTTTCATCATTCTTTTTCTATCCTTTTTAAATCTTTTCCCTTTCCCTCTTTTCTTCCTTCCATTTACTTAGCTTTTCCTTTTCCCTATCTTTCATTTGCTTTTCCGTCCTTATTTCCTCTTCATTTTTTTTCTGTTTCCTTCCTTTCCTTTCCTTTTCTCTTTCCTTTCCCTTTTCTTTCTTTTCCAATCATGTTCTTTTCATTTCTTTCCTTTTCACTTCCCCCTCTTCACTTGTCCTGAATGATTTTCTTCTTATTGATATCTTTCTTCTCCCTTTCTCTATTTTTTTCCTCTTTCCTTTTTTCAGTCCATTTCCCTTTTCCACTTCCTTTTGATAGTTTTCCCTTCTGTATCTTTTCCTTTTCCATTAACTTCACGTCTTTTTCCTTTTTACTTCCTTATATTTTCCCTTTCCACTTTTCTATTTCCTTCCTTTCCCTTTTTTTCTATTTCTTTCCTTTCCCCCTACCATTTTACCCATCTACTTAATACTTTTTTCTTTTAATGTTTCCTTTCCCATTTCTTTCTTTCTTTCTTTCCCTTTCTCTTCCTATTTCCTTTTTCTCTTCCTTTTGATATTTGTCCTTCTTTGTTTTTCTTTCCTGTCTTTATCCTTCGCCCCTCCCGTTCTCATTTCATTGCTTTTTCCTTATTTTTCCCTAATCTTTCCTTAATATTTTCCTCCCTTTCAATATATCCTCTTTCCTCTTCTTTCTTTTTTCTTTTCTTTTCATATGTTTTCCCCTTTCACTGTTCACATAAGCTTCCTTTCCTTTCCTTTGAAAGCTTTCCACTCTTCGTTTCCTTTCTTTCCTTATATTTCCCATTCCCTATTGTTTTTTCACTTCCTTATTCCTTCCCCTTTTTCCATAAAATTTCCTTTCCTCCTTTTCCCTATTTTTCCTTCTCCAGGCCTTAATCCTTTTTCTTCCTGTTGATATCTTTCATTTTTTCCCTTTCCCCACATTTACTTCCTTAGTCGCTTTCCTTTCCCTATCTTTCATTTGATCTTTGTATTTCCCTTTTCTTTTGATATTTGCCCCCGTTTTTTCCCTGTCTTTATCTTTTGCCTCTCCTTCTCATTTCATAGCTTTTTTCCTTATTTTTCTCTTATTGTTTTATTTCCTTTCCTTAATATTTTCCCATTTCCTTTCCTCTTCTCTTTCTTTTTTCTTTTCTTTCCCTATGCTTCCCCCTTTCACCGTTCATATAATTTTCTCTTTGTTTCTCCAATTTTTAATCCTTTCCCTTCTTTTTCACCTGCTCTCTGTTTCCCTCTCCTTTTCGTTTCACTTCCCTCTTTTCCCTTTCCTTAATCCGTTCCTTTCAGTTGCTGTGGTCTCTCTGTTCTGTGAGTGCTGGTCTCTGTGGTGATGGAGAGTGTTGTTGATTGTTTGGCTGTGAGCAGCTCTCGTCTCAAGAGGAAGCAGAAAGGCCCACACGCTTCACAGCAACTGTTGTGCCACATCTGCTATCAAAAAGTCACTCTCGCACTTGTGAACTTCTGAAACTCATAACAACTTTTGAAACTTTTAATTAGTTCCAGATTGTGTGTTGGAGGGTGTGGCAAATCATAAACGCAAGATGCGAGCACAAAACGCCAGCAAGAGGGGAAGAGAAAGAGAAAAGCGTGTCAAATTCGCAACATCCATCCAATGCTTCTCCCAAGAGACATGCCCCGGAAAGATAGAGGAAACAGAAGAAGAACTGGTTGAGAAACTCACACTTCTAACCCTGTCTAACCTTTTGTGTCATATATTAAAAATAGAGGCTCGTTCTGCTCCAAGAGATAGCTAAACCAGGCTTCACTCGCGCTAATAAAACACCCAGCTGTTGATCAGCCACAATAGACGTCTTTGTTCACCTCTATCTGTCAACCTCGTTGGAATAAAGACGATATTTTAAACTCCTCAGATCGTTTCCACATGTGTTTTGCACAGTTAACAAAATAAACCATTATTAATCACCAGGTCTAATAGCGCACGTAACCTGGGAATAATGCAGAGCGGCTGCTTGTTGTAAACATCTGACTGCTGATTAATTCTTGTTCCATCGTCCTGTTAAGCTTTTACACATGCCAGCGTTCCCTGGATTGCAAACGCTCTTTGAAGTTATTCAAAAAGACATTGCAAATGCAATTATTAATACAAACAATGGCATGAATCCACCAAACATGTTTTCAATTTCTGAACAAAAATGAATTCTGATATTTCTTGTGTGGTTTAGAGCAAAAAAAAAAAAAAGCGTTATGTTAATAATATGTTAATTAATAATATAAGTTAGTGGGGTCAGTAAGTTTTTTTTTTTTTTTTTTTTTTAGTTTAAGAAATTATTTTTAATTTTATTCAGTAAGGACTCATCAAAATGGTCAAAATGGACAGTAAAGATATTTATAATGTTACTAAAGACTTGCTGTTCTTTTGAACCTTCTATTCATCAAAGAATTCTGAGAAAACATTTAGCAGCACAACTGTTTTCAATGTTAATAATAATAAGAAATGTTTCTTGAGCAGCAAATCAGAATATTCAAATGATTTCTGAAGGATGACACTGAAGACTGGATAAATGGAGCTGAAAATTCAGCATTGCGTAATAGGAATAAATTACATTTTAAAATATATTTAAATACAAAATAGTTATTTTAAATTGTAAGAATATTTCTCAAAATGACCATTTTACTTTAGCTAAATGCAGTCTTGATAAGGATTTTTTAATTTTACCAGCCCCATACTTTTAAATGACAGTAGGTTATATGTGTTTTGAAGAAAATGTTTTAAAATATTTTTGACCGTTATAATTATTATGTGTAAAACTGTACACATATATTTACTTTTCTGCAAATAATCAACTTTAAATTGAAAATGGTAAAAGGTTTTTCAACACTCATCTATGAATGGAAACTTGACAGACTCATTTGAAACAGGTTTTTAAAACATTCCTCCTTTTCATCATCTCAAGCATCCTTATTTTTCTCAGACCCATTAACCAACAGAACACTGAACAATTAGACAATCTTAACCTGTAATTTCCTCCATTCATTGTGAGCTCCAGTAACCTTGCTCATGTTCAAAACAAAATCCCTTCGGCGATCAGCTAACGACCAATGGAAATCTCTCAGTGTTTGGTGGCTGCTGGCAGCTGTGGCGTCGTAAAAGCTCTGCTGGTGCCGTCTGTGTTTATCTTTGCAGTGGGATCCTCAATTTCCTATGTCTGCCTGCATTTCATTCTACAAGTAGCTCGTTCAAACTATTTATGTTGCACCCGGTGATGTTTAAGTTCTTTGGGTGATTTCTGAACATAACTTTACAAGCTGTTTCATTTCCTAGGGTGCGTTATGGGCAAAGTGGGTTTCGGATACAATCCTGTTGAGTCTCAGATAGCACATCCACAGAAATCACTGCAGGGTTATAATCGCTAACTGAAATATTTTCATTACTTGAAATAAACATTAATATATACAGTATAATATAATAATATAAAATATAAAAGTGAAAAAAAAAGTTAAAGTACTAAAATAACTAAAACTAAGTAAACTAAAACTTATAGACATATATACATAAAACATACATCAAATTAAAAAAATATTAACAAACTACAATTGTATAATAATAAAGATCAGTAGTTTCATTATGTCACAATTCAAGTAAGCAAGGGAGCCAGGAACAAGGAGACGAGGATTTCACAAAACCGAGAGTCTTTAATATCCACTGGGAACATAAGAGCACAAGGAATGATGTTCAAGAACCAACAAAGCATTAACTGAATGGACTAGGGCTTTTAAAAGACAGGATAACGAGGGAACTAAGGGGAGACACCTGGAATCAAATCAACAATTAACATGAGGGAGAAACTGGGTCACAGAACACATGGGGAGCAAAAACACAACAAAAACAGGTCCATAATCCTGACATTACGCCCCCTCCCGGAAGGTGCGTCCTCACACCGTAGTAACAACATGGGGAGGGGCGGGTGGTAACTACGGAGGTGGCTCAATAGGAGGACGAACCCCCGAGAGGGGGCCGGCAAACAGAGTCCAAGGGGGCAATGAAGGAGGGAGGAGCCAGGGAAGAGACAGGAGGGAACCGGAGCAGGAGGCTCACAGCAGGACCTAGGCCACAGCCATGATGATGGCCCACGGTGGAGCCGACGAAGGGAGGAGCCATGGAGGAGGAGTGGCTACCGACTCCAGGGGGCGACCAATGACAGAGCAGGTGGAGGAGGAGCCCGAGGTGGAGACGGAGAGCCAAAGAGCAAAGGCGAAGGGGAGGATCCGGGGGACCAAGGCGGAGCAGATGGCGCCGGCAACCAGGCGGAGATGGGGATCCAGATGGCCGCGGTGGAGCCGGCGCGGCACAGGACTGAGGAGGAGCCGAGGGGATGAAGGAGCCTGATGGAGCCAGAGGGACGAAGGGACGAGGCGCAGACAGAGGAGTGGAGTCCTGAGGCGCAGGATGGTTGACACCAGACCAAGGCAGAGCCGGAGGGACGAGGGAGCCCGGCGGAGCCAGTGGACAGATGGGCCACGGCGGAGCCGCAGGGTCAACAGGCCAAGGCGGAGTCCGGGCGTCAGAGGCTGGAGGCGGAGTCGAAGAAAACTCCGACCACGGCGACACTGGAGGATGGCAGTCCTGCAGGACTCGCACTGCATTGATGGTGGGCTGAGGGCGGGCAGAGGGGCTGCCAGACGACAGTGGAGGAGGAGGCAGGAGCGGGTGGGAGGGCAGGCATTTGTGAGCCTCCGGGCGAACCCCTGGGAGGGGGCCGGCAAACAGAGTCCAAGAGGGCAATGAAGGAGGGAGGAGCCAGGGAAGAGACAGGAGGGATCCGGAGCAGGAGGCGCACAGCAGGACCTAGGCCATAGCCATGATGATGGCCCACGGTGGAGCCGACAGAGGGAGGAGTCATAGAGAAGGAGTGGCCGCCGACTCCAGGGGGCGGAGGAGCCCGAGGCGGAGACGGAGAGCCGAAGAGCAAGGGCGACGGGGAGGATCCGGGGGACCAAGGCGGAGCAGATGGCGCCGGCAACCAGGCGGAGATGGGGATCCAGATGGAGGGAGGAGCCATGGAGGAGGAACGGGAACGGGAGCAGACACTGGAGTGTGCTTTCGAGTAGCAGGCACTGGAGGGCGCTCTGGAGGCGCAGGCTCTGGAGAACACTTTCGAGGAGCAGGCAAAAAGGATTGGACTGGAGGATCGGGAGCCCCCTCTGGGCTGGACATGGGGACCAGAGACGAAGGAGGGCTGGATGGGACCAGGCAAGACGAAGGAGAGACAAGAGGGGGCAGTTCGATCTCCAGATCTGTCTCCCAGTCAATCAGATCCCCCTCCATGTCCAGCAGTCCCAGCTGTATAATCAGCTCACCCTCAGCCACTATGCAGGGGGCGGAGCTCCTCTCCGCGCTCTCACTGTCCGCGGCATTCTCCCTCGTGGCAGGCTCTGTTGCCGGCTCTCGCACCTTGACTGATGTCATCAGCAGCTCTGGCTGCGCGGCGATCCTCAACACTTGTTCCGTGCGGCGATGGCTCATCGGTCGCAGCGGGCTCCGGCTCTCCGTCAGCGGTAGGCTCAGGCATACGCTCCACACAGCAGGGAGATGGTGGGCTGGGCACTGGGTCTGGAGTGGATCTGGCGAGATCATCCTCAGGAGAGACGGTGAGGGGCGATCCATTTCTTGCCAGAGTCCACTCCACGAAGGCGACAAAATCCTCTCGAGGACCATCTTCGGAAAACAGCGGTGTTCAGGCTTGCATCATAGAATGTGCAGAGCGTGTCGTCCGGTTAAGCTGGTGGCATTAGCTAAACACAGGAACAGTCTTGTATGGTCCTCGAGAGATCGGTCCCCCTGCTCCAGCTGGAGGAGGAGGAATTCGGGCCAGAGAAGGGGATCCATAAGGAAACATACAATGGAAACAAAAAACTGAGTAAAAATGGGAAACAAAACGGATGGTAGAACACGGAGGTTACTGTATCAGTCGGTTCTTCTGTCACGATTCAAGAAAGCAAGGGAGCCAGGAACGAGGAGACGAGGATTTCACAAAAACGAGAGTCTTTAATATCCACGGGGAAACGTAGAGCACAAGGAATGACGTTCAAGAACCGACAAAACACTAATCCTGACACATTAGTGTTAAATTAACTAAATATCCATTTATTCTGTGTAGGTAGGTCTATAACATAAGGATTACATTTAGATAAAATTTTGATCACAATTTCCATTATTTATTTATTTATTTATTTATTTCCATGTGTTTTATGTAACTGTTCAATGTTTAAAGTCAAAAAGACATTTCATACAAACAATGACATGATTATACACTTGTGGGTTAATGCTGATAACTATTAAAATCAGCTAATAATAAAAAGAGACAACAACAACAATTTAGATTTATTATAGGATGCACATAAATAGATCACATTTTTAATGATTTTTTCTGTATTTTCTGTGCAACTGTTCACATATCTTTTGCACCATCATTTAAATACTATCATTTTTGTCCGTCTGTTTTGTTTGTTTCTTTAGCTCTTTGTGGATGAGTGTGTCCTTTTCCACCCTCCCACTCCAGGTGCTGATTTCCTGCTATGGAAATGTTCGTCACCAGCTGTGCCACATTATGACACATTAAAACGTCCGTTTGCTGCTCATTTCAATAAGAGCGCTTTTAATGAGGAAACATCGATTCTCTCCGGTCTGAGCGAGGCTGTAATGAAATAAGAGAGAGGGATGGAGAAGAGTGGTAATCGCTGATGAATGTGCTGTCTCATTGAAGTCGACATGGTGAAAAGGCACAAGCCTCCCCTCACCAATCAGCCCTCATTAGTAGTGACACAAACAACTTCATGCTGTTTTCCTACAGGTCAGCCGGAAATGAACGATGACACAGACCTGTGCACTCTCGCTCTCATGGGTCAGCGGTGAATTTAACAACAGCAATCAGAGGCTCATCAGAGAGTTTATGATGAGTTCAAACGCAGGACTTTGATGTGCTGTAGGTGGACGGGAGGTCAGAGGTCAGTTTTGGCAGCTTCCTCAGAAGGAGACCACGGCGGTCCATGGGTACAACATGACTGTGTTTGAAATAGCATACTAGCATACTATTACAATTACTACAATATAGATATTGCGTATATGGTGTACAATATGTACATTTTAAACCTCGAAACCTATGTATCTATATAACAGAGCTTACTTACTACTTCCACATATACATATACATACACACACACACACACACACACACACACATATACATATACATATACATATATATACAGTTATGGCCAAAAATATCGGCACCTTTGGTAAATATGATCAAGGCTGTGAAAATTAATCTGCATTGTTAATCCTTTTTATCTTTTATTTAAAAAATTCACAAAATCTAACCTTTCATTGGATAATAAGAATTTAAAATGGGGGAAAATATAATTCTTCTTTGATCATATTTACCAAGGGTGCCGATATTTTTGGCCATGACTGTATATATATACATACATACACACACATAATATGGCATGCCGTTCAGGAAATTATGGTATTTATAATATGAAGATTGAATATATTGAATGAAAGTATATATATATATATATATATATATATATATATATATATATATATATATATATATATATATATATATATATATATATATATATGGAATGAAACTTGAATATATTGAATGAAAGTATAAATATATAGAATGAAACTTGAATATATTGAATGAAAGTATACATATATGAAATTAAACTTGAATATATGGAATGAAACTTGAATATATTGAATGGAAGTTTGAATATATAGAATGAAATTTGCAGTGTATGGAATTTAATTCCAAATTCATTAAGTATTTAATGAATAATAATATACTGTAGCTAGTTATATCCTTGTTATCAGAGCGATAGTTTTCTGAATTGAATGACTTTAAAAATATAATTTCCTCAAATTTTCCAATACTTTGTTTAACTAAAAATTTTGGCAACAGCTGATCATATACCAAAAAACAATACAAACAGTTTGGAGTGTACATCCCTTCATCTCAGATATTTCATACAGTGTTAATTCTGACAGCATTATGATTTAGTTTTAGTCTTTTGGCTAAAATGCCATATAGTTTTAGTCATATTTTAGTCAGTTGAATTGTTTTAGTATTAGTCTAGTTTTAGTCGACTAAAAATACAGTAGATTTGTTTGACTAAAATCTACTGAGTTTGGTTAAACTGTAATGCATTAATTAAGCATTTAAGTATCACACAACTGTTACTTGAATACATGACTAAACTAACAGTTTGACATAATTGTGTGTTTTTGGACAATTCAAGTGCAAAAAGACAAAACAGAGCTCAATTCTGTGCTCATCAGGGCCTAACGCACACTTTTTATGGTTTTAGTTAACTATAATAATCCTGATAGTAAAATCTATTTATTGAATAATATGTCAAATAATGTCCTTAGTCTTTCCTTCCTGTGACTGTAATCCCCGAAACAAGAGAAATACACCGGAATTCTTATTTGCAGGCTGTTCATTCAAGTTCATGAGGGAAATACAATATGCATTCTTACAACCGTCTAAAACACATTGCCATATAAACATTGTAAAGTATAATTAATCAGCATTAGTTCATAAGCAGTTGCCTGTCATAAATGTGAGCTATTCATTTATTGCAAACCGCTCTGAATCAGTTTGAAGCACTGTTGTCGAGCCTGTAGAACATGCAAAAGCGCAGAGTTTTCCCGCAGTTAGATCAGAACGTTACAATTCATATGTGCACATCTATCACACAGGACGTCAGTTCTGACTGGGAATTTTTATCTCATTTTTATTTGTCGACAAATATAGCATCGATGTAGATTACTACAGAACTACACAAATGTACTGTTCACACATGCAAGTGTTCCTTTTTTGACCTGTAAGATACCATTCACTTGTTTCAAAATACATACTCTTTAAATGTTAATCATCCACCCAATTCAAGTTTCGTCCCATATATTCAAACTTTTATTCTATATATTCAGATTTTCATTTCATATATTCAAATTTTATTCCATATAGTCATACTTCCATTCAATATATTAAAGTTTCATTCCATATACTCAAATTTTCCTCAATGGCATGCCATAACACACACACACACACACACACACACACACACACACACACACACACACACACACACACACACACACACACACACACACACACACACACACACTCACACACACACACACACACACACACACACACACACACACACACACACACACACACACACACACACACACACACTTACATATACATATACACATATATATATATATATATATATATATATATATATATATATATACATTAAATAGATGCGAGACAGATAAATTTATATTTATCATATAAATGCTTAAGAGATTTCTTTCAAAAATCTTACCAACTCCAACCTTTTGAACAGTAGTGTGTTTATATAGCTTTTTTCCCACTTCAATTTTGTGTACTGCATCATCTTTCTTCATTACACATTCATCCATATATTCTTTGCATACAGAAAATGTATTTTCTGCACTGCGTGGATCAAGACATCTCTGTGATGTCCTATTGGCCAGGAAAGATCAGCAATGATACAAACAATTTCAACCTCTCCTGTGAGCCGCCAAAGGATCAGCGGCAGCTTTAACGAAAGGTCAGTGCTTTAATGCAAGTCAGATGAGGGCCGTGAATGACTTTAAACTACAGCTTGTTACCTCAGGCAACACGGGAAGCAATAAAAATCAAGGCAAAAACAAGATAAACAGCATAAGATCTAGTTGTGTCCTCGGGCCACACACACATATGAAGTTTTCGAGGTAAATCAGGTCTGTTTAATGGCCATGTGTCTCTGTGGGAAAGAGAGTAGTATATTTAATTTATCTCAGAGATTTATCCCTCTATTTGAGCAGAGTGTGAGAGAGATAGTGCTCACATTGACATACAGGATCACTGCAGTCTGGGTGTCTGGTTGTGATAGAAAGTCAGTGAGTGAGTGAGTGAGTGTGTGTTTTAGAGAGAGATAACGAGAGAAGGAAGCCATACTAAAAAGAAAAATAACAAATGAGATCTCTATAATGTCCCCTTTGTTTCTCTTAACACGTTTTGCCCAAAGTCACCATAAAATCAAAATCATTTTTTCTCTTCTCTGATGAAGTGTTTTTCATTGTGAGGGCGGAGACAACCTGTCACTCACATGAGATCGACCAATAGCAATCTACAACAATCCAACCATCCAATCAACTGCCTAAGAACAAAATCAAGTCCTCAAAATAAAGCACAAACATACTCACAGCCAGGGGTGCCATAAGGGGTGGGAAGGTTAGGATGATTCCAAGGGCCCGATGATGGGCCCCCCGAGGGGGAGAACACGATTTACTGAGGGGCCTCTCTGGAATGTGATTTCTAATCAAAACAAAAATGAATTAAACAAATTTAAATAAGTAAAAATAAATCAATAAAATGATCCAACAATGGTAATTCCTGAAAAGTTATATGTGTGTGTGTGTGTGTGTGTGTGTGAGTGTGCGGCACAAAATACAGTACCACTTTTTGGGCACCCTGAAGCCCAGCGCTGGCCGGTGTGTGTGTCCGTTTGTATATAGAACTATGCGATGAGTAGTCAGACCAAATTTAGACATGTCCTGCCTGCTACCCGATTTTTATCTCCAAGTTCATCTGTCATTATTGAAGTGTGTTTTACACTGTTTATATATTCCCAGAGAGCGAGCATGGAGCGAGTGTGTGCCTATATGAAGACACAACACAAAGAGTGTGACAATACTGACCTCCAGCTACAAGATTTGAAGCACCACACACACATACACAGTATCCTTTACATTTGTGGGAGAAAAGCTAAAGCGAAAGAGGTTAAAATACCGAAAAGTGTCCAAAACCCCCCTAAAACCAGCCAACAAACTGGAAGACCAGCCAACCAGTTTATGCTGGATTTTGCAGCAGTAGTGTCTGCTTGTATGTGCACTGTGTATTTGCCCACATGCATGTGTCGTTAAATGATGAAACTATTCTGAAACTTTAGTAAAATCTTTCCAACAATACATACATCAGCACATTTACCTGGCTGGAGTCCTTAAACTTAAACTAAAACAAACAGATTAAACAGATAGAGTAGAACAACATTAGAAGGTTCAATATAAGAAATATTATTTTAATAATAATAATAATAATAATAAATACATTTTAATTATTTAATAATAACTTATAGTTTATTGCATGGTTTGTCTCCTAAGAATTAATATTTATATACGGATCAATTTTAAATAACTGAAAGAAAAAAAAACAGTATGATACTTGATAGATTTTTTTTTTTTTTGCATTAAAGGAAGCACAAACGATTCTTCCAGCAGCTAAAGATATTTTCTGTTCTTCATTTTATTTCCATTAGTGTGTTAATAAACATGTGGCATCACGTTAGTGGTTTTAAATGGATGAAATGAAAGTCAGACCTAATCCTCTATTAAAAATAAAAGCTGTTTATTGGGAATCTTTTGCTAGAACAACACCCAACTGTTTCAGATGTGGGAAACCTTCCCAAACTCCACGTGACATTTTAACAGGCCAATCAAATGATAAAAGAACGTCTTGATCCAGCAGAAGCGGATCTGTATAATAATCTCCTCTTAAATGTTATGATTCATACAAATACTGAAATGTGTTCACCATTTTTTAGATGAAGAGGAACACTAGCGAATAAGAAGGGCTTATTCAACTGCAGTAAGCCACAAACAAACTTAAAATTTGAAGAATTATTTTAGGATAATGTCTACACATGATGACTTGATAATAATGGGACTCAACTGATGTGCCTTTTAGACCAAAAGTCCCGAATCCTCCATCTGGCATCTATTTCATTGAAGACAAGACAGCAAGAGTGAGGAGCAACACACCTTTTCATTAGTTTTCCTAAATGGAGACATTGTCTATATTTCAATTATTTCTTGTCTTGAAATTCCCATGATCTGTTTGGCTATTTATGCTGTTCATTCTCTCATCAAATCTAAACAAGCTGCTCCAGTTTTTGTCATGAATCTACTCATTTCAGATCTCATCCAGATTGTTTGCATGATACTACTATACAGTACAATCAATCAATCTACTGGTTTATCACCATATGCATCACATTTGCGTGAGCTGGTTTCACAGGTTTGTATTTCATGACATGAATAGCATTCTGATCGCTCATCCCATTTGGCACAGGTCTCATCGCTCACTCAAATGTCTTGTGTGTACGTCACTGACCAGTTGGCTTATACCTTTGTTATTCCAGGTCCATTTGTAATGAATTATCTGGTATATATCATGCCATTCATCCCCTATGGGGTGACCATTATGTGTTTTCTAGGTGCATGCAGGTCTCTCTCTCACTCAATCTCTCTCACTCCTCTAAAGAAGCAGTTAGTTCTGGCCACTCTGTTCTTTGTGGTGATCAGTTACACCTTTCTAATCCTCCCCTTGCAAATTTGTCTTTTTCTGCATTACAATGTGCACAAATTCCCATTTAATCTGATTTCCTTTACTCTCATTTTTTATCTGTTAACCCCGCTTGTGGACTGTTTGCTGTATGTGTTCATGAGGAGCGACGCTGAGAACATCATCAGGAGTCCTCACTGCTGCTCCAGACTGAAGAGAGTCCGGTCTGAAACGGGACAGACCACATCTGTACAGACTGATCATGTGTGAGAGATTCACACCAGACTGCTGATGTCAGCAATTCATTTATGAACATATAATAATAGTTCTCAAATAACTCATTACAGCATGTTCAACTGAAAGCCGAATGAATTTGAGTAAAGCAAAAAATAATTAATTTAGTCAAAAATCGAAATAATACCAAAAACAACTATATACCAAAATTCAAGTTAATTTGATTTCTATTTTTATGCTATATAAAAATCAAATGAACTTGAAAATCACACACACAAATGATATTTTTAACATGATGGTCTTGAAATAAAGACAAGTAGATTTCTCGGTGAGGTAAATTATTGATAAACAAAAACTGTCAATGAATAAATAAATAAATAAATACAGCCAAAAACAGTTAGTAATAATGCACTTTTGTCTTCCATTTAATACCATCGTTTTCTTGTTGATGAATAAAGGAGCAACAACTGTGGCAACAAATGAGTGGTTCCAAATGGACAAAACTGGTCTCAGCTCTCATTTACTATTAACATGATAAAAGCGGTTTATTGTGTAGCATTAGCTAGTTTTACTGGACGACACCCAACCCTGTATAATGTGAGGAACCTTCCCACATTTCACGTGTCAGTTCAGCTTCATTATAAATCAAGTTTTCCAGCCAGCAGTCACGTAGTTATCAGGACCTGTACAAGTGAAGGTAGGATTGTGTTTATTGGTACAGCTGAGTAGACTGTTATGATCCTGATAGATATTTTTGTTTTATGAGCAAATTTAGACATTTTCAATGATGACTGAATGCTGAGACTGACTAATCTGAATTTCAGAGCATTGCATTAAGACCCAATTTCACAATTGTCATAGAATTAGAATGATTATGAAAACTTTATTATTAAAACTTCATAGAAATCTACATAAATCCCAGAGAAAATGTAGCCTATCCAGTGTAATTTACTTGGCACTCAATGGGACAGTCACAAACCTCCCGGTTTTCATCCAAAATATCTTAAATTGTGTTCCGAGGACAAATGACATGGGGGGGGGGGTAAGTGATTAATGACAAAATTTTCGTTTTGGGGTGGAGTAACCCTTTAATAAACATGTCAGCTGTGCAGGCATCATATTAGTGGTTTTAAATGGATAAAATGGAACTCAGTCCTCATCATCTATTAAAAATAAAATATGTTTATTGGGAATAATTTGCTAGTATGACCGAACAACACCCAGCTGTTTCAGGTGTGGGAAACGTTTCCTCATACAGTATCATGTGACGTTTTTACAGGACAGATAATTAAAGAAGGTCTTGATCCAGCAATGATTAGCGAACAAGAACAAGACCCAGATGAATGAAGGTATGATTGTGTTTCTGTACATCTACAAAACCTTTGCATGACTAGTAACTTACTATCCAAACCTCATGTCCCAGGGTCCCGACTGTTCATGTTGTTCAATGTAATAATCTCCTCTTAAATGTTATGATTTACACTACTGAAATGTGTTCAGCTTTTTTTAGATGAAGAGGAACACTGGATAATAAGAAGGACTTATTCAACTGCAGTAAGCCACAAACAAGCTGCATTTTGTATAAAATGAGGAAATATTTTAGGATAATGTCTACACATGATGACTTGATAATAATGGGACTCAACTGATGTGCCTTTAGATCAAAAGTCCCGAATCCTCCATCTGGCATCTATTTAATTGAAGACAAGACAGCAAGAGTGAGGAGCAACACACCTTTTCATTCGTTTTATCCACCAGTTCTGCATTTCGGTGATGGAAACTCCCAGATCTCCATTCAATACTACATCTGACAGCCATCTTTACAGCACCACAGCCGAGCCAAACTATGATGCTTACAATCAAAGCAGCAAAGGTCATCCACTGCTTGCAGCTGAAGTCATTGTCTATATTTCAATCATTTTTAGCATTGAAATTCCCATGATCTGTTTGGCTATTTATGCTGTTTATTCTCTCCTCAAATCTAAACAAGCTGCTCCAGTTTTTGTCATAAATCTACTAATTTCAGATCTCATCCAGGTTGTTTCAGTGTTACTACTAAATGTTAGAAATGACTACTGGCAGTTCACGGCATACATCACATTTATATGGGCTGCTTTCACAGGTTTGTATTTCATGACATGTATAGCCGTAGAGAGATACGTTCTGATCGCTCATCCCATTTGGCACAGGTCTCATCGCTCAGTCGCATGTCTTGTGGGTGCGTCACTGATTGGTTGGCTTACACCTTTTATTCCTTTTACAGCTGTCTATTTTATGAATTCTCGGACATATATAATGCCCTTCATTTTCTATGGAGTGATCATTCTGTGTTTTGTAGGCACATGCAGGTCTCTCTCTCACTCAATCTCTCTCACTCCTCTAAAGAAGCAGTTAGTTCTTGCTCCTCTCTTCTTTGTGGTGATCAGTTACACCTTTCTAATCCTCCCCTTGCAAATTTGTATTTTTCTGATGAATTCGCTCAACGTTCCACAAAGTCTGATTAAGTTAGCTGTCAATCTTTATGTGTTAAACCCGCTTGTGGACTGTTTGCTGTATGTGTTCATGAGGAGCGACGCTGAGAACATCATCAGGAGTCCTCACTGCTGCTCCAGACTGAAGAGAGTCCGGTCTGAAACGGGACAGACCACATCTGTACAGACTGATCATGTGTGAGAGATTCACACCAGACTGCTGATGTCAGCAATTCATTTATGAACGTACAATAATAGTTCTCAAATAACTCATTACAGCATGTTCAACTGGATGCAATGTGCATGACTTGAGTGTTCATCCTGTAATGGGATTCAATGAATAAAATGATGCATGTCCTGTGTTGTTGTGCTTTATGTCTGTACATCACTTATTGATAAACTACTTTTTGTAATGTAATTATATGCCAGTATGGTTATAATACTTGTACTTGGAAATGATGTCATCATATTGATCTTTAGAAAGTTATGAAATGCTACTGTCACATTTTACTAACAGAGAAATAAAGAAAGCAACCATTTCTTCTCCGAGACTCCTTCAGTAACTGTCCATTTTAGAGGTGCAAGATATTTCAGGATTATATCGGTTGATAAAACTATTCTGAGATCTTTCCAACAATACGCACGTCAGCACATTTACCTGGTTGGAGTCCTTGAACTAAAAGAGATATTTCTAAACAGATTAAACAGATCTGAAATGTTAAAATAAACTAAATAAATATTATTTTAATAAAAAAATATTAATATTAATAAATAATAATATGATCCAGATAGATATTTTTGTTTTATGTGCAAATTTAGACTTCAACAGGGGTCAGTGTTATCTGATGACTGAATGCTGTGAATTTAAAAGCATTGCAGTCTTTAAAAAAATGGTGCTATATAGCACTAAAAGTGGTTCTTAGGCTCGTAATTATAGGGGAACCACTTTTGGTGCTTCAGTGGTTCTTCAGCGGTTCTTTGGCATGACTGAGGGGCTATATAGTACCGCTACCATATACAGAACCTGTTAAGCTCCTGTATGGTTCTTCAGTGGTTCTTTGGGGTGATTAAGGTGTTATGTAGCACTACTGCTGTACAAAGAACCTTAAGCCCCTTTAAAGGTTCTTTACGAGCCAAAGAACTACTGTTGGTGCATAGTTACAGTTATCATCATTTGTGGATATAGCCAAGAAAACTACATGAATCCAGAGAAAAATAATCCATTTTTCCATGGTTTGTCTCCTAAGAACTAACATTAAATACTGATAAAAGTTAAGTAATGGAACAAAATAGCATGATTCTTGATACATGTAAAGGTTTTTTTTAAAGGAAGAACAAATGATTCTCCCAGAAACAGCAGATGAAGATATCTTTCTGTTCTTCATTTTATATCCATCATTGTGTTCATAAACATGTCAACTGTGGCATCACGTTAGTGGTTTTAAATGGATGAAATGGAAATCAGACCTTATCATCTATTAAAAATAAAAGCTGTTTATTGGCAATCATTTGCTAGTTTTACTGAACAACACCCAGCTGTTTCAGATGTGGGGAAACTTTCCCAAATTTCACGTGACGTTTTTACAAGTCAGTCAGATTGTAAAAGAAGGGCTTGATCCAGCAATGATCAGTGAACAAGAACAAGACCCAGATGAATGAAGGTATGATTGTATTTCTGTACATGTGCATGAGCCTTTGCATGACTAGTAATTTGTTATCCAAACTTTATGTTCCAGAGTCCTGACCATTCATATTGTTCTAATAATCTCCTCTTAAATGTATACATTTATACAAATACTGAAATGTGTTCAGCTTTTTTTTTTTTCTTTTTAAGATGAAGAGGAACATTGGATAATAAGAAGGAATTGTTCAACCGCAGTAAGCCACAAACCAGATGCATTTTGAATAAAATGAGGAATTATTTTAGGATAATGTTTACACATGTTGCTTTGATAATACTGTGACTCGACCGATGTGCCTTTTAGACCAAAAGTCCCGAATCCTCCATCTGGCATCTATTTCATTGAAGACAAGACAGAAAGAGTGAGGAGCAACACACCTTTTCATTAGTTTTATCCACTAGTTCTGCATTTCAGTGATGGAAACTCCCAGATCTCCATTCAATACTACATCTGACAGACATCTTTACAGCACCACAGCCGAGGCAAACTATGATGCTTACAATCAAAGCATAAACGACCCAGATGACAATAAACCACTCATAAATGGAGATGTTGTCAATATTTCAATTATTTCTTGTCTTGAAATTCCCATGATCTGTTTGGCTATTTATGCTGTTCATTCTCTCATCAAATCTAAACAAGCTACTCCAGTTTTTTGTCATAAATCTACTCATTTCAGATCTCATCCAGGTTGTTGTAGTGTTACTACTATATGTTATAAATTACTACTGGCAGATCACAGCATACATCACATTTATATGGGCTGGTTTGACAGGTATGTATTTCATGACATGTATTTTGCAATTTCTCGGTCGCTATACACACCCGCCTTTAAGCTTTCCTGTGGCGCCTACACTATGTGCTGTCACAATATTTTAGATTCATTCTGTACCCTTTAGGTTAATTGTTATATCCAGTGAATGCACATTAAAAATGGGAATGTGCACATTTTAATTTTGATTGTTTATTGAGTTATGTTTAAGTGTTCTCTTATTTATTTATTATTATTATTATTATCATTATTTATTTTATTATCATATTCTGTTCCCATTTATTTTGTTTTGTTTATTTCTTTTAGGTCTAAGAGGCAGGACATTCTAGACAAACTCCTTAAACTTGATGAAACATACGCTATCTCTCCCTCCCCCACCCTTTACAAAAGACGACTTGTATTACAATCAGAATACGTTTGTCTGATGACACATGATGTAGAGAGACAACTGCGAGAAACTAAGCAACGTTTTTTCGAACATGGCGATAAGGCAGGTACACTCTTAGCCCAACAGGCTTGTGCAGCCAGTGTCTCTATAGAGATATTGTAAAAATTGCATTGTATTTTATAGGCTAATTCCAAGAATTATTTCTCCTAGTGGTAATCTTACTGCAGATCCAGCTGAAATCAACAAAGTTTTCTTAGATTTCTACATTAACCTTTATACATCTGAGCACCCTCCAGGTTCAGCAAATATTTCCAACCCCTTAGACTCATTAAATTACCCTAGAATTGACGAAGACATGGCTAAGGAATTAGGCAGTCCCATTTCCCCTCAGGAGGTCCAAGAAGCTATTAGATCAGTGCAGAATGGGAAATCCCCAGGCCCTGATGGGTTTACAGTTGAATTTTATAAGGCATATTCTAATTTATCTTTCTTTAATACTAGAAGGTTATTTAACAATATTTTCTCTCCTTCATCCAATACCCCTGAAGTTTTAGTTTCATTAGATGCAGAGAAGGCGCTCGATAGGGTGGAGTGGGAATACCTGTTCTTTGCTTTAGCTAAATTTGGGTTTGACCCCAAATTCACTTCTTGGATTCGACTTCTCTATGCTTGCCCATCTGCCTCAATGTATACGAATGGTATTCATTCACCACCATTTTTGCTCCAATGGGGGACATGTCAAGGGTGTCCACTCTCACCCTGGTTATTTAATATAGCTATTGAACATTTGACTATCTGGCTTCGTAGTCATGATGCATTTAAAGGCATCGTCCGCCATGGCCAGGTCCATAAACTTTCCCTTTATGGGGATGATTTGTTATTATATGTTTCTGACCCTTTAATTTCTCTCCCCCTATACTATGCATTCTGGACCAGTTTGGCTGTCTATCAGGGTATAAGTTACATTTTTTAAAAAGTGAGTTATTTTTCATAAATCAAATGGCTAAATCTCTTTCTCTCTCTTCATTCCCCTTTAAGTTAGCCTTGGATGGGTTTAAATATCTGGGCAGATTTATAACCAATTCGTTTAAAGACTTGTTTTTTAAGAATTTTATGCCACTTTTGGACAAATTAAAATTAGATTTTGCCAGATGGAGCTCCCTCTCCCTATTTTTAATAGGTCGCACGAATCTTATTAAAATGATTATCCTGCCGAAATTCTTGTATCTTTTTCAGCATGTCCTAGTCTGTATTAATAAATCCTTTTTTACTAATTTAGACCAGCAATTGAATGGCTTCTTTTGGAGTAACAAGCCAGCTCGTATAAGAAAATGAGTTCTCCAGCTTCCCAAATCTGAAGGGGGTTTAGCACTTCCAAACTTTCCATGTTACTTCTGGGCTTGTAATATGACTAAATGACTTTACTGGGTTGGCCTTAGATGTTGTGCCTCTAGCCCGCCCTAGTTACACATAGAAATATCTTCTTCTTGTTCCTTACTTTGTAATATTTGTTCTCAGCTTCCTCTTGAGGGTCACAAAATTTCGAGCAGTCAAGTAGTTATTAAGACTATTAAGATTTGGCTTCAATTCAGGAAACAATTCGGTTTGCACAAAGCCTCAATTTACATGCCAATTTCAAATAATCACTTATTTCCTCCATCCCTTTCAGACCGTGTCTTCGATATTTGGGCATGTAAGGGTCTTTCTACTCTGAACGACTTTTATGAAAAAGAAATCTTCTCCTCTTTCTCTTCTTTATCAGTTAAATTCAATCTTCCTAATAGCCATCTTTTTCATTTTTTTTTCAAGTGAGACACTTTATTCAAAAGTTATTTTTCCAATCGGCCCCCTGAATCAGAACTTAATTCTCACCCTTGACCCTGGTCAAAGACAGCTGATATCCATCATCTACGGTAAAATAACCTCCCTAACCTCATCTACAGTTGACTCTCTTAAACAAACCTGGGAGCAGGATCTGGGTATCGACATATCGGAAGACCAGTGGAAGAACATTCTTAGTTCAACTTAGTTTCGTCTCTCTGTGCTAGACATGAGCTAATATAATGTAAAGTGCTTCACAGAGCTCACTCAAAACAAATTAACTTGAAATCACACACACAAATGATCTTTTTTTAACATGATGGTATTGAAATAAAGATAAGTAGATTTCTCTGTGAGGTAAATTATTAATAAACAAAAACCGGCAAATAAATAAATAAATAACTATTGGCAATAATGCACTTTTGTCTTCCATTTAATACCACCTTCTTGTTGATGAATAAAGGAGCAACAACTGTGGCAACAAATGAGTGGTTCCAAATGGACAAAACTGGTCTCAGCTCTCATTTACTATTAACATGATAAAAGCGGTTTATTGTGTAGCATTAGCTAGTTTTACTGGACGACACCCAACCCTGTATAATGTGAGGAACCTTCCCACATTTCACGTGTCAGTTCAGCTTCAATATAAATCAAGTTTTCCAGCCAGCAGTCACGTACAGTTATCAGGACCTGTACAAGTGAAGGAAGGATTGTGTTTATTGGTACAGCTGAGTAGACTTGAAAGCCTATTTTTTTGTTCAGACTGTAATATTAAATGTTTTCTCATTTAAAATGTTTTATGTGTGATTCCATGTATGTATTCTGTCTTGTGATGTTATCTAGCACATTTAATGTATTTTTACATTTACTTTATTTTCAGTTGAAGTTGAACAAAGAAAAGGACTTGACCATCTGCAATTTAACAAAGAAAACACTCGGAAATCATGTATGTGGAATTTTCACATTTTTAATGACTCATTTTGATCTAATGTTTTTCTAATGCCATAAGACAAAGCATAAGTATATATTAGATTAAAAACATGTTTTTCATAATCTCAAATCATAGGTCAGACAACTAATGGTGGAGACAAGATTACAAGAGTGAGCAGAAAAACGTCTTCATTAAATCCACTAGTTCTGCATTTCCAAATGTCACTGGTGACGGAAGCTCCCGGAACGCCATTTTTATTATTTTTTTCAATGGCACTGCTGATCCAAAAACTAATGCTTCTAATCCAAATTTGCACAAAACTCATAGCATTACAGCCATAATAACTAGAGAAATTGTCTTTGTTTCGATCATATCTAGCATTGAAATTCCCATCTTCTGTTTTATGCAGTTTGTTCTCTCATCAAATCTAAAGAACTGCTCCAGTTTTCGTCATAAATCTACTCATTTCTGATCTCATATTGATCTTTAGCATACTACTCTTTACATTTAGCTTCAATTGGGAAATATTGTCCATTGCGAGTATCGCACTGGAATGGGCTAGTTACACAGGTTTGCATTTCTTGACATGTATATCAGTAGAGATTAGGGATGTTCAACAGCGATTGATTGGAGCAGCGCTTTGGGTCCACAGCATGGGTCCAAAGACATGAGAAGAGAGAGAAGCCAGTGATGTCTGGGTTGGTTATACATATCTGATTCATTTAATATAGGATGTGCTGGGATATTAACAAAAATTTGCTGACTGCGGTAAAGTTAGATGTTTGACATTCATTAGACATTCGGTTTCATATCAATTAAACTCTTTGCACTTGTTATGTTTTTAGCCCAAATTATGTCAGATAGACATAGATATATGTTCTTTATGTTGCACAAGGCTTCATTTCTAGAAAAAAACAAAAAAACAAATTAACCATATAAATTAATTAAATAATTAAACTACATGACATTATACTATTAAACCAATACTAAAATGTTCAGAAAAACATCCATCCTTGTTATTGCACAAGACTCCATTTTTGGAATTAGCATTTTAATTTTACAACTTTTAATGTATGAAATAATAGAAATCCATTAAATGACATCACCATTTAAGATAAAGGTACCGAACCATCTGTAAAAATCTCTAAATAATATTCCCTATAATGCACATGGCTTGTTTATTCAGAGTATTCCTTTATTGTTTTTATATACAGTACTGAAACTGTATTTTTGCTATGTTTAATATATTGACATCGTTTGAGATAATGGTATCACAATAACTGTAAAAATCTCGAAAGATTATTCCCTGTAATGCACAAGGCTGGTCTTTTCAGAATATTCCTTTATTGTTTTTATATACAGTACTGAAACTGTATTTTTGATATGTTTAATCTACTAATTCATTTAACTCTAACACCATTTGAGATATAGGTATCAAAATAACTGTGTAGTGGACAGCACATTCCAGGGCCCAGTTTATGGGGGGGCTCCTCTCTGACCACAATAGTGGACAAAGGGTTGCTACATTTTGATTGGATCTTGGTGGACTAGCATAAGCAAACTGTCCAACGCCATCAGATAAAAATGCCAGGACAACAGCCAGACACCTCTTAGAGGGCAAGAAGACGACCTTTGGTAAAAAGCCCGCAAAGGACAGGACTTCTCATTGGTCTAATGCAGTTTCTGCCCTTCACCCACCAACAGACTGATTCCTAAGGTTTTGGACTGTGACTGCCATAAAAATTCCTCAGGACCTCTGGATGCTGTGGGTGAAACAAAGAGAGATCACAAAGTTCCATCCAAATCCATTCATAACTATGTTCTCAAACCTTAAACTGATGCCAACTATAACACACACATCCTACTTATTCAGAGAAATAAGTATTCTTAGTGACAGCGACGTGTAGTGCAACATCTTACACAAACTCAGCTGTTGATGGACAATGAATGCACGCATGAGAGTTCAATCTTCTTCCATCATGTTTGGACTTAATGTGTTCGTAACATTGCCAAAGGTATTCTGGTTGTGGTTTGGTAAGTGAATGATGCATTGGTAAAACTTTTGTGACACTTTTCTAAATTTGTGTTTGGACTATGCAAATAAGTTCCACAGGAGGAAAGAAGGGTGGAATGTTTCCACTCTGATGGAAACAGCCAATCACAGCATGGAAATGGAGAAGCGCCAGATTGCAATCTCCTCCTCATCGAAAAGAGATAAAGGTACCTTCCCAAAAGACACTTTTTGTTCTGAGTCTTTGGCCTGTTACAGGGAAGGCAGCAACAGATCAACCAGATCTGAGTCTCCGGCCTGCAAGGGTAAGACACTAACAGATCAACCAAGTTCTGAGTCTCTAGCCCAAAGAGGCAGAAGACACACAGACATCTGTAACAAGGTTAAGCTCCAGCGAGCCAACCTTCACTCCAAGGTACCTTGGCTTGCGTGTTCCAGGCTAAGGACCTTCTGCACCTACTCCAGGGCCACATCTGTCTGTTCCAGATTCTAGGACCCTTCGGTGCTCCATGAGATCAGCATCCTCCAGCGCTTCGTGTTCAAGGCTGTCGAAATGGATTCCTGCTCCTTTCCCTACTGCATTGTTACCAGCACAACCAGTGGATGAAGTCACCGCCACCGGACTGCTCACTCGACCACAGAGAACGTAACGATCACTTATCCAAACCTCTTCCAGAGACCTTGGCATTGTTGTATATTATCAGTATATGATTTTTCTAATTTACATTAGATATTATATAGCCGATTGCAGTTTATAGCAAATCTTTCATGTATTTGTTTGATGCATAATAAGGTTCTTCACCTTATTTCTTTCAGAGTAGCAACAGTTTATCTTTCCAGATAATGTAGCTCTGACATTGCAACACCCAACATAATCACTTGCATTTTATGCATCTTATGCACTTTATTCCTATTTCATTCATGGTATTCGTTTAGTAGTTGTTGATTACTCTTGTCTATTTTTTGTTAATAAATTCTATTTTATTACACTTGTGTCTTCATGTGTTGATGATACAGAAAGAGGTTCTACAAGTTAGAGATCCCACCAATCTTTCTTATGTGATGTACTCATAACCACACCTTAAGTGACAAGTGATCCAAATATCATAATGTCATTGGTGACGCGAGTACCTATCACTACACCATTTCGCCTCCCTAGGTATGGCGAAACTACAACTGTAAAAATCTCTAAATATTATTCCCTGTAATGTACAAGGCTTGTTTTTTTCAGAATATTCATTTATTGTATTTATACACAGGCCTGCAACTGTATGTTTGCTATACTGTACCCACTAAAATTAATTTTTTAATCTATTCCTTTTTGGATGCTTCTTTTTTAATAACATTGCTGCATCACAATCATAATCTAACAGTGATCTAATCATATGTTCATGTTTTCATAGACAGGTTTTCATGTCAAAATTTTATTTTTAATATTCATTTTCATAACAGTCTTAAGATATTTTCATTATCTCCATTACGGCCATGCCCCGCTATATACTCATTATACAAGAGTGATGTGGAAGTTCTCACCATGAAGCTTACACTGGTGATGAACTGGAGAGAAAACAGATTTCACAGTAAATGATCATTTTATATATATATATATATATATATATATATATATATATATATATATATATATATATATATATATATATATATATATATATATATATATATATATATAAAATGTATGCATGGAACCGCTAATATGTGGCATCATATTAGTGGTTTTAAATGGATAAAACGAAAGTCAGACCTCATCCTCTATTAAAAATAAAAACTGTTGATTGGGAATCATAGTATTACTGAACAACACCCTTTTGTTTCAGATGTGGGAATCTTTCCCTCATTTCACGTGACATTTTAACAGGTCATATAAATAAAAGAACGTCTTGATCCAGCAGTATAAGCAGTATGAACAGTACCCAGATGAATGAAGGTAAGATTGTTTCTCTATACATCTACAAAACATTTGCATGACTAGTAACTTGCTATCCAAACCTCATGTCCCAGAGTCCCGACTGTTCATGTTGTTCTATTTAATAATCTCCTCTTAAATGTTATGATTTATATATCTACTGGAATGTGTTCACCTTTTTTTCAGATGAAGAAAAACATTACAGGATAAAAATGACTTATTAAATTGCAGTAAGCCACAAACAAGGTGCATTTTGATTAAAATATGAAGAATTATTTTAGGATAATGTCTACACATGTTGGTTTGATAATAATGTGACTCTACAGATGTGCCTTTTGGACCAAAAGTCCTGAATTCTCCATCTGGCATCTATTTAATTGAAGACAAGACAGAAAGAGTGAGGAGCAACACACCTTTTCATTAGTTTTATGCACTGAATGTATTTTCACTGTAGTTCTGTATTTCCAGGTTTCACTGGTGATGGAAACTCCCAGATCTCCATTCAGTTCAACATCTGACAGCGATCTTTACAACACCACAGCTGAGCCAAGCTATGATGCTTACAATCGAAGCAACACAGGTTATGTTGCACTGCTTGAAACCGAAGACATTGTCTATATTTCAGTCGTTTTAAGCATTGAAATTCCCATGATCTGTTTGGCTATTTATGCTGTTTATTCTCTCCTCAAATCTAAACAAGCTGCTCCAGTTTTTGTCATAAACCTACTTATTTCAGATCTCATCCAGGTTGTTTCAGTGTTACTACTAAATGTTAGAAATGACTACTGGCAGTCCACAGCAGTCATCACATTTATATGGGCTAGTTTCACAGGTATGTATTTCATGACATGTATAGCCGTAGAGAGATACGTTCTGATCGCTCATCCCATTTGGCACAGGTCTCATCGCTCAGTCGCATGTCTTGTGGGTGCATCACTGATTGGTTGGCTTACACCTTTTATTCCTTTTACAGCTGTCTATTTTATGAATTCTCGGACATATATAATGCCCTTCATTTTCTATGGAGTGATCATTCTGTGTTTTGTAGGCACATGCAGGTCTCTCTCTCACTCAATCTCTCTCACTCCTCTAAAGAAGCAGTTAGTTCTTGCTCCTCTCTTCTTTGTGGTGATCAGTTACACCTTTCTAATCCTCCCCTTGCAAATTTGTCTTTTTCTGATTGAGAATGTGCTCAAAGTTCCACATAGTCTGACTAAGTTTACTGTCAATCTTTATGTGTTAAACCCGCTTGTGGACTGTTTGCTGTATGTGTTCATGAGGAGCGACGCTGAGAACATCATCAGGAGTCCTCACTGCTGCTCCAGACTGAAGAGAGTCCGGTCTGAAACGGGACAGACCACATCTGTACAGACTGATCATGTGTGAGAGATTCACACCAGACTGCTGATGTCAGCAATTCATTTATGAACGTACAATAATAGTTCTCAAATAACTCATTACAGCATGTTCAACTGGATGCAATGTGCATGACTTGAGTGTTCATCCTGTAATGGGATTCAATGAATCAAATGATGCATGTCCTGTGTTGTTGTACTTTATGTTTGTACATCACTTATTGAAAATTCCTTTTTTTGTAATGGAATTATATTGTCAGTATAGTTATGATACTGAAATGATCTAGTCATATTGATCTTTTTTAAGAAAGTTGTGAAATGTTAGTGTCACATTTTACTAACAGAGAAATAAAGAAAACAACAATTTCTTCTCCCTGACTCCTTCAGTAACTGTTTTCGGGATGCATGATATATGAGGACTATATCATTTATCAACAGATATTAAACAAAAAATCTTTGGCTAAACTTGATTCAATTGCGAACAAAGGTTGTAAACTCGAAACACTTTGTGTAGCAGACACCTGGTGAAATGGAGTAAGATCTGATTAAATTAAACGGTAACACTTTACAATAAGGTTGTATTAATTAATGTTAGTTCATGCATTAGTTAACGTGAACTAACAATGAACAACTCCACTGTTCAGTATTACTTAATGTTTTGTTAATGTTAACTTACATATTTACTAATGCATCTCTTTAAATGAACAGATTAACTAGTTAACGTTGTGGTTAATGCATTAGGGTAAGCATACATATTAAGCTCACCAAAATCTACATTGAGTCATTTTTACTGCACAAGATATTGGTTTCAGTACAAGAAGTTATGTTAAAATAAAATATTAATCTCTCACACAAAAATATTTAATTTTATTTTAAATGACAAAAGCATTTCAATTAAGATATACATCATTAAATGCAAAAAGTCTGGCTGTGCTTAATTGGTACATTTTTGTACCCTTTAAGCACACCCGTTCTCATTAAGCTCGCATCATGTTTTATTAAAAATTCTTATTTTAAACAACCTTTTTAAAGAATAATTGAAAAATAAATAAATAAATAAATAAATAAATATATATATATATATATTTATAGTCAATCACAAAAAAAAAACAACAACACTAAAATCAGGCAACAAGGCATTCAATTTGATCAGTTATATATATTCATATTGAAGTGTCATTTAAGCACACTGCAACATCTATACTAGTCCATCTTCATCGAGGTAACACAAACAAACTATTTACAAAGCAGGTAAGTGTATGAAGCCTAGTGTTTTAAAAATCTGTTCACATTTTAAAAGTCGTGTAGTGCATTCCAGCCTTTAGTTGCTTTTGTCCTGGACAGATACGACAGGTTTCTAATGGCTCCTTCTTTGAATGGAAGACATGCCTCTCATCTTTGGGCATAAACTATCGATTTTGTCATCTTAAAGCTGTTAAAATAAATTATTAATCATTTTATTAAGATAAAATTAAAGTGATGACCATCAGTTAATATTTAAAGTCTGTTTATGAAGTATTTACATAGACGTTCAATGTGGAAGAGCTTAAAGAGAGCACACTGAGCTTAATGGGAGCAGCAACAATTTTTTTATAAATTGAATGTAATATTTATTAAAATGACAAGATTTTGCTAAATAAATAATCTAGGTCATGCATTAAGTTCACACATACTATGAACAACTATTATTAATGATATCTATGAAATTACAGTTTTTCTTATTGATGTCACACTGAAGCTGTGTGATTTTCATAGTAGTGCGCCTTTTAAGCTCACCTTAAAATAATATGGAATCTTTAAAAATTACAGCAGTGTCAAACCACAGACCAGCAATAAACTGTCAATTTATAATATTATGGATGTAAAAGTGCAAGCAGTAATGCCTATGAAGGAATATATTAGCGTAGCACACAATCTTATACAGCTAGTCAGCTAACTGTGTTCTGTAGAATCTGCGCTATGTTGCTAAAACTATCTTTTGGATCTAACTGTAGCCTAATTCAGTTCCAGGATATAATATGCAAAAGTCTAAACATGAATCTCTTAATTTTACAGTAAGTAGTGAAACTTACCCAAAATAAAGGCTTAAACATCGAAAAAAAACATTTAAAGCGCTCCTCTTTTGGTGAAAGTTTTTAGACAGCTTTCAAAATGGCCACCAGACAGTGTGAACACATGGAGACCCGTATCTCAGCATGCAATTATCTGATTGACTTGAAATTACAGGAGGTATATAGTAACAAACACATCAACTGGTTTAAGACATCAAGTAGGAAAATAATTGTTTTTTTTTCTTTTTATAATCTGAGCTCAAAAATGAAAGTGTGCTTAATGGGTATGTGAGCTTAATAGGTAAATTTACCCTAGATAAATTGAACTAAAAATAAACAATGCATCTGTTCAGCATTACTTAATCTTTGCTCATGTTAACATTCATATACTAATGCTTCTCTTCACCTTAACAAATTAATTACTTAATGATGGTTAATGCATTAGTTAACAAAGTAAAAATGAACAATGCATCTGTTCAGCATTACTTAATCTTTGCTCATGTTAACTTATTCATATACTAATGTGTTAGTTCATGCATTAGTTAACATGAGTTAACAATGAGATTTATTTAATAAGCTTTATTTAATTATACTACATATATACACATACGTTTATGTAGCAGCTAGGGCTCAGCAGCTAACACACACAATGGATAAACAATATTAACTCCCCATTTGGGCACTGATTTGGGCTACTGATAAACTTGGAAACCATCTAAACATCAACTGATAATGATTTTCATGTTTGTAGACTGTTCATTAACATGACTTAACACTAACAAAGTTTTCATCATGGGAATTTGTGAACCTTATTGTAAAGTGTACATTAGTCCATGATTAACGAACATTTGTAGACTGTTTATTAACATGACTTACCATTAACAAAGTATTTATTAAGATCATTTGTGCACCTTATTATAAAGTGTACAGTACCGCTGCTCCCTATACGCAGAGCACGCAGTTTGCGTAGGGCACCAACTCCCAGGATAGCACCATCCCAGTTGCTCAAAAAAAAAAAAAAGAAAATTACTGTCACTCGCCATTCCTGCATCTGCGCCCGCGACTGCTCGCACCTCATGTTTTGCAGGCTGAATGCTAATGATAATATATCATGCTAATCATAATTGATGGACAAATATGCCCGTGAAAAGACATCAGCAGTCCAGCACCAAGAAAAGACAAAAAAAAAAAAGAAAAGAGAGAAAAAAAATGATGAAAACAAAGCATGTGCATCACTTTTAGGCTACATTCATAAAATCATAATCCCGTGAAACATAATAACGTGTTTAAATGTCGGTAATAATTTCACCACCACCATTGCATTTAATATCCTCTCCAAGTTTCCATGTTCACTTCTACGAAAGCCATGGTTTTAACAGGAATAAATAAATAAATAAAAATCATGGTTGTTGTATCCATGATAACAGCAAATTAACCTGGGTTTTGTTACTTCAAATAATAATAGGCTATACAAAGAAGTATTAAGATAATATATTTTGTGGTTATAAAAACAAACCTAAGCCAACAACAGTCTTTAAAATGACTTATGCATTATATAAAAACAATGAGGCAACCCTGCAGAAAAAACAAACAAACAAAAAAACAATAGAACCATCACAGAAAATTCTAATAGGCTACCATCACAAACATTACAAACAATCAACTTTTAACCATTAAAGAACAATGTTTTTCTTCTGTAGTGTGTTTTGGGACATATTCCATCAGGATTTATTGGTTTTAACAAGCCACCAATAGAAGGAAACCAATTACCAGCACACCACACACTAACAGATTAAGACTGTAATCTCGCGCTGACTTTAGAATAAACAAATGGCAGACGACGTGCAAGAAGAATTTGCGATAATAATATTTGGATATCCTTTATTTGCCGAAAGTTTGCGAGGTTAAAAAAGAAAAATGTCTGGATTAAGTCGTGGAGACTGTGTGAATGTGAATTTACAGCGCGAGCTGGAGGTGAAGGCCCCATCACACCGAATGTGTTTTTTGCAGTGAGAGGCGCCTTTTTTTAATTGTTTTATGTTTGCATTCTGCGTGCTGTTTATGCGCCCCGAAAAAAAAAAAAGAAAGAAAAAAAAGCAATCTGAGCAGAAGAGTGCCCCAAGTCATCGCGGTTTTCCCCCCATTGTCCAATCGAATGAATGGAAAGGTGGGCTTTCCGTTGTGGTGGCGAAAGTTTACCGTTGCTTAGAATGTCTGGAGCAGTGTTGCCAATTTAGCAATTTTGTTGCTAGATTTAGCAACTTTTCAGACTACCCTAGCAACATTTTCTTCAAAAAGCACCTAGGAAGAAATTTAACAATTTTTTTATTTGGCTTTTTTTATATTGTCTCATCTCTGAATTACACACACAAAAGAGGAAATTGTCTAGCAGTGCACATATCACCTGAATTAAGTTGCTAGTTGCAATTGTTCAATATTAATTGTTAATTTATGATAACTATTTAAAATTATTGTAGAAAAATGGAAAAGGTACTGGTAATTTTCTGCCAAAACCTGTGAAAAATCTATACAGAAAATTCCTTTAAATTATCACAGTACATTGTACCCTATTTTACAGACTTTTCTTTAAGTGTAGCATACTAACTAATCCACTGAGATTTGAGAGATTGTATACTGATTGTATACGCTGTCCTGAGTGCGTTCACAACAGCAAACATATATGAGTGACATATACACGCGACAGATCGCTTCCGCACATGCGTCTACTATGCCAGAGCACGTCGACGCGTCACGTGTTCAGGACAGTTGGACATTGCGGTGGATCAGAGGTAAAAAATTATATAAATACTGTTCAGTTTCATGCACAGACTGATCATTGCGTAAGCACTGGGTAAGCAGATAAACATCAAATTTTCATTTTTGGTTGAACTATCCCTTTAAGCAGCACTGTATACTGAGTTAGTCTGAAACACTCAATATAAAGCATGTCTCATGTTTAGGAAGTTTTCACTGCATTTATTCAGTAAAGACCCATACCACAATACCTGTACCGTTACTCATTCTTGATTATTGCTAGCCAATGTGCAAAACAAAACCCCAGCGCTTAGCATAAGTGCTTTGAACACTTAAATGCACACACTCCTTGATCTCTCATTTATCTAGTGTGGTCTTTGAGGGTGTTACTATCATTAGGTTTAGATGTTAAAGGGGTCAAATGATGCAATTTCAAGTTTCCCTTTCTATTTGGAGTGTTATAAGCTGTTTGTGCATATATAAGATCCCTAAAGTTGCAAAGACTAAAGTCTCAAACCCAAAGAGATATTCTTTATAAAAGTTAAGACTCTGCCACGCCTTCCTAAAATGGCTCATTAAACCACACCCCCACATGTCTGTGTCACGATGTGGGAAGATTTGCATAACACCGCCCAAACGTATACGCAATGAAAGGAGGAGTAACTATTATTCTCGTTGTAGTATTGTTGCTGCCAACACCATGTCATGGAGATGCTGTGTGTTTCGTTGTGAAAGTGAAAGTAGGCCTAACTTTGTTTAGCCTTCCAAATGAAGTACACAACTAGAAATCAGTGGTTAAGTTATATTTACAACACTGTTCCAGAACAGTACAATGCAAATATTCGAGTGTGTGCAGCGCATTTTACGGAGAACTATTTCCTGATCCTGGGAGAGAGTAGCCTACAACGTGAACACTATGAATGGCTGTGAACAGCAATTCCAACGTCACAAGGACAGTCTGGTCGTTCTGGCTCACAGCCTCTAAGTACGTTTCGATATTTAAAGAATTTGCTACTGGCTATTCAAATGCAAGTTTTGAGCAGTGCAGAGTAGTGCTTGTTTGGCATTTCTACCATCACAAATGCAGATATGGTGTTATGTTTACGCGGCTCGGCACAACGCATAAAAAGACCGTACAAGTCATTATAATCAGTAATTATGTCCTCACCAAATGCAATAAATGCCTCGTTTATAATGGGTTTTATTGTTTTAGTCTCGTCGCGCTGGGACCATAGACTGTAAAAAGGCAAGGACACAGTATCACAACATGGTAAGGGGCGTAACATTTCCGTCACACGCTTGTGGTATTTGGCCAATCACAATGCACTGGACAGCTGGCCAATCAGAGCACACCTCGCTTCTCAGAACAATAAGCTTTGTAAAAATCGGCACGTTTCAGAAAGGCGGAGCATAGAGGAGCAACAATAATGCACTGTACACTATGTGGAAAATAATGTGTTTTTTGAACCTCGAACCACATAAACACATTGCATTACTCCAAATACACAAAATAATGTTCTTTATAGCAACATCATATGACTCCATTAAATAATGAATCAGTGCACACTGACAATCTAACAGGCAAAACACTGCAAGATGTTTAATGAACCATTACGATAATACACACCTGACATGTTGCTTTGAGACACGCTTTAATATTCCACGTGCATGTGTGTGAGAGAGACAGGTTGCTCAGTGCCCATCAATTATAAATGCAGACATAATTAATTAAGCAACTTTTAGAGGACAGGAAGCAGAAGCCGAGAGAAGACAGGCATCCTCTGTCTCTTTTTCTCTGTTTCTCTTTAAAGCGATGAGGCTGATGTATTGTCATGGTTTTCTGACACCAGCGGGTCTCTCAGGCAGTGAGCAAGAATAATATGATGAGGGCAGGTGTGGCAAATACACACACACACTAAAGGTACGGATGTCTACACACCCGTTTATCAGATAACACTGGGAATCCATTTATTTCAAAGGAGATGGTGCAAAGCAAAGACATAGAGGAAAAACACAAGCATTTGGGAAAGAAATGATCTGTCATGCAACCAAAAAGTTGCAACGTCTGACCAATGACAATGCCACTGCTAAACCAAACCTGTCGATGTCTTTGTAAATTAACAGCAAGTTAATCTTAATGCCTTTTAACTTGCTTTATGTCTTTGGTTTGGTTTGGCTGGTTAGAATAGGATTTTGCATCTAAAACACCAGGCTACAATCGACTACCATTTAAAAGTAGCCACATATTCTGGTGAAATAAAACATAAATGAAATGAACGTAATAACAGAATTGAAAAAAATTAATAAAATTGTGTAACTGCCACTGAGATGAATGGGAATGCTCATGCATAGCTGTTTATAACCCACATTTTAGACCCAATGTCCATTTTTATTCTACTGCTTGATTTCAAGTTTGCCATTTTCCTGTACAGTTTACAACCTTCAAAAACATACTTTCTCCCCCCCTTCGATCTCTGGTATACTTGTTTATGACTGCTCAATTCAACACAGTCTCAGGGCAATGTATAAAATTTAAATTTTTGGAGAATTGGTGGCAAATCTCATTTGTATGTTTTTATATGACCTGGTTACTGACCCCACTGATGGTTAGGTTTAAGCTTTTTTACTAAAATAAATAAATAAATAAAACGTTGTCCTATAAATCATATCATACAGATTCATAGATTGAGAAAGATTGTGAATCGATTGAGAAATCAATTTAAACTTAATATTCTTCTTCTGGGAATAAAACTGGTGACTGTAACTCCTTTAGTACTTTACAGCAACAACCACCAAACTCTGGTCAGACCTTCAGACTGTTCTGAATGAGATTGCTATATAATTTCTAACTGATTTTAAAAGTAATCCGTATTGATGCTTTCATTACTATTTATGCTTTTTTATAAACCTCTTATACTTTTAATCAGTAATGGTTTTAACTGGTTTTAAAAGTAACCAGTATTGAAACTTTTATTACTTTTTATACTTATATTTTTATACTTTTTTATACTTCTAATTGATCATTTTTTAACTTATTTTAAAAGTAATCAGTATTGATACTGTTATTACTTCTTATATCTTTATACTTTTGTATACTTTTAAGCGACAATGGTTTTAACTGATTTTAAAAGTAATTGGTATTGATACTTTTATTTATTTATTTTTCCTTCAACTTTTTTATATTTTAACCGATAATTGGTTTTAACTGATTTTAACTCTTAATTTATCTGTTTTCTAAAAATGGAATGAATGATGGAATGTTGGAATGAACTATCTATTATCTATCTATTCAAACTTATAACTAATACAACTATAAAACCTTCTGACTTAAAGCTTTTAAATCTATTTCAAACTCTCCGGCCAAGCTTTCTTCTTTTTTTTTTTTTTGTCTTGACAAACTTGATCTAGTTTTAAATTATTTCTGTGCTTCTTTCATGTTCTCTCACTTCTCAAACGACTAAAAATTTAAACTCAATTTGTTTTTCATGTCAAAGTATCCATCTAATAAGCAAGATAACATATTGCCAGTCGGTCATTCTTACAAAAGAAACCCATTTTCTGTTTATTTTTTTCTCCTCCCATCACGCATCTGCTCTTCGTACTTTGTGCTTCCTGTTGTTCTGCGTGTCCACTTCCTGTTTCTCCTACTATCGATTCCGCCACCTCATTACTTCCCTTCTCAATTCTTCCCTGCTATCTCATTCCCTCCCGCTCTCTCTTCTGTATAATCTCTGTGATAGTGGCTTGCGTGGCGGGTTGTAAATCTGTTCTCATTTCCAGAGTTCAGCTGGCGACTGTGTGATCAGAGAGTTAAACAGCAGAACAGAGAGCGAGAGTGGCATGAATCGGTGATTGATTTATTGGAGCAGAGATCCTTCAATGGGCCCGTAATGCAAAAGGGGCATTAATCACACTCTTACCTGTATGCGGGTGGCTATACGTTTAAGAGAGAACGCTAGAGCGACGGCGGTCCTCTCGAGACATGATGCACTAAAGCATTGATACAGAACAGAGCACTTATGCAAAACTTCACTGTGAGTCTTTTCATCACCAACACTCATCGTATAAAAGAGGCCATTCATCAAGCAATAGAGCAGACAGCAGAATGCTTTAACCGTCTGTGTACTAAATAAGGATTGATCTCCTTGCATTCATCACAAGCCTCCTCGGAGCCAAAAGTGTGTTCACATCTTTGTTAAAAGATAAATGATAATCTGACACATAGGCACACCCATGGAGTCTATAATACCCGGAAAGAGACATCCGTTATCATTCCCATTCATCTCAACAGCAGGTGTCTGGCTGCCAAAGGAAGTATGTGATTTGAAATCTACTACAGAATTTCTGAGCAAATCAGCTGAGATGTAAATGTCATGTGACTAATTATTCTAAAGTTGCAGTGTTATGACGTCAAGACAACACTGCTAATTTCAAGTTAGTTTCATGCATTTAAGTGCAGATTTCAACACTTTACAAATGACTTTGATAGATTAAGAGCATCTTTACTCCTAATTCCAAGAAAGAACAATAGAACATCAATTAAAAAACAAAAACAAACAAACAACAACAAAAAAAAAAAAAACAGATACTGTAATTTTTTTTTTCGACCCACACATAAATAACTTATTTGTGGCTATTATTTAATTTTTATTATTAAAAAAATATATATATATTTTAACTGATTTGTACTTCATCTTATAGATATTAATCATTGTTTGTTTATTTATTTATCTTCTTATTTTGATATAATTCTAAACACATATGCATATGACGTCCACTTCGAGTTTTCAGGCCCCCAAAACACTAAATGAATAGCCAAAAAGCATAAAAAGTTTTCCATTTTTACTTGTTTAAATCACTGACAGCAAATGTTACTGGTTTTTGTCAATTTTAAAATATATATATATTATTATTATTATTATTATTTTTTTTTTTTTTTTTTTTTTCAGGCAATAATGACTTACATTTCAGTCATCACAACAAAGCATAGTTTACAAGCCCTATATAACAGACAAGTGATATGAACTACTTTTCTAATGCTTTATTATTACTACTACTATTAAGGTTGATAGACTGTTGTATGCAAATATCTTTGATAAACTTAGCATTTTGTGTTTATGGATGTGTTAAAGCATGTAGGATTGGAACAAAAAGGAGAGTAAATGAAAAAAAGAATTTATTATTGAGTGGACTATTCCTTTATAAAAAAAAAAAAAAAGGAGATTTGTCTTCTCAAATCAGGAGTGATGGGTGAATATTAAGCGGTCACCTGTGGAAAGCTTTGCGTTGCTGTCCGTGGTGCTGAATCAACTTAAGCAGTGAAAGCTGCTTCAACATGTCCAGTCGTATTTCTTCACTTGTGTGACGTACACCCAGCCCCAGATTAAACGGAGAGGTCAGTGGTCAAGCCTCTGTAGCTCAAGACTTACTTAGCACTTCATTTACACTATCTAACATGACACTCTTAAAAGGCTAATTATGCTGTTCTAGTTTGCAGTCATAAAATGATGTCAAAAGGTTATGTAAGACGGATAAAAAATATACTATTTCTTTAAATAGTATGTGTTTCTCATTCTGTTGCAATCTTCAGATATATTGGTTAAAATAGTAGATTTATATATTACTATTATTATTATTATTAAATTTGTATATAATTATGATAATTATTACACAGCTATACAATTACACAGAATCTTTAATAAAGAAAACATAAGAATAAAATAAAATTAAGCACATCTTTTATGTATGCATGTATGTGTGTGTATACAGTATATATACATATACACACTCTGTATATACATATACACACTATATATAAAACAGTATTATTATAAAATGTTAAACTGTGTATTCACATGGTTTCAGTCGTTTGTAGTATAAATACAGCACTATCTGCAGGTCTAACTTTTGCTGAGTCAGTATTGTGGCAGATCTTACGCTGTGAAGGAAAAAGAAAACTCCTGGCACATCAAAAGTAATTGTAAAGCACAAGACGGGGGATGATGATGGTAACAGGAAGATATCCAAGTCATTGAATATCCCGTGGAGGACAGTTAAATCAATAATTAAGTATGGCACAGCTATAAGTCTTATCTAGAGCAGGCCATCCTGAAAAACTAGGAGAGAAAAGAGGGAAGCCTCCAAGAGACCAATGACAACCTTAAAGAAAAGTTTGATGGTCTGATGAGACCAAAGCTGGGATTTATGAAAGACTGCACATCACTGGAACATTTGAGACATCCTTGAGATCTCCTCCGAAACTCTAGGAGACGTGTAAGATTACAAGGGTCTGTTTCTCAGAAGAAAATCTAACAAGCAGGAGATTTAGTATCAATTTCCTTTTACAATTAATCTCACTGCTGCACGTCCTTAATGATTCCATTAATGATTCTTTCATTGGGCATTCCTTAAAGAATAACTGCGCCTCACTATATACTTAATACATGTACTAAACAAAAACAAAACTGCATTTTTGTCAGACACAATTTTGCAATGGATACTATTAAGAGAAGAATCAAAAGAATAAACATACCAATCCAAACCAGTCCACTGCTTTCAAAGAGTCAAATCTATAACATATGCAGAGTCTGAATATTAAGGTGAGAAAACATCACAAGACTTCTGAAAAATATGTGGTTAATATTGAATGCAGAGTTGTTTGTACTCCTAAATTTTTAATCAAAGAAAATTTGCTTCCCATCCAGTATCAACATTCCGCTGTCATTTCTCTCAGGAAACATGTTTATCATGCTCATTTAAATGAAATGAAATGGAGAGACTGAGGGATGTAGAAAGCAGAAAGCATAATCAGGTGCGCGTCTTCAGCATTTCATTTGCCGACTCGCTCAAGTCAGGGTGATTAGCGCACCCTAATCGGTTAAATTTGATTAGCCTCTTTCTGAGCACGCTAATTGAAAATGCTCTCACCATGTATAATCAATATCACACAGTTTTGTGCACTCAAAGACTGATTACGGACACGAAAACCTGCGGCCACACACACTCCAGTTGCATATTCTTCTCACAAAGCCCAGCATTTCTCAAGCACATTTAGATGCTTTTCCAATGCTAATTGCGCAACTTGGAGTCTCTAAATTAATGAGGCTGATATAGTGCACTTCAGTGTTTATGTGGGAATAACTTCACTTTGAGTACAGCATCTCTCCATCAGTCTCTGCAAATGGCCCAACGCTGCTTTCAAATCCGCCTGGGACGCTCCTACTTACAAGTGCGGAAGTCCTAATTATGATGTGATGGGTGTTCAAGTAATTTTGGTCGTAATAAAACTGACGGATTGGCCAATTTTGTATCTCTTTTATCAGTACTTGGCAACAAACACGGGAAGTTTTTGAGCACTAATAAAATAAAACTGCGAAGGATGTGCACAAGGTGTGTAATTGAAGTTTATTGAAGTATTTTATCATTTTTGAGACCGGCTGAGAAGATTTTGGGGTAAGATTTATTGCTGTTCTGCATTAACGGTGGCCTATACGAGATGCATGCTGAATCGTACAGTCAACTTAATTATGATCAATACCAATTTGCTTCCACCACGATTCTTCAAATCGACACGGCCTCCACTGCGAGTCGAAGCTTAAAGAAAATCCGGGTAAATACAACACTGCGGTGGTGTTCATGTGCACTCATCTCGTAAATATAATTATTGCGACGTGACCTGAAGGCAGCATACGCATTAGGATTATTATATTAGCATATGAGAGACGACTTGAAGCTTATGTAGGAAACCAATAAATCAATAGTAGACTTGCACAGACTCTGGGATAACAGTGATGATAATGAGGTGAAAATGAGAAATTAAAATTTACTTCGCGTCCACAGGAAAGACAAATCGCCAGTGAGACTGCCACTTCTCCTAGTCGGCAATGAGATCAAATGGAAAGGAAATGGACATTTTTTTGCTTTTGATTTTCAGATTCTGTTCTGAGAAATGGACCCTATTAATCTGGTCTCAAACGGTCTTCAGATTTATGCTAAAACCAAAGACATTTATGTCTATTTTTATTCTTCCTACACTCTTAAAAAGAAATATTCCTAAAGAGGGTTTGCACAGCGACTTTTGGTTCCTCAAAGAGCCCTTCAGTAATCAGTTCTTAAAAGAACCGTTTTTTTCTTAGTCATGCAGTGAAACACTACATATCATGCACATTTCAACTTTCTGTCTTTCTGGCTAGATTGTAAAGTCAACGTGACCTTCCTTTGACATGAGATTCATCATTTTATTCCTCCGCTGACCCGTTCTGAAAGGTCTTTAGAAGGTGTTCGATTGCTTTTATATCGGTCAAATCTATAGTAAAAATGAAATGTGCCTGTTTTGACCTCACTTGCAGAATGACTGCAAATTCAGTCTTGTCTCACCAGCTTCAGTGTTGCTATATCGGCTGCATCCACAATTCAGCAGTGACACAGCGAACATAAATTGCATTAAAAAGGATTTTCCTACAATGTGAGGAATACGAAGCACCTAATTACAGAGCACTGGTATTCATAAGTTTAGGGTTGGTAAGATTACATATATTTCTTTCTTTCTCATTTTGAAATAGATTCTCATGCTCACAAAGACTGCATTTATTTGATGAAAAATACAGTAAGAGCCACAATATTGTGAAATATTATTACTATTTAAAATAACAATTTTCTATGTGGATATTTTATAAAGTGAAATTTATACTGTGATGCAAAGCTGAGTTTTCAGCATCACATGATCCTTCAGAAATCATTGTGATATGCTAATTTGCTGCTCAAGAAATATTTCTGATTATTATTAATGTTGAAATCAGTTCTGCTGCCTAATATTTTTGTGGAAATATTTTATAGATTTTTTCAGAATCTTTGATTAATAGAAAGTTCAAAAGAACAGGATTTATTTATAAAAATCTTTTGTAACATTATTATTATTATTGTTGTTGTTGTTGTCATCGTCACTTCATTTAATGCATCCTTGCTGAATAAAATTCCCATAATGAATGAATAAATAAACAAACAAATAAATAAATAAATGAAAATTCTGTCATAAATTACTCAGATAATTTACGTATTTTAAATCCTTCATGTTGTTTCAAACCTGTATGCCTTTTTCTTCTGAGAAACATAAAATAAGATATTTTGAAGAATGATGGCAACCGAACAATTTCCTATACATTATAAATACAGTATATTGAAGGGGGGAAAAAATACAAATGGAAGTCAATAGGAACCAAAACTGTCTGGAGACCAACATTCTTCAAAATATCATATTTTGTATTCTACAGGGTAAGGGGGGAAAGTTTGGGAGGTCGAGTAAATGACAGCATTTTATTTTTATTTTTGGGTGGACTATCCTTTTAATTCTTTAAAAAAAATATCTTACTGAGCCTAAATTTGTAAACTGGATAATATACATGTCTTTGAACTATCTTCATTTGGGGGCTTTTCTTAGTAAATATTGATGTACTGTATCTGATTAATTTGATGCATTTAATAAGCATATCAAGCAATTAACTAAGGTTTTTAAATCAACTAAAATGCAAAAAAATATTGTTCACACGTCTACACTGTACCACACATATATAGAAAAGAACCTGCACTGCTTGCATGTCTATACACACCATTTATTTGAGATTTCCAGCCGATTTGTCGCACTGACCCCACTCAAGTCTCCAGGAAGTGCAGTGAATTGTTAGCTCGCCGCGGGTTGTAAGCATCCGAGCGTTTCTGCAGTCGGCAGGAGGCTTGTATTGTATGCAAGGCAAAATGTGTGTGTTCCTGTAGGATTTCTGCACAATCTTTCTCTCTCCCGACAACCAGATGATGCAATTTCCTATCTAATTAAAGACTTCAATCAAGCAATTAAACCCTACAGTCAAATTACCCGTCCAAACATACCAACTCTGCCAAAATGCCACTTGCGTTTTCTTTTCCGTGCTGGTAAACGATCAAAAGCATTCAGCCTAAAACTCACCTCCAGTCCTATCTGAGACAGACGCTAGCGCTGTGACTCACGTCGAGGCTTTATCTTTAAAAAAACTATCATTTGAGGAGCCGCTTTAACCACACAACTGGGCATCATTACACAGCTGTGCGGTCAGCAAGGGAGCCGAAACGGAGAAGGATACATCCATTTCTCACAGAGCCGGTCTGGCGCGCACGTATGGGTTTATATGTGTGCAAAGACACTCTTTTCTGTACAAACGCTTTCGCACTTTCCCGTGGGAAGCCGTAATAGCCGGTTTAGCCAGTGGAGCTAAACCCGGCGCTGGCTTGAGACTCAGGGCCCATTACTCTTTCGCACTCAGCTTTAATGGGACGATCCGTCACAGGGGCGACTGCTCGCGTTAGCTCTTCGCTAATGTTAAACCTGCTATGCTAGTCCATTACTCATTTCCCAACTTTTTTTTAATGGGTGATTTAGCCACTCAAGCTAAAGCTAATACTAATACTATTTACTGTCTGCACTTAAAAGAAAGAGTACATTTTCCTAAAGCGAACGCTTAGTCACGGATCAAACGAAGTCAAGCAAGATCATCAATTGAATCGACTCCTTAGAGAAGACAATGCAGTGCTCCATCAGAGCGCTGATTAAGTGGTGCTGTTTTTGTATCAGTGAGATACTATATTATTTATATTATTATTTTTTTACTTGTTTACTTGTTATGTGTTTGTTTCATACGTTTTAGTCATATTTCATACTTTTAAAGATTTAGTAATTTTGTTGTTCTTTATGTCTATATAGTTTTTATTTGTTTTAAAATTAGTTTAGTTGTTCATTATTCTAGTACAGAAAAGTATTTAGTTTGAAAAATGTTGCCTTGGCAACTAGCTGAAATAAAAAATATATATATTTTGTGTTAGCTAGCATTAGCTAACATTGTTTTTTTTTTTTCGACTAATTTTTATGAAAAAAAAAAGAAGCATTTCATTTTTCGGTTAGTTATTTTAGTACATAAAGTTGAACTAAATAAAAATGAGAAATGTTGCCTTGGCAACTAGTTGAAATAAAATACTTAAAAATGAAAATGTGTTTTTATGGTTTTAGTTAACTATAATAACCCAGTGAATATTTAAAAAAAAAAATGTTATATTTATTTTGCTTTAGTGTTTTATTTTAATACATAAAGTTAAATAAATGAAAATTAGAAAAGTTGCCAAATAAAAAGTTTTTTTTCCAGTCAACATTCATTTAATTTCAAGTAACAAAAATGTGTTTTTATTACTTTAGTCTGATTTTTATAAAAATGAGAAGATGTCTTGGCAATTCGCTGAAACAAGTTTTTTTTTGTTGTTTGTTTTGTTTTGTTTCAGTTTATTGCAAATAACAAAAATTTGTTTTATGACTTAAATTTTAGTAAAAGCTGCAGTCCGTAACTTTTGGCACTCTAGTGGTTAATAAACAGAACTGCGTGCGTCGTATGGAAGACCACTGTAGCTGGAGCTACTTCTCTCTGTGTATGTCTATGACGAATCACGCAGGTACCGGGCTACTCCGCAGCAGTTCCATCAGAACCAATCTGAAATAATCAGAATATAAAAACTTATTACAGGTGTACCATAGTGATTCAGGATAAGCCAAAAACACGGTTTGGAAAATCACTTACAGGAACAATCTTGTAATATATTTTTAAATAAGTACAGTTTTTCTGTTGTTTTAGTACCATGTTAAACCAAAAAAATACATAAATAAAGAGAGAGACAGAGAAATATATATATTTTATTTCAGTTATCAATAATATTAACAAAGCTAACAAAATGTTGCTTTAGTTTTAGTAAACTGTAATAACCCTGTGATTATGTGTTTTGTGTGTGTGGGGGCGAAATGGCTGCGATCTCCAGACTGCCTGAAGTCTTCAGAGAGCAAACTCGTAATGCTCTGCTGAGCTTGTGATGGACAGCTACTCTAAAGCAGCCGAGAACATCTTGTCCACAGTAACTTTGCACATCAGTTTTTGAGTCCACCTGCCCATACCAAATTCAGTCATGTGTCCAACCGTCCATGAACCATACAAGACAATGAGGTCAAGAAGGTGGTGAAACATGGCTGCTTGCAATTCTGCAAAAATCATTTGATACATTATCATGACATGTGCTTCATTCTGTCGAAATGTAATAGAGGATAGACATACAGACAGTCTGATCCAAACCTCAAACTTCAAAAGGAGGAGACTTTCAAAAATAAAAAGTGCTCAGATAATTGCTTCAAATGGCCCTTCAAATGTCCATCAAAACCTCAGTGTCAACCAGTGTGTGACGGTGACTCTTCCAGCTTGGAAAGACAACACTGAGGTTAGATCTGGGTATCAATATCAATACAGATTTCTGATTCCAATTCCAATTTATTTGATTAAAAATCAATTTGCTTAAATATATGAAAGACAATATCTCAGTAAATTATAAAAACGTGTGCATTATAAAAATATGAAAATAAAATAAACAACAGGGCCCAAACTATTCCGCTCGACTGTCATTTATTTAATATACATTTATTTAACGGCTAGTCAGAACAAACAAAAACTACCAATGTAAGTCTAAAACCAAAATTCAGAAGACTACTGATTCTCAATCACAAAAATCAATATTTTTACCCAGCAGTAGAAAGTCACTGAAAGAAAAATCTTGAATTTGACTGCCACATTTTAATATTCAATAATTTACCTACATTAGGATACATAATAATAATAATTTTTTTTATTAATTAAACAAAATAATAATAATTTGTTCATGCGCTATTCGAGAACGGTTTGACTAATCAACTTGAATTCCATAACTTTTTGCCAGGATGGTCTGAAGATGATCTGGTTCAAATTTTGTGATAATCGGTGCAACAGCCTAGGACGAGTTTGAAAATTAATTTTGAATTAGAGGGGAAAAAATATTTTACTTCTGTGGCTTACGATTCAAAAGTTATTAGCATAAACATGAGTGCAACTTTGGACAAGTGGTGGTGCTAGAGAGTTTGAGTTGGAGACTCCAAATTTGCTGTGGTTTATGTTGGGATTGTCCTCTATCAGTGTGCCAAATTTCACAACTTTCTCGCAAGCGAAAAAAAAAGAACACTAACGATTACAATGGGTGCCTACGACCTTCGGTTCATAATCTAAAATTTAAATAGAATAAACTATTTGTAATTATTATACTTATAACTAAATCAAGTATATATATATAAGACATCAAGGTCAATATGAATATTTCATTATTGTTCAGTATTTCATCAGATGACAGATTCAGTGCTATTTTAAGCATCAAAATTGAGAAGACTGCAATTAATAAAAAAAACTGTATTTTTACCCAGCAGTAGTTAAAATCAACATGTTGATAAGCCATTTTACTGACTGATTTCTAAATAAAATATTTTATTCAACAACAGAAAAAAAATTAAAGCTTTTATCCAGCAGGAAATGACTTGATTAAAAGTTCACATTACCAGAATGGAGACAGGAGGTTATGAACAACAAATTGTTGAATATGCACAGCAATTCAAAGGTGGATCCAGTTCAATTATGATAAAAGATTCAAAACTCAGTACATGTTATTCTTTGGTGTAACATGCACTGATGAATTGTTAATATATGGGACAAGAATCGTGTAATAGGTACAAAAGTAAATACAGTCAGCTCTGATTTTTTGTTGACCACGCTCAGGAATGTGAACTTGAAGCTTGCAAAGATTCAACACAGCAAGTCTGTCAACACATGCGAGGATGCCAAAGTCTGTCTTTTACCTGCTGCAGAAACAAAGCATCTTGAAGATAATCCTGCAAACACAGTTTTGGACGGGTTTCACTCAGTTCAGTCATTCTGCCAGCATCATCTCATTCGCCATGGAGTCTAAGACCGAAGTGGTCCTGGTACATCAATTAAATGTCTCTCCATAAACCCTTATGGCATGTTGTGTACTTTACATTCTTTATACAACACTTCATACATATATTCAAGTAGTTTTTTTTTTTTAATTTTCTGAAGAAAATGTGAGTGGTGCTTGTTCAAGAAAAACTCACAGCCACGTTTACATAACATTTACATTTGCCATATGATTTTATCCAAAATGACTCGCATAGCATTCAAAGCATACATTTTTATCAATTCATGCATTCATGCCAGACGAAAATCGCCCAATCTGCTCAAACTGAGTTATCATTCATGTGTGTAGCACAAACAGACTGTCCGTGTGTGGGTGGGTGGGTGGGTGGGTGTGTGTGTGTGTGTGTGTGTGTGTGTGTGTGTGTGTGTGTGTGTGTGTGTGTGTGTGTGTGTGTGTGTGTGTGTGTGTGTGTGCCTGTTTCTCTATTCAGGTGGGGACTTAAACGCACAGACTCATGGGGACTCGTGTCACGGTGGGGACCTAAATTGAGGTAATAAATCACACAAATCTAAAAACGCAGAAAGTTTCCTGTAAGGGGTAGGTTTGGGTGTAGGGTTATAGAATATACGGTCTGTACAGCAGAAAAAGCATTACACCTATGGAGAGCCCCCACAAGGATAGCAAACCAGACATGTGTGTGTGTGTGTGTGTGTGTGTGTGTGTGTGTGTGTGTGTGTGTGTGTGTGTGTGTACCCAGCCCTAGTTGGTCAAGATGGAAATATTAATTCATTAATATAATTAATTCAATAATACTTTACTATACTATAATATAATATAATATAATATAATAATAGTTAGAAAACCACCAATAAAACAGTGACAGACAAATACAGTACTAGTATGGAAGTTTATTTGATTAGATGTATGATTATCGGTTAAAACAAATGTATTTAATTATAATAAAAATTAATTAAAAAATGATGAATACAAACAATAGAAAGATAATCCAAAGTATAAGCAAACCACTATTGACATGAGAAACTACATTTAGCAAACTCAGCAACCCAGTTTTGCAGTGACAGACAAACACTGGCTGAGGAAGCTTGATTGATTAGGAGAGTTTGTCTGAACGATCACATTATTTCACTGCCAGAGTGTGTCAGGAGAGATATTTTCACAATTCGCCTGTCAGACGGCGGAAAAGTCAGAACAGCATCTCTATAAAGCAGCTGTTATTGTCTGTCACACCGTGGATAATTATCGCCATTGTGAGAACGCAGATAAGTTCATTTTTTCTCAGTCTCTCTCTCACACACACAGTGCATTTGGGACAGTGTCGCAGTGCTCTTTTGAGTGACTCTGAGATACAGCGTTGGGTCAATCCAGCGACACACCCGCCAATCAAACACCAAATCCATATCAGCAGTCCGCAGACTCGCTGTTCAAACACACTCTCTCTTTCTCTGTCTTCCAGCATGTCACGCAAGCCAAGAGAAAAAGAAATATCTGTCCTCTCTCCTCTGTTCCCGAAGAAGTCAGTTCATTTTTCTGAGCTTTGTCTCCAAACAGATTAGTCCATTCCTCTGAAGTCACACCTTGCCACATATCAAGGGTTCAGAAATACATCAGATCTTAATTAGTGGTGTTTGCCAAGTGAAGCATCAGTACTATTGCTCATTCTTACTACAGCTTAAATCATATTCTTAAGCACTTTGGTCAATTTTTCCAGTTAAAATATCTGAAAATCATTGAAACAAGATAAGAAGATACTTAAAAATGAACACTGCATGAGATATAAAGACTTGTTTTTAGAGTAAGTCTCTTTAATCAAGTGTATTTAATATGAGTGTTTCAAGTAAAAAAGTTGAAAACAAGTGAAAATAAATTTGCCAGTGAAGTACAACCAAATACACTCTCTCATGTTATAATCTCTGAAAACAAGTCTAAGTATATTATGCGGCATTGACCATTTATCTTGCTTTAAGAATTTTTAGGGGGAAAAAAGAAGTATTTTGCAGTATTTACCTCTATGCAATGTAAATCTGGATAAAAGCATCTGCCAAATGCTTATTAACCAATGCAAATTTTGCTAACCAATGTCTTTGCTGCTGACCTGCGATAATTCAGTTAAACCAAATTAATAAGCAAAAATTACTTTAGATAAACATGACATTTGTGTTTCTTTTATTGCTGAAGAGTGTTTAACTTTCTTCTCCTGTATCCTATTCTTCATGCAATCCAGAATTGACAGCACAGCTGAAAGTTTGAGCTGCGCAATCTACTGTACAGACATGAATTTTTGAATTTACATATCCTTCAGCCTGAGGCTTATTCATTTTACTTTTGGTGGGAAGAGCATTTTACATTTGCCAAAAACGGGACAAGCAAGTCAGTCCCACCCAGATTCAAAAAGTGAAGCAAAAGTAACGTAATGCATTACTTTCAATAAAACGTAACTGAATAACGTAATTAGTTACTTTTTAGGGAGTAACACAGTATTGTAATGCATCACTTTTAAAAGTCACTTTCCCCAACCCTGCATTTATATGACTCAGAATGCATTAGTTACAGCATGGCAACTCTAAAATGTCTCTTAATTAGCAACTGTATCGTAACACTAAAACCACCCACACACTCTAACCACTAAGAACACCTTTATTCAGAAAATGTAAATTCATTTAATCTCATTTACACTCTAGTAAGTCCAAGCAAGCCCATTTTTACACACATAACAGCACAAGCGTTTCTCATTCCCTTCCTATCCTCTCTTATTCTCAGTAGTTAGTGTTAATGGATATCTGTCAGACTGATGGAAGCGCTCGCGGTTATGAAGATGAATGTATATCTGGTTGTATCATTGATGACCGGCTACCTCATCTCCGCCATTAGTATAGCGCCTCTCCATTTAAGGGCCCTTACCAAAGTTCTGGGTGCACTAATGAGATCTCCTCACCGCAGGATGCCTTTTGAAGAACGTGCACAGAGATTTCATCCCGCAGGTCACTGGAGAGCACATTCAAACCCAACTTTTATTTCTCAAGAGGTTATACAGATCAACTTGCACTGGAGGCAGTCAGTCTGTTCATGCTGTTCTGTCTTTTATTATTTTTGGTCTTTTAGGAAACCTAAGTTAAGGTATGTGAGCAGATGTTATAGGTCATTCAACTATCAACTCTGTCTCAGATGTGTTGCCAAAATTAAGAGAAAAGCTCATTTAAACAAATGAGATACTTATTGAGTGGCTTAGTTCATTTACTGCAAATTGAGATTCGAGACACTGAAAAACACTGTATCATGTAAATAAACACAGTGCTGCACTTCACTATGAAACAGCAGGGCATATATTATTTGTCTACAAACCATCAAAATAAAAGCGTGACAGTTTAATGTTTGAAAATTTAAGACATACATATCAGTACTGTAATTTTAGTTGTACCATAAATAATTTTTTAAAGGGGGCATCGGATGCAAAATTCACTTTACAAGTTGTTTGAACATAAATGTGTGTTGGACAGGTGTGTACACATCCATCCTATAATGATAAAAATCCACCCAGTGTTTTTTTTTTTTTTTTTTTTTTTTAATCCGCATTTTAAAATCCCCTTTCCCAAATCAGGCTGTTCTGAGATTCCTGTCAGAATGACGTAGTTCTGTACAGGCCCCTCCCACGATAGTTGATTGACAAGACCGTCTTACCTTAGACCCGCCCTGAGTTAGCTGAGAGCTGTCCGCCATTGTGTCAACTCCGGTGCAGGGGAAGACAAGAATGTCTCCGATTAAGCGATTGAAGTGTTTTGTTGTTGGATGTAATAATGAACATAGCAGTCGTCATTTACTCCCGACATCTGAGCCGCTGAAGACGCAGAGGATTAACGTTACTGTCGTTTTGAGGGGAATGCACCAATCCCGATCAGCCTAAATGTGTATATGTTCACACATTCATGATCCAGCTTTATCTACAGAAGAAGTGACTATAAGGGTTTTATGAATCTTTGAAAATCGCCTCTCCTAATAATGTGCTAGTTAGCCAGCCAGTTTCGTGACTAAAGTAAACAGTATTGCTTCGCACAGAGTTGATCCCATCGAAAAGAGGGGTGGGGTTAGCAGAGCTCATTAGCATTTAAAGCAATATGGACTAGAATGGCTTGCTGAAAACAGAGCTGATTTTGACAGGGTAAAAAAAAGTTTTTTTACACTTGAGAAATTTTAACCAAAGTATGTTATAGACTTTTCATTAAGACCCTAAAGAATCATATCAACTTGTGGAAAATGGGCATACGATGACTCAAAAATACTCAATTACAATACTCAAGTACAAACATATTGTTGCAAACTATATCTTATTTTAATATTTTTTTTACATTCAATAAACCACACATTTTATTTTATTTTATTTTTTATTTTATTATTGTTTTTTTTTTAAATATTACACATAATTGTAAAATAATAATAATAATAATAATAATAATAATAATAAATTAAATAAAAATAACACTTACAAAAATGCTTTATTTAGAGGTAAAATTTGCACAAAAAAAAAAAAAAAAAGTTCAGTCTTAAGTCGCTGCGGTGTATTTGTAGCCATAGCCAAAAATACATTGTATGGGTCAAAATTATAGATTTTTCTTTTATGCCAAAAATCATTAGGATATTAAGTAAAGATAATGTTCCATGAAGATATTTTGTAAATTTCTTACTGTAAATGTATAAAAACTTCATTTTTGATTAGTAATATGTATTGCTAAGAACTTCATTTGGACAAATTTAAAGGCACCCTTTTGCACCCTCAGATTCCAGATTTTCAAATAGTTGTATCTCGGCAAAATATTGTCGGATCCTAACAAACCATACATCAGTGGAAAGCTTATTTATTCAGCTCTCAGATGATGTATAAATCTCAATTTAGAAAAATTGACACTTAAGGTCCAGGGTCACATATCTCCATAAAGTAATTCAATTTATCCATTGACCGAATTTATCCAATGAGTGTGAGCGAATGTCCTGCTAGTAATTGTTGTAATTGTCTCATTTTGCTCTTCAACTTAATTCCTGACTGACATCTCATTAGTGGTTTTATGTCCCAATGGGGGCTCCATCTAAAACTGAACCACTAAAAAAAAAAAAAAACAGCCACTAAGCTAATTGAGCTCAAGTTTGGCTCTTGCTTACTGTAAAAAGCCCCAGTATGAAAGCTCACAGCTCAGTTCCATCAATTAAAACACTGAAGGGTAAACAGCAAGGCTAAAAGTCTCCAACAGCTCTGTCTCGAAACATATGCCACCCATCAACCCAAACACTTTACCTCCCAGCGCGAAATACCCAACTAACAGCGCTGGCTAGCGTTTAAAAGCCACAGACACCAGGTAGCATGATGGCTAATGCTCTTTCTAGCAGTGTGAGAAGCGATAAAGCTGCTAGCATGACAGCTGCCTTTGGCTATAGATCTGGGCGTTGTGCTGTGTACGCTGTAATAATGAATGAGGTTAGACTCTGGGTAGTTCAGATCAGAGCGTTTTAGCATCAGCACCACAACAGGTCTGGCTGCAAATGAAACGCGCCACCTATTAAGAAGCCTAGCAGTGAGACCGCATGGCCACTGGCCAGACTGAGCATGTGTGCCTGTGAACTTGCTAGAGTGGATGCTAAACTGGCCTGTTTCCAACACAAGGCTGAAAATCCATGTTCAAACACCTGGGTGTGAAATGCAACGCTGTTGCCGGCAGACAGATAGAAAAAGAGTGGAAAAAAGGATCGGCTCGCTCTCCACTTCATGCCTAATGGAAGCATTTTATTTCGCTTGCACATTTACGCCATCAGCCGGGCCTCTCTTTCTTAGGTGCATAATGCGTAGGAGGACTTGATTTCATTTTCATCATCAGAGAAGGCAAAAATGAGGTATATTGTGCAAACTGTTTACGTTATTGCACACAGCACAGAAAAATCACTTTTGTATGCACACACGCACTTGCGCTTGCATGTTCATGCCACTGCCAATGAATTAACAAAACTAAATTCTTTATTAAACCTGCTGAACCGTTATCAATGCAAATGTGACATCGTGATCAGGCGCTGCCTCTCGCGCTCTCTCTGTCTGTCTCTCTGCCAGAGGGAATATAAGGTCATTACTGCACTAATTTAAATCTAAAACAGCAGCAGAAAGCAGAACGTGCGTGTGAGGAGAATCATAAGAACAATATGACAATTGAAGAGTCGGACAACAATGAGAAACTACCTCTAGCTTGCTTTTACATCAAATAACACTGTGTCACATAGCCTGTCTTTGGCAAAGTCTTGTCCAGTTTGCAGAATTTTACAGAAAAAAAAAACCTCTTATTGACGTGTAAAGTGAACAGGCAGTTTGTTTAGATTTTTTGCTTCATGAGATATTAAAAACATTAGTAATGCATGATATATACTGGTAATTTATTAATTATTAAATATTTTAAATGAGCATCAGCCAATATTGCATATTTAATTGTGCATGCTTATTTCCCTGTTTCATCTAAGGCTCAAAGTTAATATTAAAAACATTAATATTTGAATTTTAAAACTAAAACTAAACCCTAAAGTTGAAATGAAGTTAAATTTAAATATTAAATGAAAAAATAGAAATGTTGGAAGTAGATGAAATAGGCTTAAGTTGAAGTATTAAAATCAGTAAAACATAGGCCTGTATACTGCATGTACACTCAACAAAATTATAAACGCAACACTTTTGTTTTTGCCCCCATTTTTCATGAGCTGAACTCAAAGATCTAAGACTTTTTCTATGTACACAAAAGGCCTATTTCTCTCAAATACTGTTCACAAATCTGTCTAAATCTGTGTTAGTGAGCACTTCTCCTTTGCCGAGATACTCCATCCACCTCACAGGTGTGGCACATCAAGATGCCGATTAGACAGCATGACTATTGCACAGGTGTACCTTAGGCTGGCCACAATAAAAGGCCACTCTAAAATGTGCAGGTTTACTGTATTGGGGGGGGGGGGGGTCCAGGGGGGTCCAAAGACCAGTCATTATCTGGTGTGACCACCACTTGCCTCACGCAGTGCAACACATCTCCTTCGCACAGAGTTGATCAGGTTGTTGATTGTGGCCAGAGGCGGACAAAGTACACAGTTTCCTTACTTGAAACTTTTAGCTGTGCGGTAGCGCGGACGTTTACATTAGTTTAGTGGGGAAGATCCCGAGGTTGCCAGATTTGCGTAAAAAATATCAGCCAAATGTCCTTTCACAGCTGGGCGGCTGTGAAAGTAAAACTTGGCAACACAGGAAGGTCCTGGCAGATCGCAGGCCGGATTTTCGCATAAAAAAGGGTTCAGTGAATCTGAAACGCACACAATGTAAAAGCTGCTACATATAATGACTTTCTACTTGGGGACCTTGATAGAAATGTAGTTGAGTAAAAAGTACGATATTTGTCTTTCAAATGTAGTGAAGTTAAAGTCGCAAGTTTCCAGAAAAAATAATACTCGAGTAAAGTACAGATACTCAAAAAGTGTACTTAAGTACAATACTCAAGTAAATTTACTTCGTTACTGTCCACCTCTGATTGTGGCCTGTGGAATGGCTGTGGAAGTTGCTGGATATTGGCAGGAACTGGAACTCGCTGTCGTATACACCGATCCAGAGCATCCCAAACATGCGCAATGGGTGACATGTCCGGTGAGTATGCTGGCTATGCAAGAACTGGGATATTTTCAGCTTCCAGGAATTGTGTACAGATCCTTGCAACATGGGGCCGTGCATTATCATGCTGCAACATGAGGTGATGTCGTGGATGAATGGCACAACAATGGGCCTCAGGATCTCGTCACATTATCTCTGTGCATTCAAAATTCCATCAATAAAATGCACCTGTGTTCGTTGTCCATAACATACGCCTGCCCATACCATAACCCCACCGCCACCATGGGCCACTCGATCCACAACACTGATATCGGCAAACCGCTCACTCACACGGCGCCATACATGCTGTCTGCTATCTGCCCTGTACAGTGAAAACCGGGATTCATTCGTGAAGAGAACACCTCTTCAAAGTGCCAGACGCCATCGGATGTGAGCATTTTCCCACTCAAGTCGGTTACGACGACGAACTGCAGTCAGGTTGAGACCCTGATGAGGACGACGAGCATGCAGATGAGCTTCCCTGCACCTTTGGAGACGGCTTATGGTAGAGAAATGAACATTCAATTCACGGGCAACAGCTCTGGTGGACATTCCTGCAGTCAGCATGCCAATTGCACGCTCCCTCAAAATTTGCGACATCTGTGGCATTGTGCTGTGTGATAAAACTGCACATTTTAGAGTGACCTTTTATTGTGGCCAGCCTAAGGCACACCTGTGCAATAATCATGCTGTCTAATCAGCATCTTGATATGCCACACCTGTGAGGTGGATGGAGTATCTCGGCAAAGGAGAAGTGCTCACTAACACAGATTTAGACAGATTTGTGAACAATATTTGAGAGAAATAGGCCTTTTGTGTAAATAGAAAAAGTCTTAGATCTTTTGTTCAGCTCATGAAAATGGGGGCAAAAACAAGTGTTGCGTTTATAATTTTGTTCAGTGTATAATATGTGTGTGTGTGTGTGTGGGTGTGTGTGTTTTAACTAATTGAATGCACATTAAATTGAATTATTCATTTAATTATGATGTTATATATAAAAAATCATTAAAATGCTAATTCAAAATATAAATAAATACTATAGTAGTATATAAGACTAAAATAACATTGAAATCTCAATTAATATGCACTTTAAATGATGTTCTTTATAATAATGTGCATTAAAATTAATTTGAGTTTTTATTGTTTTCTTTTTACTTTACTTTGACAAAAAAAAGCATAGTATTTTCATTTTGGGCATAACATGGAAATAATTATCAAATAATTATCAAAAATTATATATTTTTAAGTTGTTAATAAAACAAAGATTATCAGAGTATGTTTTAAAAGAAAATACTAAAAGTTTTCTATTCAAAATTTAACGTTACTTGCCATTTCTTTGTACATACAATCTAATAGCAGTTTCAGAGTGAAAATTGTTAGAATTTTTTTAAAAATATTTTTTCACTTCTAAATTGCTAGTAAATTTCACAAATAATTACAACCCCCCGCAATTAACATGTTGACTTAAAAATAGCATGACATAGTATTTTCTTGTAAAGCATACTCCAATAATCCTTTTTTGTATTTACAACTGTAAAAAAAAAAAAAAAAAAAAAAACATTTTTACAGTGAATCAGTCAGAATTTTAATATCGGTGCATAGTAAAAATAGACGATGCCCAAATAACAAACACTGTAGAATGCATTGCTCTAGAATTCAGTGCTGCCTTATGGAACTTGGGAACGCACCTGTGATGCCTAAAAATGCTGCCTCTGCAGACAGCTCACTAGGATTTGGAACAGAACAACACTGAGTTCCAGCTTGACTGTGTGTGTGTGTGTGTGTGTGTGTGTGTGTGTGTGTGTGTGTGTGTGTGTGTGTGTGTGTGTGTGTGTGTGTGTGTATGAGAGAGAGAGAGAGAGAGAGAGAGAGAGAGAGAGAGAGAGAGAGAGAGACACTTCTGGACTGCTAAACACACACAGACACAGTGCGAGTGAAGCATGCTGCGGCCTGACACGCTTTGATGGAAGTTCAGCTCAGAGCTGCAGAGGCACTGTAACAGTTTCTGGGAAAGTAGAAACAGACCGCTGAGATCTCCACTCTCCCAACAGACTGAGACTAAAAAATACACAGAAAGAAACACTGTTTCTGTATTACTGGAGCTCTTTCACTTGGCCGCAGTCAACAGGAACCGTTCAAAAGCTAAAAGCGTACAAACCGGGCTTGTCACAATGCTAAATTTTCAGTTGTCAGTAGTATATATATATATATATAGTCAAAACCACAGTAAAAATAATACGCAACTGAGCACACAGCTTTATTTAAAAAGTTATATTCAAAATAATAGCTAATATTAGTAATATTAAGTAATATTAACAGTAACATTTAAATCGTTGGGTATCATGAGCTAACAATGAACAACTTTTACAACATTTATTAATCTAGGTTAATGTAAACAGATAAATATTTGTTCATTCAAAATATATTAAGGCTAAAAAATTATTAAGCCAAGATTAATAAATGCTTTAAAAGTATGATTTGTTGCCATTTCATATTAGCTACTGAATTAGCTAATGTTAATGTAATGAAACCGCACTGTATATGTTGCCATATTAACTCTACTGGCAATCCAAATAAACCTACAGCATTCATTCAAGTAATTCTCAAAGTAAATATTGTGCATTTCCACTAATTATTCATGTAAACAGTCAACAATAAAGAACAAAGAGATAAATTAAGAGCAATGAGTGGTTTTGTTTTAATTGCACACATTGTTTTTGATTAGTCAAAATAATCGACATTGGCGGGTCTATTAGTTTGCATTACATTGCAAAGCATATCACACAGATCCCATATTTTGAAACAAATCCAATATTTTTTTTTTATTTTTGTCCTGTCTGTGTACATTCACTTAAGACAAAGTGACTGTGTTTACATTAATACCTCGCCAAGATGGGCATTTTGGCCAAGAAACACATTCATATGCTTAGTCACATCAGCCTGGTTTATACTTGAGAGAAAAAATAAATAGTGATGAAAGGCCCTGCTTTGCGCAGCCATGCACCTAAATTTATGTAACTTACATTCCATTTGATGGATTTCAAGCAAAGATAAAAAAGCAATGCATTGTTTTTTCAAAGCTGAGAATAAACATGCCAAACAATATTAAAAGCACCGTGTTTTAACCTGTAAAATAAATTGCATTGAACCAATAAATTGGGCATTGTACCATAAATAAAAATGGCAAAACAATACATTGTTTAATTATTTTACTTAAAATAAATTCAGGCTCTTGTACAGATTTCTGTGTGCATAAAGTCACTTGACCGCATAAAAATCTATCTGTGTGTATGTCTATGTAGATAGATAGATAGATAGATAGATAGATAGATAGATAGATAGATAGATAGATAGATAGATAGATAGATAGATAGATAGATAGATAGATAGATAGATAGATAGATAGATAGATAGATAGATAGATAGATAGATAGATAGATAGATAGATAGATAGATAGATAGATAGACTTATTTGAAGGAACTTTAGATGTTTTTACTTGAAAGCATCAAAAAAGTACTAAAAACTTGCTAAGTAAAAACTTGCTAACTTGCTAAGAACAATAACTTTCCACTACTATTTCCCGATTTTTCGATATTAAAATATCTAAAAATCTTTAAAACAAGAAAATTCACTTGAGAAGAAACACTGCATAAGATATTAATACTTGTTTTCATAGCTCATATCTTGATTTTTGAGTTACTCACATCCACTTGTTTTAACTTGTTTATGCTTAAAATAAATCTGCCAGTGCAAAGAAAATATACACTCATATTCAAGAAACTTAAAAATAAATAAATAAATAAAGTCTTATTATATGCAGTTTTGCTTTTTGAGTAAGTTTAACTCATTCTAAGGATTTAAAGATGTTTTAACTGGAAAACAAGTCAAAAAGACTAATTAAAAACTCATTAAGTGTTTTTTTTTTTTTTTTGCAGCAAAACAATCAGGGAACATGAACTAATTATATTATTCCTGGTTAATTGGTAAAGTTTTGTAAACTACTACTTCCCACTGCTTTTTCTTGGTTGTTGATATGATATTTTCTCTCCTTTGCCACCTGTCAGTTTGAAGAATATAGCACCGACAAGCAGTTTGAGTAACGATAGTCTTCACATCTCTAATACAAACCAAATCTCTTTCACACAAACACAAACACATTCAAATGTTAACTTAAAGCAGCAGAGGTTACACAGCCAGACACATATGGCACGACAGATCAGAAAGAAGTAAAAAGAGAACAGAAACAGGGGGTGGATGAACAGACTGAAAGACAGAGACAGAGGTAATCTGCTGTGGAGAGACGATGAGCAATCCAGCGGTCCGTCAGCACAGGAGAACAAGGCAAGTGTGTGCGTGCGATGTGAGCCAAAATTAGTCAGATGTTCAGTCACGTCTGTTCCCACGCAGCACACTGACTCGGCACCCTGTCGATCAGTAATGACAGATACACGTGTGCACTTCATACGTGTGCAATGGTGCGGAAACACACAAGAGATCACCTTTGATTGTGTCGTGACACTGCAGTCATTTTTTGAAGAGTCAGACAGTGCTCAGTACTGCATTTATTTTAACCACGGTAAGGAATAGTTCACCCAAAAATTTAAATTTGCTGAAAATGTACTCACCCTCAGGCCATCGAAGATGTAGAGGAGTTTGTTTCTTCATCAGATTTGCAGAAATGTAGCATTACATCACTTGCTCACAAATGGATCCTCTGCAGTGAATGGGTGCCGTCAGAATGAGAGTCCAAACAGCTGATAAAGACATCACAATAATGCACAAGTAATCCACACCACTCCAGCTCATCAATTAATGTCTTGTGAAGTCAAAAACAAATCTAAATATCTAATGCATTTTAACTTTTAACCACCACTTCTGGCCATAATCCATAATAACGCTCATATTTTAGCTGGAAGTGATAATTTTAAGTTAAAAACATCTTACAAACATACATAGTTTTTCCACTTCACTAGATGGATTGGTGGAGTGGTGTGAATTATTGTGATATTTTTGATCAGCTATTTGGACTCTCATTCTGATGGCACCCATTGACTGCAGAGGATCCATTGGTGAGCAAGTGTTGTAATGCTACATTTCTCCAAATCTGTTCAGATGAACAAACAAACTTATCTACATCTCTGATGGCCTGAGGGTCATTTTTGGGTGATTTATTCCTTTAAGCAGAACAGATGGTTGTTTTGCGATGTGCTAGAAAACAACCAGTGAGAAAGTGTTTCAAAATCTTTATAAATCCTTGATGGCTAAGATGGAGCTGTATTTAAGAACTGGCAGCAAGTCTGTTCATTTAAGTAACACGGAGTCCCTTAATGGAGAGAAATGTGAGTGCAAATAATGAACGATTAGTGAGACTGAACTTTTTATTCAGATTGCAATTAAACTGACATTCTCTTTAGGCACAGACCCCGTAGAGCACTAAATTACAGCAGAAGACTTTCAGAGCAGTTGGCTAATACAAAATAAATCAAAAAGATTAAATGTCTGACATGAATTTTTAGAAGCAAATCAAAATAGTTTCTAATATTTCATGTTGAGCAACTGGGTCTCATTTTAGCATAAACACTGACACCAAGAACTTGATAAAGTCTGGATTTTTTGCAAGTCAAGGTCAAACATTCTCTCTCTCTCACACACACACACAAAACTGTTCTTCATTCTGAATGAATGCAGCATGTCTAGTGAGGGAGAACACATTCTGTCTCATCCTCAGATGGCACATCCGCAGTGCATTCACAGAACGCCTGATGCATATTGCACACAAAACGGGCACTTTCTCAGCCTGGCAAGCTCTAATCTGGTTGGCTGGCAAAACACAGAATTTCACCAGATGCATTAACAAGCCACCGGGCTGCTACTCTAAGAGCTTTGAGTAAGAACTAAATCATTGAATCTGCCAAAGTTTGCATCAGCTCAGGTAAGTTTTGGCAGGCTTTTTTTTATTTTTTTATTTTTTGAGCAGAGGTCAATGGTATAAAATCTACTTAATCAAATAAATTAAAATAACTTATAATATTTCTCACCTATACACAGTTATAAATATCTTTCCGTTTATAAAATAGCTTTTACTTGCAAATCTGATGCAACGGCAATTAATATAACTTTTAAATGTACAATATATATATACAGATGTTGAACTGCCATACAAGATTCATTTGTGTTTTAAATTTCAATAGGCATCAGGAGTCACAAAATAAAAAAAATCAAATTTAGCAACAAAATCAAAAAATGTAAATTGTATGTAATGAAACTGGAACTGTATGCAAATGCAACTTTAGTAATTATTACTTATTCTGCACTGTAAAAAAAAAATAAAAATAAATAATCTTACATAAACATTACCAGAGTATGTTTTACAAGAAAATACTTTCATTTTTTTATACTTCAAAAGTTTAATTAAATATGTTACTTGCCATTTGTTTGAAATTCTTTGTGAAAATTAGCAATTTCTAAGTGAAAATTGTTTCTACACCTAATTTTATTTCAGTGTATGCAGGGAACACTCGCAATGCAAAGTTAGATTTTGCTCAATTATATTTGTTACAAATTACTCAAATTTGTTAATAAATTGTACAAGGTTTTTTTACTTTAGAATCAATACTTAAGAACTCTCTACAAATATAACAATAACCCTAAGTAATATATACTTCAACAATTTAATTACGTACACGTCAAATATACTTAATATTTTCAAGTATTTTCATGCTTGAACTGACTTAATAAATGTAGAAAATACAAAATCCAGTTATTGCTGCAGTATCAGTATTGAGAATCGTAAAAGTTTACTGTCGTTTACTGAAACTTTGATATCATGAAAAGCAGTTCATTTCAGTGAGTTAAATTATTCACCTAAATATCCACAATAGGACAACTGTTTATTCCATTTCATTTTCATTTTCAAATTCACCAGTGAAATTATCCATACGGTATTACTTTCAGACATACACACGTTTTCCAATAATGTCTTGAGAGTTTTCTGTACAGCTGGTCACGCAGAAAGCTGTGCCATTACTTGAACGAGTTTCTAGGTTGGTCTATTATTATGGTCTGGGATTAGAAGCGTTTCAAGAAATGAAAACCCAAAAACGAATGAATTGTTTTGCTGAACAGAATAGAAAACATGGAGGGAAAATCCTTTTCAATTGCTTCAGAGTAAAAATGTTATTTTTAAATGCTGGTAATCAGTTAATTGTGTTACTATTTAGTTCCAAGAATTTTTCATGAAACCAAATGATTCACAGCAAACTTCATAAGCCAATAATTTTGCACCAGACAAAAAGATCTTTCATATTAAAACAACTAGCTTCCAAAAAATACATAAATAAGCATAAGCGGGGCTGTGTACTCACACTCCATCTAGTGTGCTGCTGCTGTGTCAGGGTCACAGTGTGTGTGTGTGTGTGTGTGTGTGTGTGTGTGTGTGTGTGTGTGTGTGTCTCTCCTCTCTCTCATATACCGAGGTATTTAACCTCATCAGTCAGCACTGAGATGACACAAACATGCCCCACATAAACCTGCCTGCTGTATGTGTAATAGAAAGTCAGCGAGAGGTTGATTGTGTCTTTCTGTACGTCCTTCAACTCAAACTGACATCTACACACACACACACACACACACACACACACACACACACACACACACACACACACACACACACACACACACACACACACACACACACACACACGTGTACCATTAAGAATACTACCTCTCATACACCATATAAGCATTGTGTGTGTTCATGCATTTCTGTATAAACTAGTGGCACTAATGATGGGAGAAACACACCAAGGGCTTTCAGTTGAGTCAAGAGTTTGATGGTGTCAATTCTGCGGTTTAACAGCTCAAATAAATTCTGGTGTTGCAGTGCATCAGTAGAGCAGCTGCGCATGGATGAGGAGAGCTCATGAAAACACTCACAAACACCCGACTACATAATAAACCCTATGAAAAACTATGCATTTTAGAAACAACTATTTACTTCACGAAAGGAATAGTTTAGCAAAAAATGAAAATTTGCTGAAAATGTACTCACCCTCAAGCCATCAAAAATGTTGATGAGTTTGTTTCTTCATGGGAACAGATTTAGAGACATGTAGCATTACATCACTTGCTCAGCAATGGATCCTCTGCAGTGAATGGGTGCCGTCAGAATGAGAGTCCTAACAGTTGATAAAAACATTACAATAATCCACACCACTCCAGTCCATCAATTAGTTTTATGAAGCAAAAATGTGTGTATCTGTATGAAACAAATCCATTATTAAAGCATTTTAATTTGAATAACTGTCACTTCTGGACAAAATTTTGGTATTTTCCAGTCCATAATCCATTATAATGCTTCCTCCAGTGAAAAAAACCCATCCACTGTCATCCTTAACAAATGACAGTAGATGGGTTACATGATTACATATTATACATATTACAACAAAGTTGTTTAGAACTGTTTTGGACTGTTTTCACTTGTGAACGGTGCTTGATCTGTGCATATTTCTCTCCTGATTCAAACGAGACAACTTTTTCACTGGAGAAAGCAATATTATAGAGACGGAGCTGGGTAGTAACTGATTATATGTAATCTAGATTACGTAATCAGATTCAAAAAATGAAGTACTTGTAATTAGAGTAAGTTACATTTTAAAATACTCGTAATCAGACTACAGTTACTTTATGGATTACATGATTACATATTATTCACACAACAGCAATAAATTATTCATAATTAATTGATTCTCCCTAATTTATCTTTTTCATCTCTTAAATTTTCCTTTCTAAAATAGCCTACCGATTATATACATAGTATATACTGTATGTATATATAGTCCAGTTTTGTGGACACTCATACAAAGATCAGTCATTAGTCAGGTGGCGACAGCATTTGACCACTGGATTTACAAAAATCATTTCAGGTTTAAGAACATTGCATCAACTACTGATGAACACATTCGTTTTTATTTGAATTATTACTCTATAATATATATATATATATATATATATATATATATATATATATATATATATATATATATATATATATATATATATATATATATATATATATTTTAACCATGTATTATTAAGTATAACTCATTAAAATGCACATATTCATGTTATTTCTTAGTTACATGTAATGCAGGCATTCCAAAACTTTTTGCCATCTAAACCTTATTCACCAAATATATTTTCTTTAAGTACCCCTGAGATTTTAAAATAAATATTTCAATAATTAAGTATCACATTTGCATGTTCATGCTTTCTTTGATGTTGATTAATGATGGCATGCAGGTAAATAAAAATATTTCATCTTTTTTAGTAAGTGTTTTATTTAAAACAAAGACTAGAAATACAAAGACGGTACACTCCTATACTTATGAATGGGAGAAACGGCAACGCACAATATGGAGGAATAGTCCCACCTTCTAAATGAAAGAGCCATATTCTCCATAGAAACCTGACTAAACCAGCCAATGCATATGCAATCATAAGCACTCTGGAACTATGCATGCGCATTGGCTGGTCTAGCCTGAAAAATAAGCTTTTTAAACACTATTTGAGCATAAGAAACAACATTCATGGGGCAATTAATTTCAGATTTTTGTTGCTGATTTGACATTGAGATTTCAGAATTTCCCCATTCATTAAGATAGGTCTTGTACGAGCTGCCTGGAGGCGTTGCAAATATGGCGGCCGAGTGAAGAGACTTTCTTCGAAAGGGAGTTTGTTTTCAAATTATTTATTTTCATTTTCATTTTTTATGATTTAATTAATTGTCAGCTTTTCATTAAACTCACAACTACCCTGCAGTTACTTTATGAACCCTAGTTTGGGAAACCTTGATGTAATAATGTTTAATGCACTTCATGTTATAAATTACAATGAATGGAATAAGTTTGCTTACTCTTTGCTTTTTTTACATCATTATGGTACAAAATAATGCTATTTAAATCAATGTGATAAACGCGTTAAATCAAAAGTAATCTAAAAGTAATTGATTATATTACCTAAAATGTGTAATGTAAGGGATTACGTTACTGACTACAAGGTTAGAGGACAATTTGAAGTTAAAAACGTCTTAATTAGTTTCTTACAGACACGCAGCCTCTGGCTTCATAAAATGTTAATTTATAGTCTGGAGTGGTGAGGATTTTTTTTTTTTTTTCAGCTGTTTGGACTCTCATTCCGACGGCACCCATTCACTGCAGAGGATCCACTGGTGAGCAAGTGAAGCAATGCAAAATTTCTCCAAATCTGTTTCCATGAAGAAACAATCTACATCTTGGATGGCCTGAGGGTTTTAAATTTTTGGGTGAACTATTCAGATTTGAACTTCCCAGGACAATTTTGTTTCTAAAGTATAGCTAAACAACCACACACACACACACACACACACACACACACACACACACACACACGGTTGCATTACTGTTTATTATTCTACTGTACAGGCAGAAGCTTTATTAGGAATCACACCTGTAATCAATAACCTCTTCTTTCTGGCTTTCCCTCTCATTAACTTGCCCCATTCACGGTCTGTGAATGCATGCGTGTGTCTGCTGGCCGACTGCCACGGTTGGGAACATATCGGAAGACTGAACTGATGTTCTGTTCGTCCTCAGAGTGATCTGGGCAGCTTTCCAACATGTGCATGTACATTAGAGGAAATGTCACACACTATCACGTATGTAAACCTTATAGAGCGCCAACATTCTTTATATCAGTAACTGAACTGTGCACATGCATATTTGTTTTTGCATGCATGCATGAACATGTAGGCTGTGTGTTTGAGAGATACTGTGTGTACGTGTGCGTTTCTGGTGGCCAAATCCTCCAGATGGGTCCAGATGGCAGTTTGAATCTGTGAAGGTGTGGAACAGACTCTGTGCGAGCATTTTGTAATGCTCGAATGCAACACCGTCCCCCGAGATGCACGTGTGTGTCTGAGCATGTGTGTGTGTGCATGAGGAGAAAACATGCATGACTGTCTGGCTGTGGTTTTTTTTTTCTTGCTTGCATGTTGTTTGTGTGCAAAACAAATCAAGGTGTGTGCTGTTCTACAATCCAGGTGTGTCTGTGTAAAGCAGTTGGATTTGTTGGGGCTGCATAGACCAATAAATAAAAAATGAAGATGCTAAGAAACAAATGCCGCCACAGGCCTCACATAGCCTGATGTAATATATATACTGCTTCAGAATACTTGCTAGGGAGTATAAAGTTTGCATATATGTGAAAAACAATATGTGAAAAGAGTAGTATGTCAGAATGTAGGCTACCTACTCAGAGAGTACATGAGTTTGAATAAAATGCATGCACTATGCATGTATGTATATGTAATGTATGTATATGCATGTATGTTTTTTTTTTTTTGGGGGGGGGGGGTTATATATATATATATATATATATATATATATATATATATATATATATATATATATATATATATATATATATATATATATATATATATATGCTACACACACACACTTTTTAGTATTTTTTTTAGTATTTTTACCCAGGTGCTGGGTCATTTTAACACTGGGTTATTTTTTTCTACCTAACCGCTGGGTTGACCTCGTCTCAGGTGAAATTGCTGCAACTCTTTCTGGGAAATAAATGTTTGTATACATTTTATTGTATTTATAAAGTATTTAATATTATTTTACGCAACGCAACATAAGGACAAGATGTCAGCTGTGTCAGTGTAATTTAATTTGATGTTAAAATATGTAATTTCATTACTGTTTGTTTTTGGGCGGTTTTCGGAGTCAGTCAAGCCATCTCTCAGCTACGAGTGGAACGTGAGGCCACGATCTAAAGTTCGCAGCTCTTCACCGGCTCAGATTTCGGTGACACACTGGCGAGAATTAGCACTATTTCGGTAAAAACCGATTACAGAGAACGGCTGAATACACTTAAATTAAAATGCTACTTCTAAATATGCCTTTTTATTTATAAAATGCTTGTTAAACGAGTTTAAATTAATGTAATATTGTAAACTATGCTGTATTCACCCAAATAAATTCAATTTGTCCATGGGTGTTCTTGCTTAATAATAAAATGTTCATCTTTTGATTATTGCTGTTACCTATAGTAATTATGTGTATGATGTTTTTTGTTTGTTTGTTTGTTTTTTTAATTTCCAGCCTATTTTAAGCCAGCAATATAATAATTTGTAATAATAATAATAGATGACTTAAATTAAACCACTCAGCATGGTGGGTAAAGATAACTCCGCATGTGCTCTGTCCAATATTTACCCAGCGCTGGGTTGCCAAATAACCCATGTTGGGTTGTTTTCAACCCAGCATTTTTAGAGTGTACACACATATATCCACACACATTTAGTATATACACGCATACATATACACACACAAGCATATACACACACACACACACGCACATATATATATATATATATATATATATATATATATATATATATATATATATATATATATATATATATGTATGTATGTGTGTATATATATATACACACACATATACACACACACACACACATATATTTGTTCAGTGTATATATATATACACACTGAACAAAATTATAAATGCAACACTTTTGTTTTTGCCCCCATTTTTCATGACTCATAACTCAAAGCACAAGACATTTTCTATGTAAACAGAAGGCCTATTTCTCTCAAATATTGGTGACTTATTGGTAACGTCGCACAGCCATTGAAGAGGAGTGGACCAACATTCCACAGGCCAATGGTGGTCACACCAGATACTGACTAGTTTTCGGACCACACCTGTGAGGTGGATGGAGAAGTGCTCACTAACATCTTTGAGTTCAGCTCATGAAAAATGGGGGAAAAAACAAGTGTATATTTTTGTTCAGTGTGTGTATGTGTATATATATATATATATATATATATATATATATATATATATATATATATATATATATATATATAATCCAGACTTAATTGACTTTTTTTGTTGTGTTTGTCTGATTTTTGTAGCGAATATGTCAGCAGGTTATCAGTGTGTGGGTGTATGGATGTGTGTTTGTGCCATTGTGCTTGAGAGACGTTGAGATATATGTTGCTTTGTGTGTGAGTGTGAAGTCGATTATTCTTGCTGGCTTTGAGCCTGTGCTGCAGCACCATCTTGCCTTTGATAAATTAATAATCCTTTTGAAGTGTTAATCCCAAACACTCAGCATGATTCATGCCATCCATACAACAAGTGTCTCTCTCAAAAGACATACACGCTCACTCAGCATGTAGCTTTATGAATATGGATATACACAGATGGAAAGATTTATGTGCGGCCACATGCATGCAAGTATACATTAGCCTGTTTGCCCATAAACTCCTCAGCTATAAAGATATATTTAGGCTGAAAAAACACATGCACATTCATTTATTCCTTTTAATTGATAAAAATGCATAGTTACAGAATTAAGACTTGTTAACTGCATATACAAATTGAGTGCATAGGAATGAACTGTGGCTTCATCCACAGCTCCACCTAGTGTTGAGAACATGATCTGCTGAGAAGGTCGCCTACATACACACACACACACATATATATATATATAAAAATGTTTGTGTCAAACAATGGCTTTGTTGAAGGTAATTGCTTTTCCTCCAGTTTAACTTCTTTTGCCCATAAAACTCCGTGGCAGCGTTTTCGCATGAGGGGACTAAGGGTCGGGTTGTAAGGGAGAGATTGTTTGGCAGGCCTCAAAATGAGTTTGGTTTTGTTTGTATTTGAGTAAATTGAGTTCCTCAAAGCAATATTTCACCCTGAAATTAATATTCTGACATCAGAACCCATAAGACTCACATAATTTAGTGTAATATCAATGTTTCGCAGAACATTTGGGGTACATACATACAAAAAAGAATAAAAAGGACCATAAAAAGAATGACAGTAGTCAATATAACATGCATTTTATCATAAGTTTTCTAATATCATATGACAACTTTGTGAAAAACAGTCCAAAACTTAGTGTTATTTACTGAAAATATTATTACCATTCACTTTCATTACAAGGAAAAGAGCAGCTTTGCCATTACTAGTAATTAATTACTAGATTAAAATAAATCAACCAGGAACAAAAAGCAAACATAATACCATTTAAAAGTATTAGTTAGAGAAATTAATATTTTTATTCAAATAAGCAATAATGTATTACACAGATCAAAAGTCAGAGTAATTACTTTTAAATTTGTACCAAAAAAAGAAGAAGACATTTCAAACAAATGCTGTTTTTTATAACTTTCTATTCAAAGACACCTGGAAATAAGTATCACAGTTTTTCAAAAATATGAAGCAGCTGTATTCAACATTTTATAAGAAATGTACCTTGAGCAGCAAATCAGCATATTAGAATGATTTCTGAAGGATCATGTGAGACTAAACGCTGAAGAAGAAATTCAGCTTGGCAACACAGGAATAAATTACATTTTAAAATATATTGACACAGAAAACAGTTATTTTAAATTGCAAAAAAAAAAAAAAAATCACATTATTATTGTTTTTACTGTATTTTTTCATTAGAGAAATGCAGTTTTTGTGAGCAGAAGAGACTTAAAAAAACATAAATGTAACATATGTATACATACGACTGAAACATTTGCAAACACATACACTTCAAGAGGAATCAGTATTCAGAAGGAATAGCTAGAAGAGCTGCAGTGGTTGCTTTTCTTTTCCTGAAACCCTACAGGAGGTCAAACTGCCTGCCTGACTAACACCTTCTGCCCTATCAGCAGTCACACATGACAGTTCACTGAAGAGTCTGTCTGTGTGTAACCTGTGTAGAGACAGATACTGGCCTCCAAAGCATCCTTGTTAACAGAAGCCCTAGCCGTACGACACCCTCCTGAGGTGTGAAAGCAGCGCACACTGTCATGACACCCAGCACATCGGCTCTGGACTTTAATTGAAAAGGACGTTCCGTTATTGATCCTAATCAATTAAGCAATTATCACAGCATCACAGTCCTTTAATAGTGGCATCCAAGCTATTATTGTGAAGATAACAAAAGTCAGATCAATTTCTACTGTGACATTTAGCACAGGCTTATGGAGTTGCCAACACGACACAGAAATACAAACCATATAATGAAGAAAGCTATCCTTTATATAGCATCACTACTCATTGGTGCATCCCTTACATAAAAAAATAAAATAAAATAATATTCCCTCTCTCTCTATTACATATATTGTGTGTGTGTGTGTGTATGTGTGTGTGTGTGTGTGTGTGTGTGTGTGTGTACATGTTTTCAGATATATTTTTAAAAATATTTCAAAATGTAGAAAAAAAAAAATTATATATATATTATATATATATATATTCTTGTATTTTAAAATACATATTTCATGAAACATACAATATGCAAAATATATTTTCAGACTTATATTTAGATTTTTTTTCCAAAACATTAAAAAAATACATATTCTCAGATACATTTTTTAAAAAGGACAAATAGCAAATACAGATTTTTAATTAAACATTCACAAAAATATTTTTGAAGTTTTAGTTGTTTCTATTTCTTTTCCTTTTGATATAAATTCATATACATGAAAATATTCTTTTAATAAGTCTCTTGAAGTTTTTGAAGATTTTTTTAAAAATAAATTAACACTTTTATTTAGTATGGATGCATTGAAATGATTAAAAGTGACACTAAAGACATTTATAATCTTACAAAAGATTTCAGAAATATGCAGCACAGCTGTTTCCAACATTGATAATAAAAGGAAATGCTTCTTGAAAAAAAGCAGAATATCAGAATGAACACTGGACAAGAAATTCAGCTTTGAATCATAGAAATAAATTACATTTTAAAATATATTCACACTGAAAAGTTATTTTAAATTGTAATAATATTTCTCAATATTTTAAGACTGGAAATGTATTATCTTGCCTCTTTTAAGTACATTTTGTAATAAATTAGTACATTTGAAGGTTTAAACAAGTCAATTTAAAATATATCTCCTAAGGCCATGCTATTCATATTTAGTATATCTTTGAAAAGTATTTTAGACTGCATAAAATATTAAAACTATCTACTTTAATATAACATAGTAATAATTTGCAATTCATAGGTTGCACACACCAAACTGTATTCCACCAGAACTCAAAGCTCCTTCTGAATGGTTGTCAGTGAATGAAGAGAGATGTTTTTGTTGCCAGATGGTGCAGCTACGACATCTGCTAGCAGAAGCTAACCAGTCAAACTCTGACCCCTGGGTCCCCCTTGTGAACGGCTCTGCCTGCAGGTACTGAAAACCTGGTGAAGCTCTTAAAATAATCATATGGCAGAGCTGGAGTCCTAACCAACGGTCGCGGTCCTGAGACCTCTTGAAACTACATTAACCTGGCCTTCATCTGCCTCGGGGTCTCATTACTTACAGCAGAGTCCCGGTCTGGGTCTCGGCTTATGGTCCAAGACAAGTTCGCAGTCAACTTACAGAAAATTAATGGTGATCATTAAATGAGTCCAGAAATTTTTTTTAAAAAGTGTATAAAGTTATACTAAAATTAAATAATAAAATTTTAAATATTTTATTATAAAATAAAATTAAAAAATATTAATTATTAAAACAAATAATAAAATAAAATACCTGTATCAATCAGTAGAGGGCACTCTCTTTAGACTTGCTAAAGATTCATTGCTTCGGTCACAGCACATCTGTTCTACATTTTCAAGTAATTAAAGAGCAGTTAAGTACTCCCTTTCTTCTGTGGTAGCCTATATCTCATTACAGTCTGGTTTAAATTTACTCCCCTTCGTTTTGTGGACTCGTGTTTTTCATAGATTTAGTGAGATTGCGTGATGAATATAGCTGTTATTATTAGCTTGGTTTGAGGAAATCTGGACTTTTTTTTATTACCATTCATATTAAATCCACAAACGGACTCAAGTCAAACGATGTCCTGTAATTTAACTCGCCTTAAAGCTGTGTGTAACCATAAATAAATCACCGCTGATCTTGTGAGTCGTGATGTCTGACGTCAAGCGTTTTATCAGACGTCATCAGAACAGCACATGTTCAGCTCCACTCAACAAACTGCACTTCTTCAGTGAAAGCCTGCAGCTACATAACCTCATAAACATAAACCTCATAAAAAGAGCACAGGTCATTTGTAAACTAGCCAACTGGATGCTTAACACACGGTCATTAATGTCCCTCACCATAATGGCATACACACACACTGAAGATATTGAAGACAGAGGTGTTCAGAGACTAACAGACTACTCATTCATGTAAACATTAGTATACTATGCATAGTATATGCATATAATATAAATTCTAAAATAAAATAATATAAAATGAAATTATATGATTTTGAGGTCAGTATGATTTTTTTGAAAATTTATTTTATTTACTCTTATTCAGCAGGGATGTGTTAAACTGAGTAAAAGTGACAGTAAAGACTTAATCATGACATATATGTAGCAATTTACCAATTTTTTTTTAAATAATAATAATAATAATATGAAGCAGCACAACTCTTTTCAACGTTTAGCCCAGGGTTCCTCAAATCTTTCCCTGGAGGGCCAATCTGCTGCAGAGTTTAGCTCCAACCCTGATCAAACTCACCTACCTGTGATTTTCTAATGATCTTAAAGACTCTGATCAGCATGCTCAGGTGTGTTTGATTAGGGTTACAGCTAAACTCTGCAGGACAGTGGATCTCGCGGGCCAGATTTGAGGATCCCTGATTTAGCCTATCATGATAATAAACGTTTGAGCAGCAAATCAGCAAATTAGAATGATTTCTGAAGGATCATGTGACACTGAAGACTGAAGTAATGATACTGAAAAAAAAACAGCTTTGCATCACAAGAATAAATTACATATTAAAATATATTCAGTTATTTTAAAATGCCATATATTTCACTCTAAAAATTCTGTCAAAATAGGGCACAGTTTACTGTATAATTTGAAGGAATTTTTCCATATTTATTTTTTACAGGTGCTTTACCAATATTTAGAATTTTACATTTCTTTGCATTGTGTTTTAGAGTTAACAGAAATATCCGTAAAATTAATGGATAATAATCGTGTGTAATGAGCTACCATACTTTTTCTGTTGTTTTACGGATTTATTTTTTACAGTGTTCAAATTTTTACTGTATTTTTGATCAAATAAATGCAGCCCTGGTGAGCATAAGAGACTTTTTTTTTTTTTTTCAAAAACATAAAATCTTACCAACCCCAAACGTTTGATTGAAAGTGTATGTGCTTGCTAACTTAATATCTGTGTGAATCAATACAGCATGGCTGTCATATTTCTTGTTTTATTATCAATCTCTCAAAAATAATGTTTTATATTATATTATATATACACACAGACACACACACACACACACACACAGAATTTGTTTGGCCTTAAATCCAACTAAATTCTGTCATAATTTGCTCTTTATTTTATTGTTCAATGCTACAGTTTAGATAAAAAACACAAGAAATGTCCTCAGAAGAAATATAGCACAAAGGTCAAATGGACTAATTAAATGGTGCTTTATTGTATGATACTGAGTATGGCAAAAATCTTCTTTTTTTTTTAGGTGAACAATAGCACTGGATTATAACTCTGCACAGGTTGGTAGTGATTGAATCACTCCAGTCTCACACGGTCAACACTAATGCTTAAATACATTATGGTTATACTTTCAGAACAATGTGACAGATTCGTAACTCGTGGACTGTTTCGTTGCTGGATTGTCAGTCAGAATAATGTGAACGCGTATGCTTTTCAGGTCTCATGATTCACGCAGAAACTCTGACACTAATGACTGTATTACTGCGGATGGTGTGGGTGTTTCAGAACGGCTGCTGCTTTCAGTCCGTGTCTGAGGATGCTGGAGATGCTGTGGGAGGGTGAAACTTTGGACTGCTTGTAATTATGACAAATAAAAGAGAAAAAAAAAGTTTTCAAATATGTCTCTCTTAAACCCTCTCCAACTTTCTTGTCTTTCTGGGGTTTTTTTCTTTTCATTTGATCCACATTACTTCATTTCTTTCTCCAGGCACAGCACAGACTCTGTCACGACAAACCTCCAGTGCAAATAAAGTCAAAATTACATCAGGCAACACTCCTCCAAATGCAACACACCTAAAAGATTGAAACCTCTAAGGATAGAGGTGTTTTCAACCCACATTACGCTCCAAAAGATCCACAATCCTGAGGCATTATCATGGCAATCCTTACAGCATCAGCCTCACACTTCCTTTGAATATACATAATCAGTTCTGCTCTTCTCTGTCAATTGTGGAATGATCAAAAGCAGAAACATGAAAGAATTTCACATTTTATGAAAGCGAAGATTAAATGGTAGGCGTGTGAAAAATGCTGTCTGAAAAGTTCATATTGCATTATAAATCCCAAAACAGATAAGACAACCAACTTTTTAGCATAGTAACCAGTTTTCAACAGAATACCATTGATATTGCTAACATAGTTATCAATATGACAAAACTGAGAACTAATTTGGTGTTGTCATTAAATGAAACCATTTACAGTGTTTGAAGGATTGTCAGTTGCCTCATTCATTTTAACGATTCGGCTTAAAACACAATAGGTTTCTGTTTACACTGTTTATTGACATCACTTTTGAACACTGTTCTGATATTTCAACAACAGTCAATCAAACTTAATTAAGTCAAAAAAAAAAATCAATAAATTGTTGTTAAATAACATAGTAAATGCCTTTCTGATTCTAATTGGCCTGAGAGTCTGTATGGTTTTCCTCATAATAGGTTTTGTGGTAACTAGCCTACTTTTTGCAGAACTCTTCCACTTTTTGCTGAGCAGCCATGTAATATCTGGTAAGTTACTCACCAGCACCAGCCAACTGATTCATCTCCAACTGGATCTGTAGATGCAAAGCTGAAAAGACCATCCTCAGCTGTTATGATGTTTGGAGGGAAGCCATGAGCCTGCAGCAGCTTCATCTGCAGTTCAGGGTGCTAAAGTACTTTCAAATGTCTCCACAAGAGGGCGACAGTCATCGACACAAACACCCCCAAACACAAAATAAAAGTTGTTTCACCAATGCATGGTTATTGAACTGATGGAATGATGGAATTAATATGAACTAATGAACCTTATTGTAAAGTGTTACACAGTTATTGCCACAAACACTCTCAAACACAAAATAAAAGTTCACCTATCATTTTGATGCGTGGTTATTGAACAAATGGAATGCAATTTTATCACGTATGCAGTAAAATAATAATAATAATAATTTATTTTTATTTTATTTTAAAGAGGCTTTTTCTCCACACTCATCGCATGTGGAGACAAGCATTGCCACAAACACAAAGTATATATAAAGGGAGCTAAAACTAGCCTGTAAAAGTGGTCAAGACAGTCTAATTTGTTTTAATTGAACTGCTACTGTTTGTTTTAAACATCAATTCTAGTTGTGCAAATTTGGTGATTTTGCCAGTCAATGAAAATAGCAGCCTGCACGAATTGATAACTGTTTTTTTTTTTGTTTTTTGTTTTTTTTTAATGTAGCAGATGAATTGTTTGTGCACTTGTTTAACATTCTGCTGTTGAGACATGTGGATATACAATCTTTTTTGGTTACAGGTGATGAATTCAGATTTCCATTCTAAAATCCAAGATGATTAAAAAGTCTTTCATATCTGTCCAAACGCATTCTTTTAACAACACTGATGAAAAACAACTTAGTGAGCGCTAACCTTCAAACACAGCAGCTCCTCTGCTCTTTGGCTTTTGGGTGAGTGACAAATCCACTGTTACACAAGACTGTTGGTTTGATTCTTAACTTATGCCACAAAACTCATTCCACAAGAAAATATGTGACCTCAGGGCACATATTTCATGCTTGTTTTGTACAGAGACGACAACCATCACCAGAGAATAATCTTTTATTAATAAATACGAAACATATATACTGTAGCTTTCAGAGATTTGAAAATAAGGTGCCAGCACATATACAGTATATTGCTCTCTCACATCAAAGCCAACTTTAGATTAAAGCTCTGAGACTTTGGTTCAGATGATCTTTTATGAAGGCTGGCAAGTGATTCTGGGTAATGATCAAGATCCAGGTCCTTCAGAGTCTCAGTAAGGCTGGTAAAACTTGGCAATCAGCATTAGCCCTTAGCATAAGTCTGCTTCCTTCAATGAGATGGACTGCTTTCTTCATTCAAATTGGTCTCAATAATGCATTGGATTTGCAGACTGGTTTTGTAGATGGCCATTGTATTAAATCCATCATAATACAGAACGTTTACATTAATTATGGTTCCGCTTATGAGAAACAGAGCCTCCATTAAATACTCGAACACTTACACCACACTTGTCATTGTGTTTCATAATAAAATACCAAACCAAGGAGTGTTCATTTTAAAAGAAAGCTCACTTAACTCAAATAAATTATTGTATGGAATGGCATTTATTAGACTTTAAATGATAGAATTAACCAATAAAACCAAATTATCTGGACTTTTAGACTTGGATCACGTTCAAAGTGAACTACAAGTGATCGATCTGATGTGTAAACCCGACTTCATAAACATCACATTAACGTCAGTTAATTCTGAGTAAATTCTAATATGTTTTGTTTGTTGATTGCATCTGGTGTGCTATTTTTATATATATCATTTTATTTTAGGGCATTTTGTCGTTATTTATAGGACAGCAGAATGCAGATAGGAAAGATAAAATGGGATCAGGACATGAACCAGGTCAGACTCAAACCTGAGCCAACAGCTCTTATTGTCCTGTGCACAACTATACCACAGCACTAGCCAACTTTAAGTGTGTGTCCTTAGTTTCTGAATACTTTTAGAGGCCACTGTATTTCTAATTTTTAGAAATAGCACAGAAAAATCTAATAGAGCCGTTCAGTGTATTTTGCATTAGGCTCTGATTCATGTGTCTGAAAATGCCAGTGACATATTTTCCACTTTCTTCCAGTGACATTTAATAACAAATCAAATTGAAAAGCCACACGGTGCAAAAATAAATAGCTGGATTTACAAAGTGTACGCATATTCTCCAAGTTATTCACAATATTGCTGTATAGGTCAATTTCCAATTAGCATTATAACAAAAACCTAGTTGATCCGAATCTGTACTTCTGCAGAGGCCAAACACACACCTTATCCATGTTATATAAACTTCTGACTCACATTGGAAACTCGAACCATTGGTTTTAGAGAAATAGCTTAGCCATATTGAGCAGAAAGCTTTGCATTTTCCAAAACACAAAACACAGCTGAACAGGCACAGAAAGCCTCTTCTGGTCTACAAATGGAAAATCATTTTCATAAAAATGAGATGATTAATGTCCGAAGAGAAAGTGCAAACAAGGTAAACGAGACATTACTTAGTCTTCTAAGACAATGAATCACACTTGATTATTATTGTCTCACACCATAATCATAGCTTGTGACATTTTAAGAGCCCAAATTATCAGGTACATTAGGTATCGTTGGTTTTGCTGGAGGGTAAAGTAGAAATTAATAGATGTCATATGGAGACAAAATATTTTAATCAAAACTTTGATAATAGGCTACTGTTCCTGAAAAAATATTGTTTAATTAAGCCGATTTAAAAAAAAAAAAATGATACTGACATAAACCTTGATTCATTTTAATACGAATATCACTAAAAATAATGATGACTAGGCCAATTCCATAAGTGAATCAGATGGTGATTCATTGCCTCTCTGGATTCAGTGAACGATTCGTCGAACGATTCGTCTTTTTGAACGACTCATTAAAAGAACCGGCTCATTCTTCAATGACTCTGGTTGGGATGTATGTTTTTGATTCGCTAAACTGCACCTGCTCATAAGAGTCATTTCCTCATTAATTGGACTACACTGATCTCGATATATGCTTTTGATTCACTAAAATATATAACCATCTCATCATAGGAGTCAATGGCTTGTCGTCCCGAATATTTTTGACTCACAAAAAGAACCAGCTCATAAGAGTCATTTGTTCGTGAAACCGACTACACTGGTATCGTTGTACTGTATTTTTATTATTACGAGCAGTTTCTTTCTAAAACATTTATTTTTGCTGCATCACATTCGACCCAGACAGCAAATTCAAATTTGCAAATCAGGTAAAATTTGATTTCTTTTGCTGCAGCAATTGAGCACCGGAAGAAAGCAGCTGCTTAAAAAGCAATGCAGAAACACTGCTAACTAGGTGGTAACACCTTAAATCTGTATAAAGTTGCACTGTGATGATTACAGTTGTTAAAAGCATTGTAAAAATAAATAGAAACTGTACTGAATGGAACGGTGTTGTTTGTATTCTAAATGTGAGGTCACATTTAACTTTCCTCAGCAAAATGTTTGTTCATGGTGTTCAGTAGCAATTAAATGTTCTGCAAAAAGAGACAGAATAAATACGTTTGATATCCAAATGTTTTACTTCATTTTTTTTAACCACATTGGAACTGAAACTAGGAATTGATAAGAATCGAAATCAATAAGCAGAATTGGAATCGGAATTGATCAAATTCAAACGACACCAAACCAACCCTAATCAGGAGTCAGTGAGGGCGAAAAAGTTCCCTCTTTTTCAAGTTGGTAACGTGAATTTACTGCGTTCACCAACCAAAAATAAAAAAAATAAAAAAAAATTAAAAAAAAAAATAATAATCACTTGCGTTGAAAGTAACTTTTATATGAGCTGTGCTTCATACGTCGCTACACTATTTATGCTGGACAGCAGAGATTTTTTTGCCAGCCAAATCTTTTAATGCGTTAATTTCTGACTGCTCCTTAGTTACTTATTTCTGTTATGAGTTCTAATTGATGAATTCATCTCAATAAACCAGGTTCTTGTGGTTCCCTATGCATGTTTGAGTTTATAAAGTGTTTTTGTGTGGAATGTTTACGTGAGTTGCTTTTTATTTTTTTATACTCGTTACATCAAAAAAAGTTTTGTCTCTCATTATGATCAACAGAGTTAGCTAAGATGTGTAAGCTATGTTCATCCACAATGGCTTTATTTGTATTGCTATGTGAGGTATTGTTCCACATTGCTGTGTGAGCATTTGTCTCAATATTGCGCTTAACAGCTCGGTGCGTTGCAGTTTTTCTGGAAGCTGCAATCTTTTTTGCAGCAGCGGCACGCGCGGCTGCTAGCTGAGGGAACTGTTTGGTGTACAAAGCTGTGGTGTACTGTAGTTCAGGTGTAATCAACCTCTGACAAAGCTGACGAGTGTCATTATTTAACTCCAGTCGAAGGTTATAACCTTGAATAACTGCTGCACCATACTGAAACGGCTTCAGTGATGAATCATGGACCTGTGCAGGATCTACTGCCCCTCCTTCCTGTAGACACATTTGCTCAAGATTCCTCCTCTTTGCCCTCAGAAGTTCAACTTCCTGTTGGAGCTTCGTCCGCCCAAGTGTGTAGTCTATGCGTTTCCAGAAAGTGGCATTAAAGTGCTGGTACAATCGCCAATCTAGTGAATTCCACTCTTTTACCCACTCTGCGGTCTCTGTGCTCAAGGGCCTGCGAGAACGTTCACTGCGACTATTGAGGCGGAAAGACGAAATATCATCCAGTGACCAGCAGAGGGCGTGTTTTAGAAGCACCAGCGATTCATCGAAATACTCTGAGATGAGGATTAGCGGAAAGTCACGTTCCACGGCGGCAATGACCTCGGCGCTACGTCTGTCCAGCTCGGTGTTGCTCTCAGGTGCTGTATTATCCAGACCAAAGTCAAAGGTCAAAATGTTACGTGCATAGTGGTTATTAGGCACAGATGCATTGTAGCTCCGCCCACCCTGGATCAGAAACTCCTCAAGGCTTTTAACAGCACGGAAAGCTGGGATCGCTTTGTAGTAAACAAACAGGGACTCCATCATCGCCACTGGATTCCGAAGAATGGAAAAGTAGAATGTGTCTTTAGGCATCACTTTCCACACCTGCAAGTCAGAAAAGACAATATGAACTTATGAATAAAATATTTCAAGTCGCAAAAAATTTGAACTCTTGCTCTTTGTTTCAGAATCATAAACACATTCCGCTCAACCGAAGTTCCATCCCAGAATGCAATCTACATGCAATCAGTGCAAATGTCTTCTAAATCATTCAGATCTGCACCTGCCTGCTTTCATCTAGCACTGGGTGCTTCGTCTTCCTCTTGAAAATGAAAATAGTCAGTTGCATCAAATGATTTATGTGCTTGCTAAGTGGTCTACGCATATCTAGGATTGCTTTCACACCACAGTCTTAATAAAGTTGCAAACATATTCACCTCAAAGGTGCTTAATGGTATATGCAGTTATATATAAGGGCAAATAAATATAACAAAATTAAATAAAAATAAACAATAGAAAGAATTATCTTTTATTTGGAGTCTATCTGTTCACATGCATCATTAGGAATAATAAAAAAAAAAAAAAATCCTATCATGCTACTTATTTAATCAAAAACAGTTACCATGTCTTAATGCATTGCATGATTTATTATGTAATATTTACTATAATTATTTATTTATTTAATTTATTTATTTATTTTCAGTCCCTGGCGTTTAAGGGCTTCTTTTTAAACTCTTTCATTTTAAAAGACAAAACAATATAGGCGAATATAGTAAAAAAAATAATACAAAAATAAAATAATAATAATAATAATAATAATAATAATAATAATAATAATAATAATATTAATAAGTAATAGATATCACTATATTCCCCAGTTAATTAATCACAGTACATTAAGACAATTGTTTTGTATTACAGGTTTTCTGAAATGTTTACATATGTAAATGGGGCATTATAAAATTTAAATATAAACACATGTGCATACCTTTGCAGAACAGAAATCTGAAAATTGTATAAAGCTAGGTTCAAATTTCTTGTTTCATTTTGGTGACATATTAGAGATAAAGGGTTTTACAGAGGTAATTTGGGATATCTCTTTTTTTAAATCACACTATAAATCAGAAAATACTGTCAACAACCAGGAAAAAATGTTTTCACTGGTTGTAGGACTAAAATGTAATTTAAATCAGGTGAATGATGTATGAACAACAAACCTTATAGATAGTAATAAAATGGGTTTGGTAAAGGCTTCTGAAATGGAGATTTCTGGCTCAGTACATGAGAAAACTCATTTTGAGAAAATGGTCTTTAAAAGATATGTACTGTAATTGAAATCTACAGACACAAATAGATAAAGTACATCAAAATAAACCCTTAGAGGTGTATTTTGGATGTTTTCTATCCCCTAGCCTAGTCTGAAAGAAGACATGGAAGCTTAAAGCCCAAAGTCTTAAAATTGACCAGTGCATGAGAGTTTGCATAATGTTGTGCCCGTAGTGTCTTGACTTAATGTCATGAATATTCTATTATTCATCCAATCCTGCAAAACAACTACATTTGGATGCATGCTTTGGTAGAATAGTATGGGTACTGTGCTCTCGGACTGACCTCTTGTGAGCTGAATCTCATATGATTGCACAGGATGTGGAACTCCTTCATACTGCGAGTCCTGACACCCTCCACAAAGTGTGCTGCAAAGAATGCTGGGTAAAATAACTGGCTGTGCATGTTCAGCGGCAAGGCAAAGGTCAGGTTATGGCTTTCCCCATAACGATAGAGAATGTTCAGTATAGTGCTGCTTGCAGTCTTGTGCGTCTTGAGGAAGACGATGTGGTTTTTGGGCTGACACGTGACAGTGTTGTCAGCTCGTGATTTTACTGTATATTTATCATTATAGTCATCAGATTGTGGTGTTTTTTTTATTTCTGGGGTCCTTTTGGGGAAAGCTGGTCTATGTGGCTTTTTTGGAAATTCTTGGTCAAGCCAGAATTTATTCGCCTCTATTGGTGGAGCTGCTTTGGTGGTGCTAGTAAGCTTTTTTCTTGTATCCTCCAAGACTTGGTCCCTTCCCTCTTCTGAAGGAGAGTTTTCACTCTCGTCTCGTCTCTGTATGAAAGGATGCTGGTCCACTGGTTCTTCAGCAATAGTTGCCGAGACAGACCAAAGGTTTTCCCAGTCTTTGCGCTTTATGGGCCTGTGGATCTCTGCAGGCACTCTGACCAGCTGCTCACTCACAAGTTTCAAAACCTTGGCACTTCTGAGAGAGAAAGAAAGAGACAGTACATTTTAGATGTTGACCCTTATGGAACCAACACAAATCTGATTTAAAATTCTATAATACAAATATAAATATATAATATAATACAAATATAAATATATAATATAATACAAATATAATATAATACAATATAATACAATACAATATAATACAATATAATTTATATTAAGTTTGTCACTTTGTTTCCATTGACTTTAATGGAAATGTCGCCCAATGAAAGCTATTAAATCTGAGTTAAAAAGTCTTCCTCATATATATATATATATATATATAGGAGGAAGAATTTTATACATATAAAGACTATATACATGTAAAATTTTGTCAAGAAAGGTAATTGTAATGGAAATACCATCCAATAAGAGCTGTTAAAATGTCTCTCTAAACATAACATAACATAACCATTTATAGTTAGCTTGTAATTTTGTTGCAAGCTGTTAAATCTAATTTCAAAGTCTTCCTCAATCTGTTTATAATTCACTTTGTATAAGTCACCATGCATTTTTTTTTTTGGTAAAATATGATCAACCTGGCCTGTCGGACGACTCCCAGCATCTGCAGCGCCACGCAGAGGACCGTCAGGACCATCAGAGCGAACCACATAAAGCGCAGACGACTGCAACATGCCGCTCTCACACACCTGTAAACACATGCAGTTCAGAAAGAAGCACAAGTTCAACAACAAAAGAGCAACGACAAAATCAGTGTAAGTGATATATGTGCATATACATCCTAGCTGAACAGATGATAATATCACGCCTGGTTTTGGGGTTTGTTTGTCTTTTATTTTATAATTTGATTCATGCTGTTGGTGTCTTGCTTCCCTTGCCTTTATGTATTACTGCCTAGTGTCATGTTCTGATTGGTTCTTTAGTTCATGTGTCATGTTCTCATTGGTTGTCTTAGTCATGTCTTGTTTCCCATTGGTTGGATTGTGTCATGTGACCATGATTGTTTGGTATATATAGCCCTCATGTAGTCTTTGTTTCCTGTTGTGTATTGAGTTGTGTAACCTGCTGTTGGTGAGTTTGTGTTTCTGTTCAAGTCAAGTCAAGGCTTAATTTGTATTTCAGATTTTACTTGGGCTATTATTAAACTTCACTTGGGTTCATCACAACTTGCCTCCAGTGGACTATTTGTTACAGATAAGGTCAAGTGTAAATGTGAGAATATAAGCAGCATGGGAGGTAATTTGGTGACTATCTGACTGTTGTGGTCCGTGACGCAAACACTGTGACGGCATCAGTAATCCCTGTCATTAAGAACCATATAACAAGTGTGCCTTTGAGTATGGCATTTATCTCAAGGATCCATGGAGTTTCTCAGCATTAAGTAGTGATGGGAGAAAAGAACCTTTTTGAAGCTTTGAATCAATTCATAGCTTTCAGTCACGTGACCAGCTCGAAGATCTGGAAGGCAAAACATCCATGGAACAGGTCAAGCCTGTCAATTTTCCATGTTTCACAGCTGCAAATATTTAGATCACCTCTCAAAAGAATAAAGGGTATTTCTGCACAAAATGCAAGTTTTGGCCATTTGCAATCCATATTAAGCACCCGTGGCAATATTTCAATCATTAAACGGTGTGCGACAAAACCTTGTAAAAACACTTAAAGTGCCTTAATATAATTAAAACGTAATTATTCTCTATATTAATGATGCATAGTTTACATAGGCAAGCAGATGAGGCTGAATATTAACGCAATCCGTTTAATGGGTTCAGTGTTTTCCTTCTAATGGTTTTCTATGGGGAAATTATTTAACGTGAAAATTTGCACATTGCGTTTATATTCTGGCTTCATCTGCTTGCCTGTACAAAATATGCATAAGGTGTTTCACTGAATTTCGCCTCTTAATATCTGCTTTTTACTACTCAATGCAAACTGCATAAAAATAACTGGCGGTCAGTGAAGCAAAGCTCTCGGTGAAGTCGCATGATTCATTGGTTCACAGAGATCGCCCCCAACGGCAAACCATTGAAATTTCTAAACCGTTATGATGCAATGAAGCCTCATTTACTGAAATCCTGTGACTTTGGCAGTTTGATACGTGCTCCGAACCACTGTTTCGAAACGAACGCTTCACAACAGTTTCAAAGCTTCACGAAGCAGTGCTTTGAAAGTGGCCATCACTAGCATTTTTAGTGTACCATTACACTTTAGATAAAAAGCAGCTAAATGGAAAGTTCATAAAGAGTCACTGTTGAAAACAGGTGCACTAGTTGTCTTACGGCACTGCAATATCACGAAAAGGAAAGGAAGAAATATATAATTTTATTCTGCAAGGATGTATTAAATTGATCAAAAGTGAAAGTAAAGGCACTTAAAATATTAAAAAGTGTCTATTTAAAATAAATGCTGTAGTTTTGAACTTCATATTTGTGATGGCCATGTATTGGGCCACATCTTCTACAGACTCTTTGCCCTGATCAATTAAAGCAAGCACATTGTTACCTTGATTTAGCATGTTATCTTTATTTGTCATTTTAACAGAGTCCGTGCACGGGCTTGGTTATTTGGCCTAATGCTAAATGTTAAAACCAGTTAAAATTCTCTTGACTGAAAGATAACTAAAACTAAACAAACAACTTCTGACTAACATACAGATTAAAAATAGGATTTAGATAAGATGTGCCTGCTGTGTCATGTGTACCCAAGCCAGACTGCTAATAAAAGGGTTCAAACAGGAAGTTGAGCTGTTTTATAAGATTTCTGAAGGAAGTTGGAATGTACCAATTATGCTTAGTTGGAGGAAACATTGGAAAATGTGATGTCTTGATCAATGTGATTCTTGTCTAGCACAATGCTATTTACATTAACTAAAGTTTTCCATGACTCTAATTTTAGTTGAATGTACTTTATTAATTCCAGGATTTTTGTGGTTCATGTCTGTGTATTTGTAACTTTTGTTACTCCCCACTTTCTTAAATGGTGCTGGCCACCTCCTTTAGATTCAGTGTATGTCTTGTCTAGAGAGTTAGTTGGTGATACTACTTGGCTGTTTGTCCTCTGTGAGTTTGAGGAATGCTAGAGCAATGTCATATGACACTTTCTACTCCGTGTCCATGTGAGCGAGATTGTGTTTTGTTAAACATTTTGATTTTCACCATATTTTTGTCATCGAGGACGTCTGAAGTCACCTTTTTCCTTGTGGAAGCAAGAGTCATTAAAGACATCACAATTTCACTCTGATCCCTGTTTGTGGCTATGGACTTATTTTTTTGTTGATGTGATTTTTGCTAATGCTTATGGCAGATCCATCACAATATTCATTAAGAATCTTGAAAAAATGTACTACCACAACTGTTTTCAACACTGATAATAAGAAATCTTGAGCAGTAAATCAGCATATTAGAAAGATTTCTGTGAAGACTGGAGTAACAATGCTGAAAATTCAGCTTTGCATCACAGGAACAAACAACATTATAAAAACAAATTTTTTGCTCAAATAAATGCAGTCTTATTTTGATAGACCAAAGAGTAAAAGTTGGATTAATATTAAATAAAAATATTATATATTTACACAATTTTGTCATGCTATACACTCTCAGAATTAAAGGTACAAAAGCTGTCACTGGGGTGGTACCTTTTTAAAAGGTACACTTTTGTACCCATTAGGTTCAGATATGTACACTTTAAGTACTAATATGTACCAAAATGGTAAAGGTACCACCCCAATGACAGCTTCTGCACCTTTTATTTCTGAGTGTATATACACACATTACATTCTTTACATATCAAAAGTGAGCAGGTTGTTTTTGATGTTTGTATCCCACTAGTTGGTCCTTTACCACGGTTTCACCTTGCAGGTAAGAGAGTTCGTGAGTATTTGATTTCCACTGCAATTCAGTTGGCTGTTTGCAAAATGAGAAAAGAATGTGTTCCTTTAGAGGGCATTAGTTTAAGCAGTGTAATTCTATACGCCTCTTTCTCTCGATCTTGTTTTTATTTGGCCACAGCATAAATCGCTTGGTTTGAGTCATGTTACAGATCAGCATAAATGAATTACAGACAGTCATCTACCAGGTTAAAATTAGACTGCGGCTGTCAATGACTGCACTTTCATCGAGACACACACACACCCACAGAATGTTTTGCTTCAGACCAAGGAAACCACTAGTGCTGAAACAGCAGTCCTGAAGTTCAAAAACTTCAGCAAAACTGTTTAACATCCAAGTCAATTCACAAAAGGCAGCACAAATCACAGTCAGGCAACACAAAGCCTTACTTATAGTGTGTTAACAGGCTTTGGCAGCTTCATTTACGTATTCTAAAATATGGTTTACTTCATATGGCTTGTTGCAAATGACTACCTCTTTGCCTAATTTACTTTGTGTCTTCAACGCAAAGCACAAGAGATCCAGTTTAAAGTATGCGTGGGTTTAAATTCAATTGTGCCGTCTAAATGGGATCCTGTTTAAGCATCCACAAGTGCATTTCATGATGAATATGGTCAAGATTACAAAGCTAAACATTTTCTTGTGAAACAATGCTTTATAAGAACCATATTGACTTGCAAGAAATTTGAGTTTGAAATGAAAGTCTGTATTTAATTTATCAAAACAGAATAAAGGAGTGAGGTAAACATCTTTAAACTATTTTCTGGCATGCTTGAACTCCTTTAATGAGAACAGCCTGTATTTATCTCTCTAAAAAATTATATGAACTCATGAACAAGTGCATGTTTAAAACTTTTATAAGAATTGGAGGGCATACAAAGACTTATAAATTGTTTAAAATGTGACAATACTATTCCTGCAAGTACTGAACATGTATGGGTGTTTATACTCAACATGTTTTCAACTGTACACCACAATGCAGAGTAGTTTTACCCCCCTCCCCCTCATTCTGCAAACAATGATTTGGTGAAGGCTGTGGTCACATAGAAAGAAACGCATGCAAACATGAGGAAAAAATTTAAATTCTAACAAAACTTTGTATGTTCCCTCAGGCAGCAGAAACATCTGGAATACGGAGTTCAACCTCTTCTCTTGTCACAACGCATATGCACACAAAACACATGCATGCCAGTTCTCCCTAATAGGATTTAATTATTTAAGTGAGAGAGAGGGTGAATACATCTTCCCAGTATGACATTTATGCATCCATGGACCACAACCAGCTTCAGTATCTAACATAAACATCTGGCTGCAGCCTGTTGCTTCAACGGCCTTTACATGCATATGAAGCATTGCTTTAGCTTAAATGTACAATGGAGTATTGGATATCATAAATAAATAAACAGTAAACAATGAAATTTAACACTTTACAGTGTCCATGTTACTTTAAGTAATTAGGCAATTCACTCAAGTAACATGAGATTTCTGGTGAACCTCCAAGCACCCTTTATTGTTGTGGGAACTTCAATACCTGTTTCAAGTACCTCAAAAGCTTTCTTAACTAAGAGGATATTGGAGCAACCATTGACAGTCTGTAGATTTCTAACAGGAGCTTATGGGTTTTATCTTCCAAGATCCTCATAGAGCTACCCTTTTGAAAGGGGTTAGAAGTTCTCCAGAGGGTTGGGTGATCTGAGAAACTACAAATGGTGTCTTAAGTATCTTTCGCAATTTTAAAGTGTTTAATGTACTTGCTAATGTAAACCAAAAGTAACATGATACCGTCAATGTAAAGACTGAGTGACCCAATGAACAGTTGAACTGTTTTCTCTCAAGGAGACATATAGCCTAAATAAATAGACTCCAAATCTATAGCAGAACTGAAGTCTGGTTTTGATATGGGAAAGCATGCAAACACATTTTTATTAAAACTGTATTTCTAAACATAAATGTCCTGATTAAACAAGTGCATAGTTTACATTGTTTACTGATTAATTACATTAGAGATAATTAAACTACAAAACCGTATATTCAGTATAATATCTATGACATTAAATAGTTAACACTGATATTTTCCGCGAATGAGGGAACTGTGTATATTAAGTGTTAAGTAAGTGAGAAATAATACAAAACCGGACTGAATGATTCTCGGTTCTTTCAAACCCAAATTGCTACACTAAGTGAAGAATTTCAGGAGGAGCGCGCGCATCACACAGTCTTCGCGCCGGAATATTTTATCAAGCTCGTGCGAGATGAAGAGAGGCGACCGTTACTAATCCAGCGCGGCTCGCGCATCCAGCGGGAAAACACTGTGGCGCTCCCAGACGACACGTTCGTTTAAATGTCACTTAAACTCACATTTTTCTACGACGAAGACGGTAAGTAAGAGTCTTTTTGAGGGAAAACTAATACTGAAGCATCTATTTTGCACATTCGGAGTTCACTTACGTGGTCCACGGTGAGGCGGTCCGCCAGTGAAACGCTCTCCGCTCTCGGCCCGCGATTCTCTGAGGCGGGAGCATGTCGCTCGCTTGTACCGGAGCCGACACCCCCGATAAGCCCCCCACCGGAACTTGGACCTTCGGAGTCGTCAAACGCTCCACCGAACTCGTGAAACACTGCTATCAGTCCCTCAGGTCCACTGGTGGGACTCCTCCCGCTAACAACGGATTGGTTCTGAGGAAAAGAGAGAGAGAAAAGGGGCAACGAGTGACAGATGAAGAGAGCTTCCAGAGGCAAAATTTATAGCCATGACAGAAAAGGTAGCTTAGGAAGTCCTTACAAGGAAGAATGTTGAAACCACGTCTTGAAGTTTGAGGAACAGTCCCAAAAGCTCCTTCAGAGACTTTGTTGTTTATTTAAGACACAAGCAATGATGTTAATACTAATGACAACAGACGTAATCCATTCCTGTCTTACTGTGATCCTATAATACTGAGTTCATTACAGACGGAGCACACCTGTCTTCCCTCCCTCTCTCTCTTTCTTTCTTTCTCTCCCCCTCTCTCTCTCTCTTTCTGTCTGCACCGATGGTATTGGAGGAGAGCAAGAAGTATAATCCGTTCTATGTGCCCTTGTTGTTCTTCGCTGATGAGGGAACTTGATGCCGAAACTCTGAGCACTTTCTGACTGCTTGGAGCACAAAGATATCTTTGTGCCCTAATAAAGATACTGTACTAATACCAGGGGAGCAGCAGGTAAAAAAGGAAGCAAGAATATGAGAAAGAGGAGGATGGAGTAAAGCATGAAGGATCTTAGTGTATACAGTGCTTAAAGTCTTTATTTAGAGTTACTTGCAAGTTTCTTTTTTCAGCCAGATGCTTAGCAGAAAATTTACAAATAGAAAGGAATTATAAAAAAACAAAAATGTATATATAAGAAAATAATGACAATTAGGAACAAAATTGGAATTTTGTGTGTGTGGGTCTGTGTTTTTTTTTTGTTTTTTTTTTACAAACCCTTGAGAAAACACGCCTTAGGAAAACATGCATGTATAAAATAATACAATATGTGCATATTATGTGCACAGTGTCACTAAACAACAAAACACGCTTTTGTAAATAGAAAAATAATGAGAAAAAAATACTTTTGACAAAATATAATCAATGAAGCATCATTCAGAGAACATGCTTTTACTGATTTCACTGTAAATTTCAAATAGATTTTTTCCTTATAAAAACAGTTTAACAAAAGCATGTCTTGTTGAATATAAAATAGGCAATATTCTCTACATAATTTTTTTTTAGTTAAGTATTTTCGTTATGAATATTGTTTACCATGCAAGCACACACACAAAGCATCAAAAGCTGAATTAACTACTTCAGTTCATAAACAACATTGTGCTGCGTCGCTCAGCGCTCCCTGCAGTGATTGCATTCACATGCATAAGAAGAAAGGAAGCACTTTCTATTTAGTTTCATTTCAGCCCACGGACAGATCAATAATGATGACATCATCAGTAAAAGCCTGCAGGCTGACACTTTTCCACCAATCGATCGTTTGGCCACAGAGATGCCTGCCAAATCGCCTGGGAAAGCTCTGCTGCCACAGCAACAGCTCCAGCAGGAAGCATGACAACCAGCAAACCATACAACGCCCACACAGAATTCCTTCGCGCTGCTCATCTGTGCAAAAAAGCCCTGGCATGTACTGTTCACCATTAGCGCACTGCATAGCAGCAGCGGTTTCTGATGTCTGTAATCTAAACCCGAGGACTTTCAGAACAAAAACATTAACCGTCATTGTGTTTTTAATGAAAATGCTTTTTTTTTTTTTTGCATTTATCTTAGTTTTGTTCTTTCCCCTTTTTTTTTGTTTCAACAAACCTATTTACTGCCAGAATCTTTTTCCAGTTGTGCGAATGTCCTGCTATACAACTGCAATGATTTGCAGTAAAGCAAATGCAATATTAAACCAGCGGGGGAAACATAATCATGAATGTAAAGTACAGTCACCCCAATTTAAAATGTGCAGTACAGCAGCAATTATGACACGACATGTTAGCTTACCATTAGCACAATAGTTGGATACAAAATTCTGCCTTGGGCATCTCTCTATAAATAGCTGAGAATGAGACAGGGGGCGTTCAATAATTCAATTATTCTACCACATTAAAAATGAGAGAGAGAGAGCGAGAGAGAGAGAGAAGGTCATGTCTACAAAAAAAAATCCTGCTCTGTTTCTCAGTTCATACCCAGACACACACAAAACCCACAAAGATTTTGTGTTGATTGCACCCAGTTGTGTAACTCAGCATCATTTAATTGAAATCATAACAAAACAAACTTGCATATTGAAACAGTACAAAGACACAAATACATCTAGGCCTACATTGGAAAAAATATATGACATAAAAAGGCAACATAATATGAAAAATCAGACTTTCCAAGCTCATCTGCAAAAAAAATTAAAAAATGAAGAAAATGAGAAATTACTAAAAATAACTGGAAGTATTAACGCAGTTTTGTTTGTCATTTGCATTGTAAGTGATTGGTGTTGAAGTGTAAATATGTAGCTTGTGTTTTACGTGGGTGTATAAAATTTACAGTTTAACATATTAAACTCTTAAACTGAGGCAAGCAGGGCTCTTTTTCCAGTGTGTGTTTGTGTTTTAACACAGTGATGTGGGAGTACAGCTGGGCTCCGGTGTTTGCTGATCCAACAGTGACGCTCAAACAAGAGCCAGATATTTCCCACTCGCTTCCTTGCTTTTTCTCCAATTTACTTACTCTTTAACCTCTCTAAGTAATATATGTTTATTGCTGTAATAAACAGTGTAACCCTGAATCATCCTGTAAGGTAAATTATTCTTATTAGATGATGATGTCAAACATGGACCTGGAATGTAAAGTTTCACTGGACTCAGATTTGAACTAATGGTAACAGAATAACACTTACTCATGCCAGTGTGTGAGCGCATACCGTGAATGTGTGAATATCCTGGTGGATTTCTAAAAGCCATCTTTCACTGTCATGTGTGATTCAACATTGTAACTACTTGCCAGAAGTACATAATGATATCCAGTACACTGACCAAGCTCAGCCAAATACTCCCCCAAGTCCTGTTAAATCACCACACGCTCTCCCACTACAGCCATTAAAGTCAAATATCACCTATAACATTCAGTGAACCAAAACACACACACACACACACACACACACACAAAGGCAGAAGAAGAAGAAGCAGACTCTCAGTGGTTCAATGTAAGCATGTGTGTGCGTGTGTCCTGCGGTTGAAGTGGTGAATAATGCAACAAGCCCTTTAAAGTTTTATACAGAAAAAAAGAAGTCTCAGAAACCAGATCTGGATTTATACAACAGCCATCTCTCTCTGCTTTCTCTCGCACTAATGCATGCATGGCCACTGACACAAGGCAAAAACAGAAAAGAACCACTGAATTCATGAAAATGTATGAATTATAGAAAGAGGAGCACACAAATTCCAAAAACTCTGGATTTTCTCAGAAAACAGGGTGAGTAACACGAATGAGGTGAACATAAACAACACTTGACTATGCATAAAAGATGCAATCAAGTTTTGTTTGCCACGTACGTAAACTTTTCTCATTCCAAACAGATCACTAATTATAGCTGGAAATACCACAACAATAGTTGGAATAATCATAATTTTTGGGGAAGCATTTATGTGCATGACAAAAATGAGCAAAGCATTTCAAACAATTAAGACAAATGAAGTGAATAAGTGTAAATAGACCCTAAAAATGAGAAAGATCAGTTTTCTACACTTAGTTCTACATAACAGGAATCTAATGAGGAAAATTTTTTCGGCCCAACTAAACAAAAAAGAGCAGAGTTGGCAAGTTAACGCCATTCTCACTTCAACCACTTTGGAAACTATTCTATCACTTCCTTTTACTCATTTTTTCTTCACAGCCAAAAATACAACTCAATAGGGACTACAATACCCATAAGTCCAAGTGCTGGACCACATCAATCTGCTCTCCATGAGAACCAGATGCTGTCCGTCCCTGTTTGACAAATTGCTGTTGCTCCAGCTCAGGAATGTCTAGCTCTCCGTTTTTAGTTCTTCTACATTCCTAAACAAACTCAAACAGTTATTTTTCTCTTTACATCTCCCTTTCCCTTATCACAATCTTCCTAGTACAAACATGCTCACATACTGGACATGCTCCAAATCTCTAACCAGCAACTGGATACAACAAACCTATTCAGAGCCTATAATGAGGTAGACATAGAACAATAAACACAAAATAAATTAGGAGTGAAATAAATGGAGCACAGTGTGAGTGGGAAAAAAATTGTCTGTAAAGAAGTCTTGGTGAAAAAAGAGAAAAAAGCAGAAATGTGCCAAATATGGAATAATGGATACATTCTTGAATAATAATAAATTAAAATTACTTTTACCATATGCAATAAATAGAAGTACAAATCAACTGAATAATAACATATATAAAATGGTTTAAAAAAAATATATCTCCTGAAAAAAAAGACATCGGTAATTTCACATAGAGTTTCAGAAAAAGATCTCAATGTCTCAAACTGCATGTGCTCAGACTTTCCAAAGTCTAGAATCAAAAGTTAAAGATCTCAATACAAACCCAAATTATTCCAGACCAAAATAATTCAGCTAACCACATTAAGGAATAGTTCACCCAGAAATTAAAATTTACTCACCCTCAGGGCATCTAAAATGTAAATGAGTTTGCTTCTTCGTGGGAACAGATTTGGAGAAATTTAATACTACAACACTTGCTCACCAACAGATACTCTGCAGTGAATGGGTGCCATCAGAATGAAGAGTCCAAATAGCTGAAAAATCCACAAGTAATCTGCTCAACTCCAGTCTATCAAATGATCTCTTGTGAAGCAAAAAGCTGGGTATTTATAAGAAATAAATTGATTACTAATCGCTTCTGGCCAAAATTACTCCATATTCCATAATAATGCTTCTGCCAGAGAAAAAAAGTCCATCCAATGTTGTCATCTCAAATCAAAATCCACACACATATTTGTTCAGAACTGTTTTGGCTTGTAAATTATGGTTTATCTCTGCATATTTCACTCCTGATTCAGACAAAATGACTTGAGACCAATATTGTGTAGAGAGGACTCATATTTTAGCCGAAAAAAGTTTGAAATTAAAAACATCTTAATGATGGATGTGATTAGACTCTTTTTCACTTTAGAAGACATTAATTGATGGACTGGAGTAGGGTGATCACTTGTGGGTAATTGTAATGTTTTTATCAGCTGTTTGGACTCTCATTCTGACGGCACCCATTCACTGCAGAGGATCCATTAGTGAGAAAGTGACGTAATGATAAATTTTCCGAATCTGTTGATAAAATCATCTTTTGGATGGCCTGAGGGTAAGTAAAATTTCAGCAAATTTTCATTTTAACTATTCCTTCAAATGAATCACATTTGATATTACGTGAGCAACCTCTTAGCGATACAGTTTTTCTTGAAGTAATGGTGCTGCTAATTGATGGGTGAAAACTAGGAGTTACTGACGCAACTGTTCTCTCTGTACCTTATGCAAACAAAAAGACAGTGTTCTGTGTTCTACATTCTACATGTAGTAGATGACAGAATGACTAGTCAGACCCAGTCAAGCAGAACAGATTTGAACTATCCTTAAAAACTCTCTCTTTCTCTCGCACACGCAGTGGGCATGTGAAAGGAAGCGAGCATCAGGCTCACATTTTAACTGCAATGAAGTCAGAGACTAAGTGTGTGTGTCTGTGTGTGTGTGTGTATTTTGTGGTCTGTTATGCTTTCTTGATGATTCACTCCTTTTATTGAATGCTCAAACAATGCCAGCACTGTCTGGGTCCCAGCAAACACACACACATAAAGTCCCAATGAATTCTAAAGAGTGACTTGCTCGAAGGAAAATGTGTCCTTTTCCATGTTTTCTTGATTTCTGTATATTCAGAACCCTTAGTACAGCCCTGTATAAGTAGGATTAGTAATTTTAGACCAGTAAACCTCTTGACCCCCACAGAAGAATAATTCCCCAAACCCTCCTTTTTTATCTCACCTTCTCTATCTCTCTCTTTCCATCAGGTGAGTCGAGTCATCATCAGAAAAAGTGTCAGTGGTCACTAAGGAGGCGGCGTTCCCATTTCAACCCTTTTGGGAATATCATAACGTCTGGATTCCTATTTAAAGAACCTACTTTAGAGATCAGGCTCCTGCGATGTTAGACGCAGCCCATTCAACGCGAATGATGCCAGAGACTCTTAATCATCAACATGTGAGTCATCCTGCTCCTCAAAGACGAGACCTGAAAGTAAATGTTAAGTAGCTTTTAAACATTTCACAAACATGTCAGAATGTTTTCTAGGCAGTGAGCAGAAGCATCTGAATTTGTCTCATGATCAGCAAACAGACTGGCAAGATTGACGTTTGGTACAAATGTCTCCATAAAGTCAAGTCAGACACGCTGACAAGCAACTGACCTCCCTGAAATGTTCAACACTGCCAGAATTGGGGGAAAAAATGTTGCACAAGACTGCTGCAACAACCAGAAAATCTTTCAGACAGGGTGAAGCTTCTTCTGTCTTGAAATAAGTATGTCTTCATTGTGGATAGGAAAGCAAACAACAACACCAACTTCTAGAGGGAAAAGACAGAATAAACATTTAGAATAATGCAGTTGGCAGACAATTTCATCCAAAGCAACTTACATTGCATTCAAGGTACACATTTACATTTTATCGATGCTTGCTTTTCCTGGTAATAAAATCCATGACCTTGGCATTGCTAGCACTATGTTAGAGCTACAGGAAAGCTTGAGCTGAATGTCGTGCTTACAACATTCAGTGTTATATTACAGAAAAGTCTTTATTTGAGGTGTTTGCAAAGACAAATATTACTTTGAAGCTGACTTTCCACTATCTCTATCATTCACATATGATTGCTGCATTTTGCCCCTAGTTGCAGTCGCACAGAAAATTAAATTAGTTGTGAAGCATCTGATTGCCTTTGCATAATGAATGAATTATGAATATACCCACACAAAACAAAAGAAAAACAATATATTTATATATATTATAACCTATTTTAACAACTATAAAATATTTATTAAAAAAAATAAATGAATTACATAAAAAGTAAAAAACTTTTTTTTTTTAATTATTCCCAAAATAATTATTTATAACCGCCTATTTTAGAGAAATGGCATATAAATAATAACCTTATATTGGAAAAATAGAGGTAATTCTGATGTTTTGCTCACAGTTTTGATCTGAAATACATCACAGTCATGTGAATTACTTGTAGATTATTGTGATGTTTATATTAGCTGTTTGAAAGAAAAACAAAGATAATTATAATTAAAATATAATTTTTTCATAAACTCCTATTTTAGAGAAACTGTGTGTAACATTTTAGTGGAAAAAAATAGCTGCAAAGCTCAGGTTTTGCTCACAATTTTGATCCCCAATGATCATACCCAATGATCGGAATTCTATATGCAACTCCATGAAATTCCATTAACCTTCATCAGAAATGAATGACTTCTGGTCTGCCATTTGTCAGAGATAGTGAAGAGTAAGGATATAGGGTCATGTGTTTTGCAAGCAGGTGTTGAAGCAAGGCATGCTATCGTTATCTTGCTAAGGGAAAAAATAAAATGGGCAAAAATGACTATAGATTTGCATTGAAGGAGGGACCTGAGATCTATATAGACCAGAATACCATACAGTCATGGCCAAAAATATCGGCACCCTTGGTAAATATGATCAAAGAAGGCTGTGAAAATGAATCTGCATTGTTAATCCTTTTGATCTTGTATTTGAAAAATTCACAAAAATCTAACCTTTCATTGGATAATAAGAATTCAAAATGGGGGGAAATATCACTATGAAATAATGTATTTCTCTAATACACATTGGACACAATTATTGGCACCCCTAGAAATTCTTATGAGTAAAATATCTCTGAAGTATATTCCCATTCATATTCACAATTTTGAGCACTCCAGGGTGATTATGAACATGAAATTATTCAGCCATGGCTTCCTGTTTCACAGAAATATAAATAGGAGGGAAAACAAAGCCCAAATTGCCTTAATCATCCATCACAATGAGAAAAACCAAAGAATATATTTCTGATGTGCAGCAAAAGATAATTGAGCTTCACAAATTAGTGAAGTGGCTTTAAGAAAAGAGCTAGAGCAGTGAAAATTCCCATTTCCACCATCAGGGCAATAATTAAGAATTTCCAATCAACATAAAATGTTACGAAACTGTCTGGAAGAGAACGTGTGTCTATATCGTCCTAATGCACGGTGAGAATTGCAGAAAATAGTTCAATCTCGGGGCCAGAAAACAGCACCTACATCACCATGTGTTGTTTGGGAGGGTTTCAAGAAAATTCTCCTCGCTCATCCAAAACAAACTCCAGCATATTCAGTTATCAGACACGACTGGAACTTCAAATGGGACTGGCTTCTATGGTCAGATAAAACTAAAAAATGAGCTTTTTAGCAGGAAACACTCAAGATGGGTTTGGTGAACACAGGGATAAAAAGTACCCCATGTGTACAATGAAATATACTGCTTTATTTTTGATGTTGTGGGCCTATATTTCTGCTGGAGGTCCTGGACATCTTGTTTAGACACATGGCAACATAGATTCTGTCAAATACCAACAGATAAAAAATCAATAAGTGACTGACTCTGTTAGAAATCTTATAATGGGCCATGTTTGGATCTTCCAACCATAAAATAATCCAAACACAAACCTCAAAAACAACACAAAAATGGGTCACTGAGCACAAAACCAAGCTTCTGCTGGCCATTCCAGTCCTCTGACCTGAACCCTGTAGAAAATGAGTGGTGAACTGAAGAGAAGAAGCAGCAACATGGAGCTGTGAATCTGAAGGGTCTGGAGTGATTCTGGATGAAGGAATGGTCTCTGATCTCTTGTCAGGCGTTCTCTAACCTCATCAGGCATTATAGGAGAACATTTAGAGCTGTTAAACTAGCAAATGGAGGTTTCAAAAAGTATTGAATAAATGTGTGGCCAATGTGTATTAGAGAAAAACATTTATTTCATAATGATATTTCCCCCCATTTTAAATTCTTATTATCCAATGAAAGGTTAGATTCTTGTGATTTTTTTAAATAAAAGATCAAAAGGATTAACAATGCAGATTAATTTTCACAGCCTTGATAATATTTACCAAGGGTGCCGATATTTTTGGCCATGACTGTAGATGCTCTTTTGACTTAAGCAACCATCCAGGGCACCCTGAGCAACCACATAGGAACACACTAAAAACCAGCCAGAACACATCAACAACCACATACCAACACTCTTGCATTGTGGCAGTGAGTTTTACATGGGAAAGCAGTGCTCACATTTTCTTCAGACAATGTAAAAAAAAAAAAAAAAAAAAAAAAAAAAAATTGTTTACTTTGTAAGTTTCTATTGGTTTACATTCTATTTCTCATCTCTGATTTCTCTTTCAATTCTCTCTTCTGCTCTCAGACCACCTGTATTTTTTTCTGCTACTTTTCCATTCCTTGCTTCTCTCGCATTCTGTTATTCTCTTTCCCTTCGTCTCAGTCTTTCTCGCTCTCAGTCGGACAGTGTTCCTTCTGTGTTGTGACCTGGATTCATAGTAACAGTAGAACGGAGCTAAAACAAAACCAGCCTCTGTGTGTATGTGTATGTGTGTGTATGTGTGTGTGTTTAGACATGTCAGCTGACTAAATTTATGTTTTCTCTAGTTTCAGGAATTCGTAATTGCTCTTGTCAGGCTTGTCCATTGTACATTAGGAAGCAGGCAAATATTATTTAAATAACATCCACATGCTAGTCCAATACTTGTCTGCAATGTTATTACTGCCCTGCGATGTGTTTTCACACTATTGCACGCAATTGACCCTATGTCTGACCACAGAAGAGTTCACAAATCAGATCTCTTGAATATCTCAACTGTATTTCCAAGACAGCTATGCAATTACATTTATTTTAATTAATTTTATTTTTATTATTTTTATTCATTATTTTCTCTATAGAAATAGTTTCCAAGACATCTAAAAAATTTCTCAAACTGTGCTCAGATGTTCTCAGATGAAGTCTTGAAACACAAAAGACACAAAACTTTTCTCATTTCATTTTTCCATGGCTGAACAATCTGAGCTGGTATCTACATTAATTTAATATCTCTGTATTCATTCTGTGTGTCAACAATTGTCTCATTTGTGGCTGTTTTTATATCTCCAGAGGAATGTTATAGAAACATCTGTTAACACATAAATAAAACAACCAAAATCTCCATTAAGTCTCCTGAGCTTTGAAAGAGCCACTGAGTAACAGACACACACATCCGGCAATGTTTGAAGAGGAATGTGATGAGGAAATGATTCTGATATCATCAAACTCATCCGTTTGGTATTGAGCCTTTTATCTAGTGGCAAACACAGGCTGATGATGGACTAAGTTTCACAACCGTAATCAGAAGATTTACATTTTCCAAAGAGTACTGAATACAGGAAAGGTGTGGAGTTTCTGCAGTTCTTTCAGGCAAACAATGCATTAGGAAAGGGCACAACAGGAAGTATGTTAAAACCAGTCCCAAATGTATGTGTCCAGAAGTGAATCCAAGCACATTAAGTGTGAAGTGAGTGAACATGAAAGTCCATTTACTATTTTTAAATCAGTTTCCAAATGAAAATGAGTAGTTTTGAGTCCCTGTATGCGTGTAGAATGTAATTGTATACTTATAATTTGCAGTTATCATCAGACACCAAGCAAAGAGACTCCCATTTTCTCATCCTCAGGCAGTCTTTTCATAGGCAGGTGTGTGTGTGTGTGTGTGTGTGTGTGTGTGTGTGTGTGTGTGTGTGTGTGTGTGTGTGTGTGTGTGTGTGTGTGTGTGTGTGTGTGTGTGTGTGTGTGTGTATTCTCACATTTGTCTCTGCTAAAGTGTGCAATATGTGCTTTGGAGCTCCTGTGAAACATTTGTTGTGTGGGGGCAATAAGTGACAGTGAAGAGTGTGTTTATTAACCAAAGACCTTCCAGCACAGATTGAATGATGGTTAGGTTTTGTTCATAGCCACAGAGCGCCATCTGCTGGTGCTCAATGTAAATAAAACAAATTGCTCTAATTAATGCTCAATGAATAAAGCTTTCAGTGTGAAACTGTAAAGACTCATATTAATCAAGGTGTTAAATATAGTTCTTCTTCTTCTTCTTATTATTATTATTATTATTATTATTATTATTATTATTATTACAGTGTCAATAGATCATAATATAAATGATGTTAGCTTGTTTTTTTCCCCTAACAAATTTTTTCCTCACATTTCACGTACTTAACATACCGTTTCTGGAAGTGTTTTTGTTTGTTTGTTTGTTTGTTTGTTTGTTTGTTTGTTTATATTTTAATTGTTATTTCCAGTGATCATGATGATTTATTTTTTTAATGATTATCATAATTTAAGGTTGATAGATAGTCTATTATTATGGTAATAAAATAATAAAACTCCAGACACAGATATATGTATATATATACATATATATATATTTTTTTTTTTTTAAAGATGAAAAACATAAAACCCAGGATAAATTAAGTTCAGTAATATATATATATATATATATATATATATATATATATATATATATATATATATATATATATATATATATATATATATATATATATATATATATATATATATATATATATATATATACATATATATATATATATATATATATATATATATATATATATATGCATTGTATGTTCACTTTATTATTAACAGAGAGAAGCACAATAATAAAGTATGGTTACATTATTTACATGAATAATAATAAAACATGAAATATAATGCAATTTTTATGAAAATGACACAATGAAAGAAAAAAAACAGCATACTGATATTGCACAATTTTATTTTAGTGCCAAATAAAGTGCAATACTTATAAAATATGGTTACTCTATTATGGCTATTATGGTTAATTGAGTACAAATTACTTCAAAATACTGAAAAAAAATCATTTATTTATTTATTTAAATAAGGGTGCTAAATTGCTTTTTTTAAATAACTGATATTACTAAAATAACCTTTTTTATTTTATTTATTTATTCATTTTTTGTCAACTTGATCTACCAAGCTTGGCTGTTCTGACTTCTCATAGCTGATGATCAAATATCCCAAAACCCTTCATTTTATGTTTTCTGACAACATGAATGAGCCGTAAAGCTCATAAATTACTGCTGTTGACAACAAACCTCCAGGTCGTGTAAGTTCTTTGGCGCCTTGCATGCTCTGCACGTCTGAATTCGCCTCACAGTGCTCAAAGATGTAGAGGCCCAGCTTCGCCTCAGGACAATTGAGAGACTGCACAACTATTACAAAGGCTGAGAACAGTCATTGATGCTCGAGGAGGCAACACGCGGTATGTGAACTCCTAAACAGGATCTTTTTATGCAGTTTCAGTTTGTTTAATAAGTAAAAATTATCTTTCACTTACCCTTATGTCTTTTGTATGACCAACACTTTCAAGGAAGACACCAGGTTGAATGATCTTCGAAGCTTTTCAAGCGTTGTTCAACAGGAAGAATGTAAGTCACAGAGGTTTGAAACAACATGAGGGTGAGTAAATAATGACAGATCTTTTGAGTGAAACATATAAATATATCGTTATTATATTCCCTGCAGAGTGGTTGTAAATGAACACCATTGTTTGCTCTCTAGCTAGCTACACATTTTGTTAGCATTTAGCTGTTATCTGTTATCTAATTAACAGTGAAGACCTTCAGATTTCTTATCATAGCTATGAACTGAGGCCATCAGCTGTGTGACGCAACCATTCTGTATTCAAATGGCAACTCACAGAAAATGATGAGCCTGCCTTGGCCTGCGGGACGCTGTTCATAAACCACCATAAAATATTTTTATTTGTTGATATTTTTATGCTGACGTTTGTGTGGAGTTCTCATTTAGATAAGCTGGTCCTATTACGACACAAAAGTTTGCCACAGGAATCTATTATTATTCGGAAATTTTTCAATTAGCTTCACTCCCAGAAATATAATTTATTGGCATTTTAGCTCCAAGCAAAGTGCAATACAGATAGTTTGTATTTATCAGTGTTAAATTGTATAAGTGTGGTCTTGCACAAAACTTTAATATGATAACTGTTTCTTCCAGACAGCAGCGAGTTTAAACTGAGACTTGGAGCTTCTCAAATTTTACTTGTGAGGAAAAAGTCCCCAGTAAAGTCAGATTTAGAGTCATTTAGAGTTTCAGAAGAGATCTCAACAATGTCTCACATTGTGCTCAAGTCTGTTTGTAATCAAATGTGAACTTGTTGATTTCTCGTCAAACGTTTCTAACAAAACCAACAATTAGGAAAAATATCTGAAAGAAAGTTGATACTTAAATGAAAGTATCTTAATTATGGAAAAAGCAGTAACAATCAATTTCTTATTCAGTATTTTTGTCTTGTTTTTCAATACAAATATCTAAACATTCTTAAAAAAAGGCATATTTACTTAAGAAGCAAAATGACCTAATATATTAGTCTTGTTTTCTGTAAAATGTATCAAAATTCAATAAATTTAGGCCTATAAACAGAAGTATAAACTCACTTAATTTTCATACATTTTGCAGAAAACAAGACTTTGTATCGTATGCCATTTCATGTCTTGATATATGAATGTATAGATATGTTTACTTGTAAAACAAGACAAAAACTCTGACTACAAAAATCACCATTTTTGCAGTGAACAATTAAATGTGATCAAAAGGCCATCCAACTGTCATCGGCAATGTGAAAAGTGTGACCCTTTCCTGTAAATGAGAGATATTATGTAAGCATTAATACAAGCACTCATGCAGAAACACTCATGCTGACCCACAAAAACAGGACCAAATCTGTTTTCCCTCCTTAGCCGAATGAAAAGTATAGGTTGAAAGAAGTTTATCAGTTAAAGCCACTTGGGTTCGAAGATGGGTTAGAAAGACAAGCTGCTGTACTGTTCCTTTCATCACACACACACACACACACACACACACACACACACACACACACACACAGAAGTGACTCTAGGTGTTCTCCTCCTCTCTCGAGCACTCCTAATTGGCCACATGCTGAGTAATGTGACCAATGAGTTTCAGGGCCGGCTCTCTTCATTGTATGTGTGTGTTTGTTGGAGTTCATCAGTGCGTTTTACTCTTCTGGTGTCTCCTACAGAAGGATCTGGATTGGTTTTACACTCTGGCTGAGGATCTACGGTTCCTCACGTTCTAGATCCCGCTCGAAGGCTTCACGCTTTGTCGAAAAACACTGAGGAATCCCTAATAAACCCCAAAGAGAGAAATTTGGTGAGTAAAACTCTGTGTCTGTGAGTTTTATGCTCTGTTTGAGAACTTATTAGATAAGATTTAAACCTGGAAGGGAGAAATAGAAGATATTTTTCCTTGGGAGACCATGACTAATCACAATCACAGCAGACAAACTCTCTATTGAAAACAAATCAGCATCCGGATCTTCACAGGGCAGTGTTTGTGTTTGTGAATCATTGTTTATTCATAAAGGATGCATTTCATAACGTCTACTTTTTTTCCCCTTAAAGGAAAAGTTCAAACAAAAGAAAAATTGTCATCATTTACTAACCTTAATGTCATTCCAATATAACTTTTATTTTTCAATAGAATACAAAAGGATATTAAAAAAACCTGGGTCTGTCGAGATCCAAAATAATAAAAATAGCACCATAAAATTAGCACATAAGACTGCTACGCTTAATAAAGCCTGAAATATAGGTCTTCCCATCTGCCAAAGCCCTGAAATGGACAACAAAATATATGGCATTGATGTCATTTGGCACCAAGTATCATTGCTCTTTATCCAATAAATAAATAAATAAATAAAAACTTTTAGGTTTTGCTAAAGCTATCATACGACTACTACTGTATGAGTAGTATTGACTACTTTTATAGTAATTTTATTGTGCTTTGAAGCAGATGCAGACCCTTTTTCACAAAAATGTGACAAGGACACTTATAAATAACTAAATAAATAACTAAATAAATATATATATATATATATATATATATATATATATATATATATATATGTGTGTGTGTGTGTGTGTGTGTGTGTGTGTGTGTGTGTGTGTGTGTGTGTGTGTGTGTGTGTTATTTCCAAGGTATATTTTAGAGTAATTGTCTTTCAAACATCCATATCTCCCTCTATTCTCTTCTCCCTCTTTCTTGACTCTCATCACACACACACACACACACACACACACACACACACACACACACACACACACACACACACACATTTGAAATAATCATTTACCCATGAGCACACCAGACTCATTTGCACTCTGACACATTGAACTGTGTGCAGTGAAGAGTCACTCAGTTTTAATCAGACCAAATCTCTGGTTAAACTCGTAACTAAAGTCACCGAAACAAGACACATTTTTTCCATTCTAATTCAGCTTGAAGTTCACACAAGTAAACCATGCACGACATGTGCTAAAGTTCAGATGCTTACAGTAACTGACAGCACCATCTCAAATTCTCTCTCTCACTCACTCACACACACACACACACACACACACACACACACACACACACACACACACACACACACACACACACGCACACACACAAAGGTCCAGGTTAATCTTATATCCAGGAATCAGCTACTCATTGTTTTGCTATTGTTTCTCATGTGTCAAAGTAAGCATTCACAAGGTGAGGTGTCATTGAGGTAGCTTAATAATTGCAAGATGTCAATCAAAGATATGACTGATGAAAGGGGAAAAAGAAATCAAAGGAAATAAAGAACTGCAAGAAATACGAATCCTGAAATGCAAAGAAAATGATGATATCAAATCTTGGCTAGATTTAACTCAAACTACATTCTTTAGTTTTTAAAAATCTAATTTTCAAGCAATTTGTCAAAATTTAACCTAAACATTAAAGCAAACAGAAATAGAAATTGACCACAAATTAATGTGAATGTGTGTAAAAAGCTTTGTTTCCTATAATATGTAACATGATTCCGTGTAAAATCACATGGTATCACCTAAAATATTTCTAAATATTTAATTTGATCAGGTGAACTGCAAAAAAATCTATTTCTTATTCAGTATTTTTGTCTTGTTTTCCAGTACAAATATCTGAACATTAATAAATCACTTAGTTGAGAAGCAAAATGATTTAAGAAAATAAGTTTTTCTAATAAGTCGGAAAAATGTGTCAAAATTAAGCTAATTTAGGCCTAAAACAAGAAATGAATATCTGCTAGTAAAAATAATCATTATCCCTTTGGATTACGTTTATTTTTCTAACCACATTGGCAGATATTTTTTATTGTTTTAAACTCACTTAATTTTGAGACATTTTGCAAGACTCCTTATAATATATCATTTTGCATCTCAAGTAAATATGTCTTGATTTAAGAATGTTTGGATATTATCTTTACTGAAAAACAAGAAATACATTTTTCTTGCAGTAAATAAAAGAAAAAAGTATGCGTATAAAAGCATCTTCTCATATGAACTAAGTTCCATTTGTGAATATAACCAGCGTCACGCCGTCAACTGAAAGCCCATCATTCATAAGTTAATGAAATCTCGTATGAATACCAGCAACAATATGGCTGTGTGGCAATGACTCTGTGGCAAGGATCTGTGTAAATGAATGACATTCATACAGGAGAAGCTATAGTATAGCACCAGATGTCCACAGACTGTGGTACACTAGAGGTAGAGCTGACGTTATCAGCCTGGAGTTAATCCGTGGAACAGGATACATAAAGAGAGATGTGTTTTTATCGCCCTCTGACCAGATCTGATCACATGAATAACATGCGCCACAAACACGCACACGGCTACGGTCTGTGATTTATCATGTGATGGAGTCCCTCATGAAGTTTAGGTTAAGATATACAGTAAATCTTCATGGACTTGTCTAATTTAAAGTATACTTCGTGGACAGGGAGCATGAATTATATCCAAAGATCCGGAATGGTGTTCTGGTACCTCTGATTAAAGAGTGAAAAAATAATTATATCATTTTGTCAATCTAATAATATTTTCAATCAGTGTGTCCTCATTTCTGACTGACATCAACTAAACATATTATATATATATATATATATATATATATATATATATATATATATATATATATATATATATATATATATATATATACCTACAGTATGAGTGCACTGGATCAGTGCATTCTCTTAAAGTGACAGCACTTACTTAATATTAATCATGCAAAAGTGAAGGTGGAACTGTTCGACTTTTTCACTTTTGCATGATTAATATTAAGAAAGTGCTGTCACTTTAAGAGAATGCACTGATCCAGTGCACTCATACTGTACGTTCAGCCGGCCATGTCTGCTATAGGATACTTACCAAGACGGGCATTTTGACGTAATTTTTGTGAGCGATAGAGAGAGCTTAATATTTGCGCGCATTCTGATTAGCGCACGCACAAATCTCACTGCGCGCGCGAGCTCGCGTCCTCTGGCTCTTAAATGTTTAAACTGGCAAAGCTGCATGAGTTTAGTTTAAATACAGATATTAACGTGTGCTGTTCAGGTCTCAAGAGTGAATGTTTTTGTTGTTGTTGTTGTTGTTGTTTTTTCCATCGCTGTTGTTGTAATGTACTGGGAAGCCAGAATGCGCATCCATCAACAGAAGCATACATTAGCCGAACACTGTTTTTTTTTTTACGTGTTATTTATAACAAACCATATTGCAGATGCGTTGTTAGATTTAAGATTAACCGCGTCCTAGCGCGTGCCGAACCGTGTGTGGAGAACCGTACGGTTCGATTTTTATCCCCCGCGAACCGTTCCACCCCCCCCCCACATATATATACAATAAAAATGGTTCCACTCTGTATACATTACTGAGGCAGTTCAGTAATTTAGTGTTTTTTGTTGTTTTTTTTAATGCTAATTGTTTTTGTTTTTCTTGGTTTTTAATAAAACCTTAAAACCATAAATAAAATAAGAATAAAAATTGCACCAGAATAGTGTAATTATGGAATGTATGGAATTAAACTTTAAGTAAAATCTTTCATGAAAATTAGAACTGTTGGAATTTTTTTGTAATTTAAATAAAGCTTAAATAAAACAAAACATAAATATTTGATGAAAAACTTGAAATCTTAAAAAACGTAAACAAAAATGATTATTAAAATAAAAAACTGAAATATCTAAAGTATTAAAATTACTGTATATATGCTAAACTAAATGTCATATATATATATATATATATATATATATATATATATATATATATATATATAATATGTAATTACATCTGTAATTAATTTCTGTAATTACATTTATAATTACACTGTTGACCCATTTTTACACCTTAACCCACCCTTAAACTTACCCAGACCACCAAACCTGTCCCTAACCTTACCCGTATCCCCCCTCAATAGCAGCAAAAGTGTTTTGCAATACAATATGAACACAACTAGTACATTGCACTTATTTTTTGATGTAAGTGCATAGTAGTTAAGGCCACCTAATATAAAGTGTGACCGAAATTTGTAAATTTTCCATCACAGGAATAAATTACTTTTAAAATACATTAAAACAGAAAATATTTTTTCTCTAAATAATATGTCACAATATTAAAATTTTTACTGTATTTTGATCAAATTTAAGTATTGGTAAGTATAATTATATTTAATAATTTATTTTATCTATTATTTTTTATTTCCAGTACATATATTAATATTGCAAAATTCTACATTGAAACTGTCATGTCATATCTTGTTTAAGTTCACCGGAAACACCACCAAACTTTTAAGGACTTCTTAACCCCGAGATCCCATTTTAACCCCTGGCAGGGACCAAGGTCAGGTCACAATACGCTAGAATTTGAAGATTTAAAGTAAACCTCACTCATCTTCAGTCAGCAATTTTCCCCCATTAGGAAAACATCCAGAAGTGGAACATTCCCTCTCCTCACCGGGAGAGAAGCCGGAGGGCAAGTTAACATTTGTTAAATGAAAATGTGACACTCTCCTCTTATTTACAGTTTAACCTGAAGCGTTGGCATCCAAACAGCCTCACGCTCGGGCACATTCATTTAGTGCGCCTGCATAATATTTACAGACACATTTAACTTGTTATACAAGTGACTGGTACACTAGTCTTTGTCAGCTTCTCTAGCACACAATCTAATATCATTAAACAGAGTGACACTTTGAAAAACTTTGTGCTACTGGAGTTCTTTTTTCTTTTTATTATTATTTCAGTGCTTTGCTTTTTAGTGTCAGACTAATTATTCGCAGTCGTCTGGTAGAGAGAGACACAGCACAAAAAAAAGAGCGGATTAAACACACATTCCTGCTGTCCTTTCCACACACACACCCCACTGAGAAACATCACCAATTAAATCACCTGGCAGCCACATCAGTGCAGAAGTACACACACTACACAACATCTCTGCCTTCCCTTCCTCAATAATAACACAGGTGACTAATGTTCATACTGCTGGTTAAAATGTCGAAGGAATAGTTCACCGGAAAATCTGTTGTTGTCATCCTTAATGTAGTTGCAAATTAAAAATAAACTTTTTTATATTACGACAGCTGCCAAGTGTAAAAAAAAAAGAAAAGACAAATACCATAACAACTTTTAAGGTGTCTGTCCTTTTTTTAAACAATTTATACAGCATATTTCAAATCTCCTGAAAGCAATATGATAGATTTGAGTGATTTTACTGTTATTTATATACTATACTTGTTCATATTTTAAATCAGCTTTTTTATATTTTCAGTTTAATTTGAAAAGTTTTAGTAATTTAATATGTGATTTTGTATTTATATTAGGCTATTATATATATATATATATATATATATATATATATATATATATATATATATATAATATGTGCATGTATGTATGTATGTATGTATGTATATATATATATATATATATATATACAGTTGGTACGGAAAGTATTCAGACCCCCTTAAATTTTTCACTCTTTGTTATATTGCAGCCATTTGCTAAAATCATTTAAGTTCATTTTTTTCCTCATTAATGTACACACAGCACCCCATATTGACAGAAAAACACAGAATTGTTGACATTTTTGCATATTTATTACAAAAGAAAAACATGGTCCTAAACATGGTCACATGATCCTAAGTATTCAGACCCTTTGCTCAGTATTTAGTAGAAGCACCCTTTTGATCTAATACAGCCATGAGTCTTTTTGGGAAAGATGCAACAAGTTTTTCACACCTGGATATGGGGATCCTCTGCCATTCCTCCTTGCAGATCCTCTCCAGTTCTGTCAGGTTGGATGGTAAAGGTTGGTATACAGCCATTTTTAGGGCTCTCCAGAGATGCTCAATTGGGTTTAAGTCAGGGCTCTGGCTGGGCCATTCAAGAACAGTCACGGAGTTGTTGTGAAGCCACTCCTTCGTTATTTTATCTGCATGCTTAGGGTCATTGTCTTGTTGGAAGGTAAACCTTCAGCCCAGTCTGAGGTCCTGAGCACTCTGGAGCAGGTTTTCGTCCAGGATATCCCTGTACTTGGCTGCATTCATCTTTCCCTCGATTGCAACCAGTCGTCCTGTCCCTGCAGCAGAAAAACACCCCCACAGCTTGATGCTGGCACCAACATGCTTCACTGTTGGGACTGTATTGGGCAGGTGATGAGCAGTGCCTGGTTTTCTCCACACACACCGCTTAGAATTAAGGCCAAAAAGTTCTATCTTGGTCTCATCAGACCAGAGAATCTTATTCAGGTGTTTTTTAACAAACTCCATGCAGGCTTTCATGTGTCTTGCACTAAGGAGAGGCTTCCGTCGGGCCACTCTGCCATAAAGCCCCGACTGGTGGAGGGCTGCAGTGATGGTTGACTTTCTACAACTTTCTCCCATCTCCCGACTGCATCTCTGGAGCTCAGCCACAGTGATCTTTGGGTTCTTCTTTACCTCTCTCACCAAGGCTCTTCTCCCCCGATAGCTCAGTCTGGCCAGATGGCCAGCTCTAGGAAGGGTTCTGGTCGTCCCAAACGTCTTCCATTTAAGGATTATGGAGGCCACTGTGCTCTTAGGAACCTTAAGTGCAGCAGAAATTTTTTTGTAACCTTGGCCAGATCTGTGCCTTGCCACAATTCTGTCTCTGAGCTCTTCAGGCAGTTCCTTTGACCTCATGATTCTCATTTGCTCTGACATGCACTGTGAGCTGTAAGGTCTTATATAGACAGGTGTGTGGCTTTCCTAATCAAGTCCAATCAGTATAATCAAACACAGCTAGGCTCAAATGAAGGTGTAGAACCATCTCAAGGATGATCAGAAGAAATGGACAGCACCTGAGTTAAATATATGAGTGTCACAATAAAGGGTCTGAATACTTAGGACCATGTGATATTTCAGTTTTTCTTTTTTAATAAATCTGCAAAAATATCAACAATTCTGTGTTTTTCTGTCAATATGGGGTGCTGTGTGTACATTAATGAGGAAAAAAATGAACTTTTAGCAAATGGCTGCAATATAACAAAGAGTCAAAAATTTAAGGGGGTCTGAATACTTTCCGTATCCATGGCCAAAAATATTGACACCCTTGGTAAATATGATCAAAGAAGGCTGTGAAAATTAATCTGTATTGTTAATCCTTTTGATCTTTTATTTGAAAAATTCACAAAAATCTAACCTTTCATTGGATAATAAGAATTTAAAATGGGGGGGAAATATCATTATGAAATAAATGTTTTTCTCTAATACACACTGGCCACAATTAATTTTATTCAGTACTTTTTGAAACCTCCATTTGCCAGTTTAACAGCTCTAAATTTTCTCCTATAATGCCTGATGAGGTTAGAGAACACCTGACAAGAGATCAGAGACCATTCCTTCATACAGAATCACTCCAGACCCTTCAGATTCACAGCTCCATGTTGGTGCTTCTTCTCTTCAGTTCACCACTCATTTTCTACAGGGTTCAGGTCAGAGGACTGGAATGGCCAGCAGAAGCTTGGTTTTGTGCTCATTTACCCATTTTTGTGTTGTTTTTGAGGTTTGCGTTTGGATTATTGTACGGCTGGAAGATCCAAACATGGCCCATTATAAGATTTCTAACAGAGTCAGTCACTTATTGATTTTTTATCTGTTGGTATTTGACAGAATCTATGTTGCCATGTGTCTAAACAAGATGTCCAGGACCTCCAGCAGAAATACAGGCCCACAACATCAAAAATACAGCAGTATATTTCATAGTACACATGGGGTACTTTTTACCCCTGTGTTCACCAAACCCATCTTGAGTGTTTGCTGCTAAAAAGCTCATTTTTAGCTTCATCTGACCATAGAAGCCAGTCCCATTTGAAGTTCCAGTCGTGTCTGATAACTGAATATGCTGGAGATTTTTGGATGAGCGAGGAGAATTTTTCTTGAAACCCTCCCAAACAACATGTGGTGATGTAGGTGCTATTTGACAGTTTTTTTTTTTTTTTTTTTAAGGTTTTCTGACCCCGAGACTCAACTATTTTCTGCAATTCTCCAGCTGTGATCCTTGGAGAGTCTTTAGCCACTCAAACTCTCCTCCTCACCGTGCATTAGGACGATATAGACACACGTCCTCTTCCAGACAGTTTCGTAACATTTTATGTTGATTGGAAATTCTTAATTATTGCCCTGATGGTGGAAATGGGAATTTTCACTGCTCTAGCTCTTTTGTTAAAGCCACTTCACTAATTTGTGAAGCTCAATTATCTTCTGCTTCACATCAGACATATATTCTTTGGTTTTTCTCATTGTGATGGATGATTAAGGGAATTTGGGATTTGTTTTCCCTCCTATTTATATTTCTGTGAAACAGGAAGCCATGGCTGGATAATTTCATGTTCATAATCACCCTGGCGTGCTCAGAATTGTGTGTGTGTGTGTGTGTGTGTGTGTGTGTGTGTGTGTGTGTGTGTGTGTGTGTGTGTGTGTGTGTGTGTGTGTGTGTGTGTGTGTGTGTGTGTGTGTGTGTGTGTGTATTTCTACATAGCTTTGATTTACCTTTAATTTTTATTTCCATTTTAGTATTTTTTTTGTAACTTTTTTATAATTTTGTTATATTGTAAGATTTTTGGATTCATTTTTTAAGCTAAGTGGTTAAAATCAATTTATTTTAGCTACATTTAAATAAACTAATTTTGCTGAAAGTTAGTCAACTAAATTTGTTTATTTAAATGTAGCTAAAATAAATTGATTGCAACCGCTTACCTTAGAAAGAAAATAGTATAATTTTTTCAATGTATATAGCTTTATTTTCAGTTTCAGTTTTAGTAATTTTAGGTAATAAAACTTCATTTTAAAAAATAAGTTTCAGTTAGTTACCAATGCAAGTTTTTCATCTATTATTAACATTTGATTTTATTTCAGTTACCAACATTGATTTTTAAAAGTTTGTTTTAGTTAGCTAAAATACAAGTCCTCAATTCCTAATAATGTATTTGTTTATTTATTTGCTTGCTTGCTTGCTTGCACTTATTTGCTTACTTACTCGCTTACTTACTTACTTACTACTTATTATTTACTTATTTCCCCTGTGAAAAATTTCATCCCTATTTTTGGGTAAAATATTTACACGAATTACTAATAATCTAATAATTTGCACTATAATTCATAGTAATAATCAAAAAATGAAGTCCTGTTTCCTCACAAATAAAAGTTTGGAGCATAATACACCTCACAAATTCATAGTCATAGTCTACTTTTGTGTTTCACAGAACTAAATAGCAGGTAAACATACAGATTTTGATTGACATGTATTTGAAATTTCATTTTCATTTTTTGAGGTGAACTTCCCTTTAAGAACATCACATTTTCATATGCAGAAGTGTAGAATTGCAGCATGTGTAGCTGATATGAGGTGCTCTTTGCTCACCTTTCCAGGTGCTAGCCTCTTGCCAACTTTCCATCACCATGACAAGCACCACCAGTGACCAAAAGGCCGTCTCCTGCCCCCTGATGGCCAAACCTTCCCGTCATCGGCTGGTCAGCAAGGACGGCCGGAGCCTGATGCGAGGCAGCACCCCGGGCTCCAGAGAGACGTGGTTCGGGGCCCTGCGGGACATGTGGGGGACGTGGCTGGCGCTGCGGTGGCGTTGGGTGGTGCTGGCTTTCTGCGGCTCATTCCTGCTTCACTGGCTGCTGTTTGCGGTGTTGTGGTACCTGCTCGCCCGTGTCAACGGAGACCTGGAGGTGCCTGATCATGACTCTCCACCGCCCGGGCATGTGCTGTGTGTCAAACACGTGACGGGATTCACTGCTGCCTTCTCTTTCGCCCTCGAGACGCAGCTGACCATCGGCTACGGCACCATGTACCCCAACGCTGACTGTCCGACCGCCATAGCACTGCTCGCCCTGCAGATGCTGCTGGGGCTCATGCTGGAGGCCTTCATCACTGGTACACACCACACTCCAGTCTTCTACTTCATTTCATGAAGTCTATATAAGAGATATAACTTTCCTTGGAAATATAGATTTTAAATTAGTTTAGAGGAATTCACAATAATATTAAAGATTCAACACAAGTAAGGCTTAATCAACAAGCACCTGGCGTTAAAAAAGTGTAAATGTTACTGTGAAGACTCAAAAGCACAATGTTAGCTAATAATTTTACAAAAGCATTTACAACAACTCTTGTTACAGTTTGTTTATTATTTGTCTTGACGAACCTACTTTTTTAAAGTATATATATATATATATATATATATATATATATACAGTATCTCACAGAAGTGAGTACACCCCTCACATTTCAGGACACATTTTAATATATCTTCTGAAGTAACAATACTGTGCAGCTTGTATAGCAGAACAAATTTACTGTCCTCTAAAAATAACTCAACATATAGCCATTATTGTCTAAATAACTGGCAACAAAAATGAGTACACCCTAAGTGAACATGTCAAAACTGTGTCCAAAGTGTAAATTTTTGTAGGGGCACCATTGTTATCTAGCACTGCCTTAATCCTCCTGGGCTTGGAGTTCACCAGAGCTGCACAGGTTGTTGCTGGGATCCTCTTCCACTCCTCCATAATGACATCACGGAGCTGTTGGATGTTAGACACATGGCGCTTCTCCACCTTCCGCTTGAGGATGCCCCACATGTGCTCAATAGGGTTCAGGTCTGAAGACATTCTTTGGCCACTCCATCACCTTCACCTTCAGCTTCATCAGCAAGGCAGTTGCCATCTTAGTGGTGTGTTTGGGGTCGTTATTATGTTGGAAAACTGCCGTTCGGTTGAGTTTCTGAAAGGAGGGTATCATGCTCTGCTTCAAAATGTCACAGTACACATTGGAATCCATGTTTCCCTCAATGAACCGCAGCTCCCCAGTACCAGCAGCACTCATGCAGCCCCAGACCATGATGCTACCACCACCATGCTGGACACTATCTGAGCCAAACAAGGATATCTTAGTCTACTCAGACCACAGGACATGTTTCCAGTAATTCATGCTCTTGGACAGGTTGTCTTCAGCAAACTGTTTGCAGGCTTTCCTGTGAGCCAGCTTCAGAAGAGGCTTCCTTCTGGGACAACGGCCATGCATACCGACTTGTTGCAGTGTGCGGAGTATGGTCTGAGCACTGACAAGCTGACCTTGCACTTCTGCAATCTCTAAAGCGATGCTGGCAGCACTCATGCATGTTTTTGAAGCCAGTTTCTGCACCTAAAGCACAGCACGAGGTCTCAACTTCTTTGATCGACCCTTGGAGAGCAGCAATTCTGATTCTCAGAGAGTTCTTTGTCATGAGGTGCCATGTTGAACATCCAGTGGTCATTATGAGAGAACTGTACTCAAAGCACCAAATTGTAACTGCTCTAATACAAGATAAACAAATTTGTATGGTCCTGTCAAGCAGACAAAAACATGAATAGGACATGTGGCTTTGCATGGTAAAATGACGTATAGCTGTTATCACTTCGGGTGTACTCACTTTTGTAGCCAGTTATTTAGACAATAATGGCTATATGTTGAGTTATTTTTAGAGGACAGTAAATTTGTACCTCTATACAAGCTGCACATTGACTACTCTAAAATATATCCAAATTTAATTTCTATAGTATTGTCCCTTGAGAAGATATACTAAAATGGTTGCTGAAATATGAGGGGTGTACTCATTTTTGTGAGATACTGTATATATATTACACAATAACAAATTGTGAAAGTAATGATACATTTTATTTATTTACTGATTTATTCTATTTGCAGTTTTTTTGTTCCTTTTTATTCTATTTTCTAAAATTCAAATTTTCTATTTCATATATATTTTAGATTCATATTTTATATTAGTTGTTTTTCTATTTTCAGTTTCAGTTTGATTTTAACGTTTTAGTAATTTTGTTTAATACTTTTGTCATTTACATTAGTTTTTTTATTATTATTTTTTAACAAATATTTCTATATAGCTTTGACTAATTTTTATTTAAATAATTTCGTTTGTAGATTTTGTTCATTTTGATTCTATTTTTTTTAATTGAAAATTCAAATTTTCCATTTTGATTCTATTCATTCTAGCAAATGCTTTATTAAAATTAATAGCACCTCCAAAAAGAAAAAAGAAAAAAGAAAAAAAAAACTACCTCCTCTTTAAAAGTGATACTCCACCCCAAAACGAAAATTTTGTCATAAATCACTTACCCCCATGTCATCTCAAACCCGTAAAAGCTTTGTTCATCTTCAGAACACAATTTAAGATATTCTGGATGAAAACCGGGAGATTTGTGACTGTCCCATTGACTGCCAAGTAAATTCCATTGTCAAGGTCCAGAAAAGTACAACCCAAATTTTGGAAAGTTTTTTTAAATTTTAATAAAATGAAAACTAAAAGACTTTCAAATCACATGAGCCAATATTTTATTTAAAATATAACATAGAGAACATAACAAATGTTTAAATGGAGAAATTTTACACTTTTATCCACTAAATGAGCTCATTTTAAATTTGATGCCTGCTACAGGTCTCAAAAAAGTTGGCACGGGGGCAACAAAGGGCTGAAAAAGCAAGAGATTTTGAAAAGATTCAGCTGGGAAAACATCTAGCAACTAATTAAGTTAATTGACATCATGTCTGTAACATGATTAGCTATAAAACGGATGTCTTAGAGAGGCAGAGTCTCTCAGAATTAAAGATGGGCAGAGGCTCTCCAATCTGTGAAAGAGTGCGTAAAAAGATTGTGGAATACATCAAATTGCAAAGGCTTTGCAAATCCAATCATCTACAGTGCATAACATCATCAAAAGATTCAGAGAAATCTCTGTGCGTAAGGGACAAGGCCAAAGACCTTTGTTGGATGCCCTCAGATGACACTGCATCGGCATGATTCTGTCATTGACATTACTAAATGGGCCCAGGAATACTTCCAGAAACCACTGTCGGTAAACACAATCCGCCGTGCCATCTGCAGATGCCAACTAAAGCTCTATCATGCAAAAAGGAAGCCATATGTGAACATGGTCCAGAAGCGTCATCGTGTCCTGTGGGCCAAGGCTCATTTAAAATGGACTTTTACAAAGTGGAAAAGTGTTCTAAAGTCAGACGAATCCAAATTTGAAATTCTTGTTGGAAATCACGGACGCTGTGTCCTCCGGGGTAAAGAGGAGGGAGACCTTCCAGCGTGTCATCAGCATTTAGTTCAAAAGCCAGCATCTCTGATGGTATGGGGGTGCATAAGTGCATATAGTATGGGCAGCTTGCATGTTTTGGAAGGCACTATGAATGTTGAAAGGTATATAAAGGTTTTAGAGGAACATATGCTCCCCTCCAGATTACATGTATTTCAGCAGGACAATGCAAAATCACATACCGCAGCTATTACAACAGCATGGCTTCGTAGTAGAAGAGTCCAGATGCTGAATTGGCCTGCCTGCAGTCCAGATCTTTCACCTGTAGAGAACATTTGGAGCATCATTAAACGAAAAATACGTCAAAGACGACCTCGAACTCGAGCAGCTGGAAACCTATATCAGGCAAGAATGGGACCAAATTCCAACACCAAAACTCCAGAAACTCATAACCTCGATGCTCAGATGTCTTCAAACTGTTTTGAAAAGAAGAGGAGATGCTACACCATGGTAAACATGCCCCCGTCCCAACTATTTTGAGACCTGTAGCAGGCATCAAATTTGAAATGAGCTCATTTTGTGCATAAAATTGTAAAATTTCCTAGTTTAAACATTTGTTATGTTATCTATGTTCTGTCATGAATAAAATACTGGCTCATGTGATTTGAAAGTCTTTTAGTTTTCATTTATATCAGTGGTTCAATCTGAACTTTATGAAGTGACGAGAATACTTTTTCTGCGCAAAGAAAACAGAAACGACTTTATTCAACAATTCGTCTCCTCTGCGTCAGCGTAGCACCATTTTGGAGAATATCTGCTGGACTCAAATAGCATGTGTTGTTCTGTGTCAGCCACACCACAAGGATACGCTGTTTTCATTCAAATCAAAGCGTAGAAAACGTATCCTTATGGTGTGGTAATGTACAGAAAGACTGGTAAAAAAAAAAATCCCACTAAAATCGTGTTAATGTATATATGTTTATATACACAAACACACACACACAATGACCTATAGATATAAGACTTCAGAGATATGTAGTTAGTCATGGGACTGAGTTCACATGCTTTAAGCAAAGCACCAGTAAAAGACTCTTTGATGAGTATGTTTTAAATAAAACTTTTTTACGAGTACTTTGCCTCTAAACTATAGGGTAAATGTAAATGCATCGCAATTCATGCTTTGTAAAGCAGACAATCCTTGTACAGAAGCCCTCAGAGGAAATGCAAAAGGACCTGCAGATGTTCTGCTACTGAACTAGAAAATATAAATGTATGTAACATGCACTAAAATCAGGGGTACATGATAGTTTAATGTTTTAGATTATTAAACCACCCATAAACACAAATACTGTAAGTGAACATACAAATGCAGCCAGAAACACGCAACATGAACTTTTCAAGATGACAGTGTTATCAAGGGGCCATGTAATACGCTTAGAAAGCCATCCGTTAACATTCCCATTCATCTTGATGGCTGTTTCTGTACTGGTGGCCCAGGAGTGAAGTACACAATCTGAATGCTGCCATTTTGGCATTGAGATCTGCAGACAGGTTTGTGAGCAAATCAGTTGAGCTGCAGGCGTCATGTGACTAATCACTCTTTTATAACAAATATCTGGTGCTTTGATACCAAAGACAGCAAACAGGGAAAAATCCATATATACTTTTTTAAAAACATTTACTAGAATATAATGAAACCGTAGCTTGCAAAAATTGTATTGGCTGTCAACTGGAGAAAAAAATGTAGAAAAACGTGTAGTTAGAGAATCTACCAGCAGGGGCTGACTGCTCAGGTAAACCGGTCAAACCTATGGCCACTTTAGGAGTTTTGACCAAGATCGCGCAAAAATCAGAATTTAAAAATTATGTGTGTGAGCAGGAAGTTGAATTGGAATGACAGGAAGTGGATCTCTCTAACTGCATTTCAGATAATGGCAACAGATAGTTATATTTTGGGAAATTAAGTGTTTTTCCATTCTTGCCCATGTATATATAAAGTAGGAAATAAATAAATACATTTTGAGACATTTCAACCTAATCTTTCTGTCTCTAAACAATATATACATATATAATAAAATGTACAAATTTCCTATTGCTATTATTATTAAAATGAATACTTTCTTATTCAATAATTTATTTTTCAGATTTATTTACTATTTTGTTTTTATTTCAGTTCCCTTTTATTCAATTTCTTTTTTCCTGTCACTACTCAGGTGCATTTGTGGCTAAATTCTCCCGCCCTCAAAAGCACTGCGGTGGAATCCTGTTCAGCCCTCAGGCCATAGTGTGCGAGGTCAGAGGTCAGCGTTGCCTGATGTTCCGCGTCTGTAACCTGCTTCCAAGGCCACTGGTGGATGTGTGCGTGAGCGCCGTTCTCTACGAAGAGTGTGACGATCATGAACTCCACCAAACCGCGATGGAATTCAGCGTAGATAACCTGGGGTCACGACCTTGCCCTCTTTTCCTGTCACCTCTGACCTTTTATCACCCTCTAACTCCATCCAGTCCTCTAAACAACGCCCCAAGCACCAAACACTTCGAGCTGGTGGTGTTTCTCACTGCTTCTCAGGAGAGCACAGGCTCTGGATACCATAAGAGGACCTCCTACCTGCCCGACGAGATCCAGTACGGCAGCTGCTTCACCAAGGTGATGTCTCGGCTCGGAAAAGGCCGGAGCAAGGCTGAAAGCATGCGTTATTTTGACACGCAGCCCTGTCCGCTCACGCTCACAAACACACACACCGGCGACGCACTGGAGAAAGAGCACGTGGTGGTCCAGATCAACGGAGAAGGCAGCGACCGGGTGGAGTAGTAGTGCTTTATTTTTATTGCAAGGGTGTATGATTTCATAAGAATTCTCCGCCCATGAAACGGGCATTTCATTTCACAACACAACCTCCAGTTTATGACTGTTTTATCCCAAAAGACAACCTCAGTTAGTTATGATCTGATATGTCACCCTGTCCCGTTAGAAACCCATCAAAACCATTTTTGCTGCTATAGACACACTTGTGTTTTCCAGAGCAACACAGATGAGTGACGGCGGCTTAAGATCTTGTTGGCAATAAGAAGAATCTCCAATATTTTATAACCGTAACTGACCATCTTCACCCTGAATCCACTGCCAACATAAAACCATCGAGTTTGAGCCCTTATTTTTTAGGCGCCTGGACATTTTCACTGCATTACCTGTCTATATCTGAGTCAGAAGGGCCCTTTTCCAAAATATAAATTATTAAAGCGCTACACACAGTGCTGGGTAGATTACTACAAATTGTAGTCTGTTACTGTATACAAATTACATGATGGAAATGATAGTTTGTAATGCAATCTGTTGGATTACACATATTAGGTAATGTATTCAGATTACTTTTTACCTAAAATATATTTCATTCTTTGTGTTCAACATCATGAAGTGTTTTAAACATTACATTAAGCCGGGGATTCATGAATGAACTACAGGGGGTTTGTGAATTGCTGAAAAGCTGGAAGACTTTCCAAGTGTATAAAAGCAGTAGAATTTTATAAAGGAAAATTTAAGAGAGAGAGAAAAAACTAGCGCAAATCAAATTATGAATACTGCCATTGTGTTAATATGTAATCATGTAATCTATAAAAAAGTAACTGTAATCTAATTATAAGCATTTTAAATATAATGTAATCTAATTACAAGTACTTTTTTGGAATCTGATTACATCGTCCAGATTACATGTAATCTGTCATTACCCAGCACTGGCTACACAGACAAGGGTCATCCTTGTACATAAAGTATTTTTATCAAACTATATGAATGTTAAGAATAGTTCAACCAAAAACTCTGCCATCATGTACTCTACAGAAGTGGATGTTCATATATTCATATAGAGCGTTGCAGTGATGATGTATTTTTGTATTCGAACCCAGAAGTTCACATCAACCTGGTTCTCTTGACAAAAACCCAAAAGCATTTTTACACAGTTTTTTGTATTATTACATAAATTGTTGGTCAGTGGCCAACAAACGTTTTTTTAATTCCTTACACGTAAAAAGTAAAAAGCTAAACATGGGCTATAAATGAACTACACCATGGTCGCGTGACTTTAAAGTCACCACCATTAAGCTTGCAACAACTCTTTCAGTCTTTATTTATAACAGTTTCCCTGAAAGTCTGAGTTAAAATAGCTTGCAATAGTGTGATTATAAACACAAAGAGGCTGTAAAAGCAGACTAGAGTAAAATATCTTGAGCTTGTGTTAACCACAGACTTAAATTAAGGCATTTAACCAAAAACCCAATCCAAAACAGAACCCAGAAGTCAACCAAATGTTTGTTTCTGGGTTTTGGCCTACAAAAATATCATCCCTGCAGCACTCTTATTATTATTCAATACTCAATGGAAATAAAATGACCTTTTTCACATTTGGTTGAACTATACTTTTAAAGTGTTCATTAACACCCATATTAAGTGCCTACTGACAAACTTTTATTTTTCCCACCAAAGTCACGAAATGGACTTTTGGATGAAGAGATCAAATATTGAACTGAACATTAACAGTTATGTAAATAAAGTATATAGATAAATGAATAGATTATTTACTAGATTATTTTGGGGAAAGAAAATCTCAGTATTATCAGTGCAATGCAATCCATGCAATAAAACAAATTAAAAAAATAACAATCTTATTGGTGGCACAACACTGTATGATTTTTTACTCTGTAGGTGATTATGCACATGTACTGTTAATCAGGAAAAACTGACTGCTTTCACTTTATTATTATATGTATAAAGCATGATTGTTAAACTCTGGATGGCTGGGAAAGAATTGTAGTAATTCAGTTTCCTGCAAACAGGCCACTAATCAGATTCTTTCAAGCTACACTGAGTGGAAACTGATCTGTAAAAGAAATGTCTTTATTTTGATATGTGGAACACAAGACTGGATTAAAATATCTGTGAAAATGTTGTGGTTGTTTTTTTTTTAATCCTTACAGAACATTTTATGCCTTATTAGCAGTAAATATTACATAGTTAAACACAATATACGTCATCAAAACACTAGTTTTGCATGTTTTGTTGACCAATTCCTGTGCTGCCACCTACAAGCACTTCAGAGAAAATAAATATATATATATATATATATATATATATATATATATATATATATATATATATATATATATATTATTTTAAGAGTTCAGATGCAAAAGTCTCTTAAGTGCTGTCTGGAATTTTAATTATACACAGTTTTAAATATAATAGCATATGAATAACACTTAAAACACTTGCCATATAGGGCCTATAATAGTATATAGTAGGGTTAGACATGCAAATGAATAAAATTACATTATATTATTATATAATACCCACATAAATATATTGCAATATAATGTAGGTATAATGTAAATATAAATACAATGTAGGTTCACGGAAATGTCATTTTAAAAAAACATGCAAAAATATATTTTTTGAAAAATACAGTGATTTTAATGGACTTTACGTAATTGGCAAAACACTAGAGTTACAGGTAGATTTTATGAACATCTGAAAATACAATTAAACAAAAATTAACAACAATATTTAGCTGACAAATATGTAGAAAACAGTTAACAAAAAGAGAAAACAGAACAAAATGCTTGATTAAAATCTATAAAAAATAAAAATATTTCTTGACCCTTTGTTTCCATGTTTTATTTTCTCTCAGTTGGTCATAATCAATATTTAGTCCACGACACCAACTGCATGTATTTAAAATTATGATTAACACTGAACAACTTTACAATAAACGTTTTTGTTTCTAAAAATATATAGTTGCTTAGATTAAAATAGAAGCACAATCTAGTCTATTAGAGTTTAAGTCCTACATTAGAAGTCTCCTGAAATTTCACTCGTCATCTCGTCTTCTCCACAGCCGTCACCCACGAAACAAATTCCTCATGCATATTTCAGGATAGCTGTAAGCGGCTAATAACGCTAATGCTACTTGTTCAGTGTTCGGCTGTGGTTTTGATTACACATAGGTGTGAGGTACGAGAAGCAGGTGTGTGCATGCGTGTATGTGCTTGTGTGCAAGTAAACTGTGTAGATCTGCTGAACTATAGTTTTAGGAGCAGAATGTGGACTGCAGCTCTTTAAATGCAGCACGCCGTTGTTTTCTTTCCAGTTCCATCCTCTTCTTCTCTTCTTGTTCTTCTCGTATCTCTGCTTCAAACTTACTGCGCACGGACAGAGCCTGAACCTACCAAACACACACAAAATACTCAATACATGTGTCATATGTCTACAACATGAAAAATAAAAATAAATGCATTACTATTGCAGCTGTCCTTATAAAACAATTTATAAATTACTTTCTTGTTAAGTGTATTTACTAAGCTAAAGACCATAGACCATATCAGTAAAACTAAAAGTAGCAAAAAAATAAAAATAAAAAGTAGTTTTCATTAACAGAAATAAAGGTGAAATAAAATCGAATATTAGATTAAAACGTAAAGCTAAACTTAAAATGTTGTCTTGGCAATTAATTAAAATAAATCAGTTCTAAAAGTACTGCAACCAAAATTCAAATGTATTACAATTATTTAATAAAGCACTTTACTTGTCAAGTAAAACATAAACTGAAATTAAAATAAAAACTGAAAATATGAAAATACAAACTAATTAATCTTAAATATTATAATTGTGTATAAATAACACTTGCCATATAGGGTCTGACACACTATATAGCAAAATTTCCTAAATGAGACTATGATCATGCACATGCAAAATACTAAGTAAAGTTAATTAAAATATAATATAATTATTTAAATTATTATTAAAAATAAAGACGTATGCATAATCATGTAAAAAATGTAAAAGGATTCACTGAAATGTAATGTAAAATGTAACAAATAATTTTTAAACATGCAAAAAAAGTTGCAAATATTTGACAATTCATTTAATACAATAAATTATATTTTGAAAAGTTTAACATTAAAAGAATGTACTTTTAGTAAATAATTTAGGACATAGAGGTTCAAAAAAAAAAAAAAAACTTTTTATAGTGTCCTCTGTAACATTATTGATGTGTTCTTTGATGTCAGTCTTTCATGTACTTGCACTATTTGACCACAAGGGGGAGCCTAAGAGCACGGGACAAGTGTTTGCCCATGCATCAAAACACACAAACATAAAACCCCACAAACCTTTGCCTCAAAGAAATCCCTTGCTCCAAGAACGCCTTCAGTCGAGACGTCGATCTCCGAAAGTCGAGCGAGAGCCATCAGTCCGCTCTCTTCCTGCAGCTCACCTGCTGCGGCCCTCCGGAAGATCAGCAGGAACTGACACAGAGATGGACAGATTAGACATATAGGGAAATTTCAATGGCTTAAAGGTTATCAACATTTCTATGCAATTCTAAAAATAAACACAAAAGAATCTGATATCAGTTGCCATGTCAGCATATAAACCATCAATTCAGCTTTGTTTTTATTTCCCAAAATAAAAGACACTGCCGATCTACACAGTATACTAAAGAGAAGGTTCTTTAAAGTTTTATTTAGGTTGTTAAAATTGAACTGCAATTTTGTTTAAATGATTTTAGATCATGTCCAAACAGAACTGATTTCATTGAGGGGAAGGGAGAGGCCAAAAATGACCTTATATCGGGTTTCCCCCCTTTCTCTGCACGATCTGTCTGTGTGCATGCATGCGTGCGTGCGTGTGTGTGTGTGTGTGCGTGTGTGTGTGCGTGTGTGTGTGTAATCTCATCCATGTGGAATGTCTGTCCAATCTGAAGAATGAGAGCAGCATCTGACACACAACAGACTGACTGTACCGAACACAGCTGCACTGTCACCTGTTTGTGTGCTGGGGGTCACATTTAGAAAACTGATCAGGTGTTTTAGTAGTAAAAGTTGTAGTTTTGTAATAAAATTTATAAAGTGATTTTATGTACATAGAAAGCATATAAATTCCAGTTAAGTGTCTACTTCAATGTTTTAAAAACTTTTGTAAACAATAAAAGATGTCAAAATATGGGTGAAATTTCAACATTCCATTGCAATTCAGTGCAACATATATATTTATGTAAAAATGAAACAATACTTATTCTGACCTGTACTTAATAAAATATATAAAAGAAAAAGTGATCATACAAAACTTTATCATATTTTAAATGATAACATACTTCTTGATGACAAATGGGTAAAACCTATTCTGAAAGACAGTGGCAAAGATTGGCTGAACTTCGATACTTTTTTTAATGTCATCTCATGGTAAAAATTTATGACAGTCTTTATTTTTTGCTCAGAACAAATACAATTAATATAAATAAATAAAATAAAACAAAGCTCTTATTGTTTTGAGGCTTGAAAACCCATTTTGTCTTTGACCCATATACACACACTTATATACTGTATATATACTGTATTTTTAAGTATATATACTATATATGATATTTTGAATCCTACACATGTGTGTGGTTCCTTTTTCATGTAAATCTATAGAATTGTACATTTGGCAGGTGAAAATCATCTAGTGTGACTAAATGTGATTGACATTTAAACCACATCAGAGCTGTAATCAGAGCTGTTATCGCTTACAAACACGCTGTGATCGGATCATCTGAGTAAATGAGTCTAAAGTGTTTGCATGGAGTGAAATTTCTCAAAAGATTGAATCACTATATTAAATCTGTCATCAGGGACGATGATAGACTTAAAGCTGTAACTATACCGTGAAAGACACGCGCATATACACACACACCTCTCTGTAACTGAGTTTGCCATCATAATCTTCATCCACCTCCTTGATCATGTTCTTCAAGCCCAGATGAGTCTGTGGAGCTCCAAGTTTCTCCATCATCAGCTTCAGCTCCATCAGATCAATGAAGCCGTCTTTACCGGAGTCAAATCTACACATGTAAAAAATTAAATAAAATAACAAATGCTTTAAAGGAATAGTTCACCTAAAAGTAAAGTTCTGTTATTGTTATCTCACTCTTTGTACTCTTTTTCCATTATGATGACAATTAATTTAATCACAATCATTAAATAAAAAATTAGCATTATTAGTAAAACAATTTAAATTTAAATATTTAAATTAAATAAAAATAGAATATTTAAATTTGATCGTGTGACACTGAAGACTACAGAAATGATGCTGAAAATTTAGCTTTGCATTACAGGAATTACATCAATTATATTTTACAAAATATTACAATAGAAAACAGTTATTTTAAATTGTAATTTTTTTTCCACAATATTACTGTTTTCACTGTATTTTTGATATTTTTGCTCATTACAAAATCTGACCAACCCCAAACTTTTGAACGCTATATGCTGTTTCAGACCAATTCACATTGCATTCTAGCATATGTATTGCATCAACCTGAACTAGCGACACTCAGAAGTGAGTGTTGACATGAAGATTTATCCAGTCGCAGCAGAGGGAGACCAGAAGAACAGCAGGTGGAGAGTGACGGCAGAAACAGCAGGAAAAAGAGATCCTAACAGAGGAGAGTATTTATAGAGTCTCACCCAGCTGTTGCCACACCAACCAGCAAGATCGCGTGTGTGTGCGAGAGAAAGAGAGAGAAGTGTTTGCCTTGAACATTATGTGAAAGTGAAGAGGCTGAGATTGAAGGAGTAGGCACGTGTTTCTATTTCGGTTCGAGTGATGCTTTTAGAAAGAACTTGCTCATTGTGGCAGAAAAGTACAGGTGAACATCACCTCATCTCTACTTCTCTCCCTCTCCACATATGAAAGAAAGGCATGAATGAGATCACATTTATATTCACCTATACAGCAAAATAGACAAAGTCAGATTTTACTTCTGAAAAAAAGTCACAGTTATCTCACGTGGATGTTAGAAGTGATCTCATTATGAAATTTAGCATTATCTGACTTGCTCACCAATGGATCCTCTGCAGTGAATGGGTGCCGTCAGAATGAGAGTCCAAACAGCTGATAAAAAGATCACAATAACCCACAAGCAATCCACACCACTCCAGTCCATCAGTTAATGTCTTGTGAACTGAAAATCTGTTTGTAATAAACTTAAAACCATTTGTTCTGGCTAAAATATGAGTCCTCTATCCATAATATTGCTTTCACCAGTAAAAAAAGTCATTTAATCTAAATCAGGAGAGAAATATACACAGATCAAGCACTGTTTGCAAGTGAAAAGAGTCTAAAACAGTTTTAAACAAATATGCTGGTGGATTTTGATGTGAGAGATGACAGGGGATGGACTTTTATGAATTATGAACTCATATTTTGGCCAGAAATGGTTGAAAGTAAAACACCCTAATGAATGATTAGTTTCTTACAAACACACAGCTTTTCACTTCACAAGACATTTATTTGCTGGACTGGAGTGGTGTGGATTATTGTGATGTTTTTATCAGCTGTTTGGACTCTCATTCTGACGGCACCCATTCACTGCAGAGGATCCATTGGTGTGCAAGTGATGTAATGATAAATTTATCCAAATGTGATGAAAAAACAAACTCATGTACATCTTGGATGGCACGAGGGTGAGTACATTCTCAGGAAATTTTCATTTTTGGACAAACAATTTTTTAATTGCATTAAATGTTACTAATCATCTAACCTGCAATCCACATTAAATGTATTAAATCAAATCTAAAATTTCAGCAAATGTGCATGTTTTTATTTCTCCTAAGGTATTTCAAAGAGAAACGTCTGAGACAATGTGAATGTTTATCAGGGTGTTTCATATCTTTGCTCTGAATGGCCGTCTAATCTCATCTCCTGAGCTCATTGTTTCTGAAAGGTCATAAATAGCTCAACCTTCACTGTTAAAGTGCTGCATAAAAGCCAATTTATTAACCATTTCACGCAAAATCCTCACTTACTTTCTTTGTTCGATGCTGTTTTAACAGCCCCCACTAAGACATGCTCACACTTGCCTGCCCTGATTAAAAGACAACTGGGAATCTGCTGGCCAGAACAGCAACTGCTTTCAGCAACTGGCAACACACTCCTACACACACGGCCCTGAAATGTGTGTGGATGCAAGAAAACACAAACTGCCCTGACGTAATTACGGGTGCATCGCATGTTTTTGTGTGTGGACGCTCTCTTTGTCCTCTCTGGTTTCCTGCTGTGGTATTTATAGATGCCAAGGCTCGGGGCAGAGATTCAGCTATAGAGCCTGGCATTCAGAGCACTGCAGTCCGCAGATATGCTGAGAACAGCTATATGAACTACTTGAAGCAGCATGAAACAGGTCAGGGTTAACAAGAGTGACCTGGTACTGCATGTTAGAGAAAGTGAAAGAGAGAGAGAGAAAGAGAAAGAGAATAACAAACAGAAAGAGGAGGATGAGGTTGGCATATTGGTCCTGCCCTCTGCATTCCGGACACATTCCAGGTCAACAGCCCTCCCTGTGCTAAAGAGGCTTGAATGGAGAAAACAAAGAAATATGCACACTTATACAAAGATATAATTAGATATATGTGACCCTGGACCACAAAACCGGTCTTAAGTGTCAATTTTTCAAAATTGAGATTTATACATCATCTGAAAGCTGAATAAATAAGCTTAGGAACGGACAATATTTGGCTGAGATACAACTATTTGAAAATCTAGAATCTGAGGGTGCAATAAAAAAATAAAAATATTGAGAAAATCGCCTTTAAAGTTGTCCAAATGAATTCTTGCCAATGCATAATACTAATCAAAAATTAAGTTTGCTACAAATACACCCCTGCGACTTAAGACTGGTTTTGTGGTCCAGGGTCACATTTGATTAAAAACACAGTAAAAACTGTAATACTGTGAAATATTATTTCAATTTAAAATAACTTTTCTGTTTGAAAATATTTTAAAATCTAATTTACTCCTGTGATGCAAAGCTGAATTTTCAGCATCATTACTCCAATCTTCAGTGTCACATGATCCTTCAGAAATCATTCTAATATTCTGATTTGATGCTCAAGAAAGATTTTTTTATTACTATTATCAACGTTGGAAACAGTTGTGCAGCTTCGTATTTTTGCAAAAACTGATATGCTTTTTTCAGGATTTTTTGATGAATAGAAAGTTCAAAAGAAAAGCAAAAGCAAATAGAAATATTTTCTAACATGTCTAAATGTCCTTGCTAAATAAAAGCATTCATTTCTTGTATTGTACTGACCCCAAACTTACACAAATTTCTTTCTGTCTATCTATCTATGGTAGTGTACTAATTCAGAAGTGTGTAAGTGCGAGTTGTGTTTATGAATGTGTTAACTCTGCTTTTGACCCATTTTCCTCTTATATATGACATCTTTTTTCATCTCTGATGAAACTGGGTTGAACTGATCTGAAGTGGGCCAGAGCATGTACTTCTATGACTTAAACAGACACACCTTTCGGTCCTGATGTAACCTAGTCTTATGGGACATCCACACTTTCGTATCCTGTACAGTTTGGGTTATTTTCCTATAACAAAGTATAATCTAAGACTTGACTGAGTGTTACTGTTAATGAAGCAAAGTGCAAAACATTAGACTATTTTATGTGCAGTACAAAAAAACATCATCCTCATCTTAAAGTCTCTGTAAGGCATAATTAACCTCGGGACCAGCTAAAAACAAATCTGTTAACATGCTTACGTGTGCATAACTCTGGAAAAATCATGACCTGGCAGCAGAGGATGACATGCAGTCTCTGTGGTGAAACGGCATTAAACACTGGATTGTTTGCCATTTGTTATTATCTGGATTGTTTTGATGCACTACTGAGACCCGGTTCTGAATTTGATGGGATTAAATGAATACAAATATCCAATGATTTGATAAAAATGAATGAAGGTATTTCATCAACTCTGCATGTAACCAAAAGGACTCCCTCTCATCATAGGCTCCTCCAAGTCCCTGCATGTAAACACATGCACAAAACAGACAAAGATGGCATTGTTGCTCATGGAGTGGGTTCCATGGGGACGTCGAGTTTGTGAGTGGACCCTTGTACTGAAATAATGAGGGAAACCAGGACAATGGCTGTTCAGAGAGAGACCCCAGAGCAAAACATTATTTTGGCACTGTACAAGGATGCTCATAGAGAGCATTCATGTTCATTTAATATGAGCTTCAGAATCCATTGTTCATTTCTTGTTATTTTACACTCACCATATTTTTGGTAAATAATTTTCCATGTGCATAATTTAATTCATTTTTCAATGCTTTTGCAATATAAAGGCACCTGTCACGATACTTATTGATTGTTGAACTCATGATTAATGTTACATTCATATTCATTTTTATTTTCCTCATAGTGTTAATTTTTATTTTATGCACTGCATTGTTTTATATTTTTATACCATCATAAAACTACCTGTTTACTCCATTCACACTGTTTTATTTACTATTTTATTTTAAACTCAATACATTTTAATGGTACTTAAGCACAGTAAATTAAAATTAAAATTTAATAAAATGATTAAGATAAAATAACAATCAAGAAAATAATAGTCAAAACATCAAAAATAATAAAAGAGAGATTTCATTTAAAAGAAGCATCATTCATTAAAATCCAAGAACACAATGATCCCAAAACTCTCTGACGCACACAAACTTCACTCTTGTTACGGCCTAAAATAACGTTTACCAAACAGCCTACCAGTTAAATGCATTCGTAGCTTGATTAACTTGGATAAATCTTAATTTTGATAAATATATTTGATAACGACGGCAGGTGAATTTTAAATGGTGTTGATTAATGAACTGACCTCTTGAACATTTTCTCCATGTCTTTGATCTGTTTGCGTGAGAACTCTTTAAACTCGGTGTAGGGGTTGAAAACCTTCATCTGCTTGGGTTTCGCCGTGCCGTCATGGATGTCCAGTCTGCGGTTGAGTTTCTCCGTCAGTTCAGAGCTGGCGTCGCCGTTCACGGCAGCAGTGCTGGGTCTCTCCGGCGGCGGCTGCTCCTCGTCCGCTCCGGGCTGCGCCGGTGAGCCGGGTTTGGTGTCACGCTGCTCCGCGTCCAGCCTGCGCTGCAGCTTCCGTGCGAGCTCCTCGGATGACATTGCGGACTGAGATGCTCTGCCTCTCACGATCAGCTGTTTCTGATCACTAGTCTAGAGTTTGGGAGAGAGGCGGGGCTGCAGAGCGCCGAGTCTCTCAAGCCAATTGAGATTCAGAATGCTGAATTGATAGTGTTAACAGATATTCGTATAAGCGGTTATTAATAGAACACTGAAAGACTTGGATGTTTTGCGTAATGAATTTGTTTAGCTATTAAGTATTCACTGGAGAGTTTAAGATCAAAAAGATACTTGCGTTGGCCGGGAATCGAACCCGGGTCAACTGCTTGGAAGGCAGCTATGCTAACCACTATACCACCAACGCGTAGGGATTAACTTTACGGATGTAATATATTTTTGGCCACGCGTAAACTTCATGGCGCTGTTTAGTCTTTTCCGTGGCGGGCTACTGGGGAATTTAAGAAGCCGAGTATCATCTGTCAATCATTCGCGTTCGCAGTGGAGGAGGGAAGACCCGTTTTACGATCGGAGAGGTATTTGTTTACCGTCAGATCAAAAAAAAAAAAAAAAAAAAATCTCGTTTGGTGTCGCACAACAAATATTTACTGTCTGAAACAGATTTTACCTATGGTGACTGCTGTTTTTAACTAACGCGATTAATCTGACAAACCGAGAAGGTAAATTGAATGCTATACTTTAGCAATACTAACTTACTGTATTGCATATAGGCTACGTTATGATTAATATATTTTATCATTTAAATTGCATGTATATCATCATGCAATCGGATTGCTAATTGTGTTGAATGGTTTGTGACGTTAGGAAACAGCAAACCAAACTATTATAAAAATACAGTAAACCAAACTATTATAAAAAAATAAAAACTATTTTATAAGAGTATCTTTGTTTGTAAAGGTGAATGTTTCATCATTAATCTCTCACTATGTACTTAAAATATTTAAATATATACTACAGATTTTTCAGAGATAAAAGTGAAAATGATTTATTATTTTCTGTCCTTTTTCCTCTCCTTTAGGTGAGATGACACCACCACTGCCCTTTGCTCCCTCTCCACAAGCTGCTCTCACAGGTCCCATCAAGGCAGGCGGTCTACTTTTTGTCCTGGACCATTTTCAGTGGACACAGCCCATGAGGGATTCCACTGATGGCCTTCTGACAAAGTACCATGGGCAGAAAGACCTTCTCACCCAGGTGGATGCGGAGTATGCTGCCCTTGTGCAGGCTGCCTTCCAGGGATCCCAATAGCCTCTTACACCCCACCAAGAAACAGCATATCTCACGTTATGTGAAACACCGGGCCAAGATGACAAACACAAGTTCATCCCTGAACACCAGTTCAGAGAAACTCCTGGAGACCCAGCAGCTGTGGCATCACCTCACAGAAGGTAGTGAAACCGTAAGTGTACCAGTGGTAACCCTCCCACCTGCCCCAGTGAACCCACCCAGTAATAAGCCCCAGGAGTTCCCGCTAACTAAGGCTGAGACTGAACAAATGGTGAAAGAGATTGTGGAGAAGCAGCAGCAACAGCAGCCTGTTAAAAAGAGGACACGGAACTGTCTTGCTTGCGGCCAGCCAAAGTCACGTTACCTTGGTGATGGCTCCTCCATTCATTTTTTTTTATCAGTCTGCGAATGTGAAGTACTTTTACTGCTCTACAAAGGTATACCAGATGTATGCAGCGGAAGGCCTCACCAATCCTCGAATGCCGTTTGCTGACTTTGCTGAAACACCTTTTTTTAAACGAGAGCTACAGGCCGCAAAGCAGCGTTCTGCAGAGGCAAGACAGGTAATGGAGGAACGGAGAAAGATAAAGGCCATGGAGCAGCATCCCACTGGTCGCCTCTGTAGGTTCTGCCACAAGCCACTCAAACAATGCGCAGAGAGTCCACACACACATGGTGTGGCAGGGAAATATGTCTATTGAGTGTTTTCCCTATATCAGACAGAGGGGATGACTGACAAGATGACGGGGAGAGTTCTGTCAGTCTTCCTTTTATGAGGCTGAAAGGAAGAGATGGGCAGCAGAAAAGGGAAAGTGACTGCCCTCATGTTTCCTGGTTTTGTATGCAATGTATGCATTGGAATTATTGCATCATAAAAATATAACTCTTGTTCATTCAATCCAATTGCCTTTGTTCACATTATTGTGCACTTAACATGTACATATTGTTGTGGTAGCATGACTGTCCTTTAAAATTAAATAGGCATGAAATAAATATAGTAACACTACTTTAAAAAAGAAAAAAAATCGTGCATTGTGGCAGGTTGCTGCCATCTGCTGGACAAAAGGAGAAAAACAATAAAAAGAAATGACAAGTTTAAACACTAGATGGCTGAATGGCTGTAGTGAGCATTTATTCATCCCTGGTTTGCCAAAAGTTAGCATTTTCGTATGTTGTTTTGAAGTGTAGTTCCGTTTCAATAACACCAAATTATCATTAAAGTGAAACCTGAACATGGTGTTACATAGTGAAAGTGTGTTACCTGCGCTATTTCGAAGAAAACTAATCCGTTAAAAAATAAATATTATAGTATAAAAACTATATAGTATAAAAATATAATATAATTTTTCTATAAACATTTAATATACTGTATATACCACATATATACAATATTTAAAACAGTTTAAATAATTCATTGAATGTTTGGGTTCGGACCATAAGGTAAACTCATATTACGATTATTCCACATTAACACCACATTTACCAGCTTTACGTGGTGAAAGTGAAACTGTAATGATGCATAGTGCTTAAAGCCAAGTTAAAATTAAATGTTTACGGCCACAAGAAGCTTTTCCTAGAAGCAAGGATAAAATAACATTTTGTGTACCAAAACTATAGCTGAAATGTGATACTTTGTTCACTAAAATAAGTTTAATCTTACCATATCCAAAAACTCGCTCACTCTGCTGTTATTTAATAGATTAAATGCACTAGAATTTTATTGAATAACACGTGGAGACACGTTTTTAATTCAAATATTCATATTAATTATTGACTTTTAATGCACCTAATTACGAAATGTACAGAAATACGTGCTTTCAAATGTCTTCAGTTCAGTTTTAGTTTGTCTCTTGTTTTTTATTTATTCCAGTTTATATGAAAATGTTCATGTAGCGTGGATTAACATTCATATACAGAGTAAATCCTTTACTGAACATGTTAAAAATAAGTTTGAAAAAGTTGTCGGGAGCGCGCTGGTGGTGACGTTAAAGGCGAGCGACCGTGGTGCTGTAGTTCATTTATAGCCTAAGTTTAGTTTTTTAGTTCTGGCGCTTTTATTTAGGCTTCAAAATTCGTCAAAGTTATATTATTTTGTGAAGATTATCTTGATGGACAAAACGTGTAAGGTTCATGAAATATGATTGAACACAGAGCTTATTTTTTTGCGATTATCCAGTGCGATGCTAACAGCTGATCCGCCTACAAAGTGACGTCATAGTCCCCCCACACAGCTTCACGACTATGGAATATGGAAGGCCGTATTATTAAATTTGTCTTTACACGTAACGTGTACAGACGAAATAACGCCTGTATATGGAAGGCCGTATTATTAAATTTGTCTTTACACGTAACGTGTACAGACGAAATAACGTCTGTACAGGTTATTGCGTCTACACGCGTTATTTCGTAATGCATGCTAAAATGCATCTAGTTAATAGGGAGAACTGTTCTCTAAACCTAAAACGAAATGTTCCCTTAGAAAAAAAAAACCTTTAAAAAACTGGATATTTTGAACATTCAGAAATGAAGTTTTCATAACTTACTGTTTGTTCAGATGCTTACACACTAAATCTTTCCTTGTCACACAGTTTCTGAAAGAAAAAAATCTGCACCAAATCTGCAAAACCAGACACTGATTATCAGCCTTTGACTCGGTTTCATAAAACACTTTTTCCAAAACACAACACACAATTCTCTCTGTAACACACACAAATCTAACAGGAATTAATATTATGGCAAAGGTGTTTGCAAATGTTTGCTTTTGAGATGTGTTTGTGATATTTTGAATGCAGTGCTTCATTTTGCAAGAGATGTGAGGTGTTTTGCATTTTGTGTGCAATTCTTGGATTTGTGTGTGAAGTTTTGAAAAAAAAAGAGGCAAAGTTTTTAAAATGTATGAAAGCAGCTGAAAAAAAAAACATTAGCAAAACATTGTTAGAACATGTTTTTGTTAGCTGGCTACTATTTGAGCAGTTTAGCCTAAAACAAGGTCAACAGAGCTTCATTCACTGCGACACAAGCAGATGCACTGGAGCGACCGCATGAGTGACACACCAGTCCCCGAGCCTCGTTATTAATGAGGTTAATTATCAGACTCCGAGTCTGGCCTCGAGACTCGAGCTCCAGTGAGCGCAGGTCAGACGAGAGCGGACGCTGTTCTCTGTGATTCACACACAGTGTTGGGAAGGGAACTTTGGAAATCGATTACAAATTTAAAATGTAATAAGTAATAAATTAATTTAATAAATGTAATAATAATGTAACAGACGTTCTGACGTGTAGACGCGCAATTACGCATAGTCGCGTAAACACAAGATTTCCGGTGTCAAAATAAAAGTCCACTAGCACTGCAAACCCTACACTTTTTTACCTAAATAATCTAAATACTAAATTGTGTAGCATAACATCATTTTGGATTAATAAATACAATAATTATATTAATAAAAAAAGAAAAATTAATACATTTATAATTAATACATTCCTTTTTTTAATCTTGGCGTCCCCGAGGCAGACTTGTTTGCTCGCTCCCCGCTCGAATGCCGTTTTTTTTGTTGTTGTTTGTTTGTTTGTTTCTTGTTTTCTCTGCAGTGCACAAATACAATGCACTGCTAACATACAACGGACGGGCATTGCCAATTCAGCCAACCACTTATACCACCGGAACTACAACTCGCTCCAGCAACCCCCGCCACCACCCCCACGAAGGCCTCGAAGAAGCACCTAGCTCGAGCGAGGCAGCTGACCCGAGGAAAATGCTCCGTTTACAACAGTAATCTTGGGGGTAGACTCATTTAAATTAATGTAATCCTCTGGTTTTAGCCAGGTCTCTGTCATACAGAGAACATCTGGGTTATAATCAGTAATTGTACGATTTACTAAAAGTGCTTTTTGTAGAAAGGGACCTAATATTTAATAAGTCAAGCTTTATCATTTGTTTTTCTGTATTGAATACATTTTTTATTTGTTGAACATCAATTAAATAGTTACACTTAAGTTAGTTTGCTCTTTCTAGTTCGGGTAACAGACACAGTCTCTATAGTGTGATATCTAGGTGAAAGAGTCTCTATGTCCTGAGTAAACTGACTTCTGTGACATGAGGCAGCTAGCAGATGGCCGTTTCCCAAAAGCATCATAAGCCTAACGCATTGCCACCAACTTAGGCTCACAAAGCTTTTGGGAAATGCAGCCCTAGGCCCCATTTACAGCATTACAGAAAGCCATACAAATACAAGTGAAAAATTAAGACATTGATTCCCTCTGGGTTTTAGTGGGAAATTTTTCAGATTTTCAAGAACTAAAATAACTGAATATTGTTACTTTCATGATTTGTGTACAATTGTATTTACTATGTGTGTGCTCTGTGTTTCTTGTTGTTACTCTTGCTCCTCCTGCTGTCTGCTTGACAGGCTCAGGAGTACCGCCTGACTCCTGTTCAAGCTCGTTAAATGGAGTACAAAGGAACCCAGAGAACTGCAGTCCAGGGAGAGAGGCTGAGGCTTCCCGTGTTCAGAGACTCTACCATCCTCTGGTCCCAGTGTTGTTGTCACACTATAGCAGGGGTTCCCAAACACTGCACATTTTGCATGTCTCCTTTATCAATCACACCTGATTCAACTCATCAGCTCGTTAGTAGCAACTCCAAGACCTGAAATGGGTGTCAGACAAAGGAGATGTGCAATGTGCAGTGTTCTATAGTGTTCAATTTTGCTTTGCTTAGTGCTGAGGTAAATCTGTGATTTGTGCTTCAGCTAATTTGTGTTTCACACAGTTTGAGCTGCCAAAGTGCCCCAGTTACCTCTGGTGTTCCTCAGCTGGTTAGTGTTGTAAGCTGTTGAGTGGTGCAGAGTGCTTCAGTGTTTTTTTTTTTTTTGTGTGTGTGGTTTTTTTACTCATTTAAGAGGGAATATTTCTTGTAAGGAAGTGGATGCCTTTTCTTTTGAATAATGCAGTTTTCTCGTGTGTTTAAGTTGAAGAGAGAGTCAGGGAAGGATCTCTGTAATTTCTTTTCTTGTCTTTTGGTAGGTAAGTTATTCCTTAAACCTATAGTATGCATACTTTTATTGTTTTGGCCTTTTCCCCTCCTGATGCCTTTGCTTGATTATTTCCCATATTCTGTTCAATAAAATAACTTTAAACCGGAGTTTAAAATTGTGGTGAAATATTGTTTGATGTTTTTGTGGTGTTTGCAGTAGAGACACTGAAATCATGATGTACTTATGTAAATGATGTTAGTGACAGCAAGAGTACTATTACCTGGAAATATTTTTGACATTGGTCCCCCAAGCATAAGCCAATAGTGTTACCACCATAGAAATACTGTACTGAGTGAAGTCAGTAAAAGTGGGACACTTTTTGGTATTACAGTTTTCACCCAACAAACACACTTTCTCACTCATGAACTATAGACCTAAAAGAAAACACAGGACCCTCATACCATTCCAAACCCATAAGTCTTTCATTCATCTTCAGAACACAAATGAAGAGTATTTTTAATGAAATATGGGTGCTTTCTGTCCCTCTAATGATACCACTTTCAAGGTCCAGAAAGGTATAAATACATCATTAACCCTTTAAACCCGATGTGTCTCATACGAAAAACATCATAATCAAATTACTAAGCAACCCCTGCATGGAATAACACAAAAAAAGGTAAAATTTTAAAGCTTAGAATCTCAGAATTATTTTGATCAACTCTTAACAAGCTCTGAGCAGTCCCTCTAAACCGAAGTGTACCGCGGGCGAGACGCCCCCCTCCGTGAAAATATTACTAATCATATTTTTCAAACCACTGCCTTGATCAACAATTTTTTTTATATCATTTGAAAGCGTAGAGTCTAAGCTTTACAATGCATGCAGCTACTTTTAGCTCCAAAGTAGTGCCGAGCTATTTGCAGCACACATGTTGGGGAACATCACCAAAAAAATCATTTTTCTTTCATGAGATATTGAACGTCAAATAAGATTGATATGAAAAATTTCCTTTGAACACCTTAATTTTTCTTACGTTTTATTAAAGAGAAAAATGCTGACGTTATCGTAAGCCTACCAGATATGGCGCAGCCAACTCTAAATCTGATTGGTTAAAGCAACGGTTTCATTGCCATTTATTGTAAGCTACAGACACCTGCACTGTTGATTTTTAGGCAGATTTCTCTGACCCTGGCAACACGATGGCTGAAATATGATTGGATAAACATACACTAAGGGAAGCAGCGCAACCAAGAGAAAACCTATAAAATGAAGAGAATAGACTATTGTAAATAATTTAATACACATTAATGGAAAAATATATTAAAAATAAGTCAGTAATTCTGATAGTGTTTAGGCCAGCAGAGAAGGTTTTGCTGGCCCTGAATATTTAAAAAAAAAATTGTATGTTGAATTTTAATGACTATATCGCTATAAAATAAATATTTATTGTTAACGTTACATGTGTATTTCTTGAATTAAAGTGTGTAAATTGTTTTATTTATCAAAAAATAACCATTTAAATATATGTTATTGACATTTTGTGTTATGTATGAGTAAGTGGAAAATATAGCCTGTGGACCAATCGCAGACAAATGGTTCAAAAAGTCCGCTCTGTGCTGCTCCGTACAGTTACAGCAGGTTACGAAGATGAGCTCCAGAGGGGATCGCATCTTTAATTTAATACAAAGATTTAACGTTGCTGCTGATAATGCCATTGGAAGTTTGAGAAATGAAAGTAGTGTCCCGTTAGTTGACAGGTATGTGGGAACTTAGTACATTTGGTCACTGGCAAATTGCCTAACTGAAAAAGTGATTATAAGCTTTATTTCTGAGGTGCGTTAATTGCATACAGTTCATTCGGTTTTCTGGATTTTTCGAGGGTACAATTCACTGTTTTGTTCTTGTGTCATAACTTGATTATTTCAGAAGTCCTTAAAAAAAAAAAAATCCTGCACTACAACATTTTCTGATGTTTTGTTATGGAAATATGACCCACAGAACATAAGTACCTGGCCAATCAAATGTACCGACAAAGCATGATGGGCGTGTCATAGCTTGATTATTTCAAAAGTTCTCAAAAATGTTGTAATACAGGTTAGACAATGAATTTATTCATTGCTTTTTTTTTTCTTTCTTTTTTTTGAGAACTTGTGACTCAGGGGCTTGACATTAACGCGTATTAAGGTTAACATGATTAAAACATCAATAGCCAAAAATAACTTTTCAAACACTAAAACGCAAGTATTATTTGGACTTTATTACACTTAGAGTAAGTGGTGAATAGTGGATATAGCTACTGTACCCTATATAATGCATCTATTGACAGTATAAGGGTGCGCTGCTGCGGAGGCGAGGTTCACGCAGCTCTAGAGGAGAAATCTTAACGCGCAACACTAAACTCAGCATACTGAGGTAAAAATTCAAAATGGAAAGTATATATATATTGTATTTTTATAATTTAGGCAACATCACACAACGTTTCCACCATTACGGCTGTTTAATAGTTCAATAAGCAAGTACAATCATATTAGATCACTTATTTTAGGCGGAACCACAGCGCATCTCAAAGCCACCATCCGATTCATCGCTGAATGATTCAGTGTTTTGAACGAATCGGTTGAGTCAAAGTTTCATTAGCTCATGCATAAACATCTGATGAATCTGCCGTTTGAACGAATCGTTTGAATGAACGACTCAATGACTCACTCATTAAACGCTCACTACTGGCACCTACTGGCGTTTTAATTTAGTTTAAAGGTATAATTTCCACCATCATTTCTTGTTTGTATTTAAAAATATATTTAACCTAATTCAACCTAGAATCTCATAATGTTATTTAATGCAGCTTTATTTTTCAGTGTACATTTTTTCATTTGATAACGTATAGATAATAACAATCACATTATTATAGGCTAATTTAATTTATAGATCAAATGTACAAATTTGAAATGAAAGTATTAATGAGAAAATGCCCTCTATAAAAGGTGAAAAAAATGTCCTTGGATTACATATAAAAAACATGCAGCTTTATATGTCACAGCTGATAGAAAACAGATAAGAATATTGCTTCAGAATAAATCATATAAAATAAATGCAAATAAAATAAATAAATAAAAAATATATATAAAAAGCCTGATACACCCCCCCCCCCCCCCCCCAAAAAAAAACATAACAAATCCCAATTTAACCCGCCATTTGATAAACTTTCTTTTTGTGTCTATGTCTTTTTTCACCTGTTCCAGACTAAGAATGTTTCAAAGAAGTGCAGATTCTGCACCTAGGAGGCTGCAACAGAGGCCACCGAGGACAAGAGTTCACTGGATTACTCTAAGACTTTCGGTGTTGAGTGATCACCAAGAACAAATTCTCATGCCAACACGTAGGTATTTGCCGTGAAAAAGTATGTTGTTCATACTGACAAAATCATGTTTTTTTTTTTATTTTTGTTTTTTTTTATTATTATTGTGGTAGAAAATTATTTAGTGTTTTTCTCTTTAATAGGAGGGACATCTATCAAGAAGATATTTGTCCCATTATCAATGAATGAAAATGATTTTCATGATTTGCTTACAAGGACATTTCCTGTCCTAAGAGCTCAGGAAATTGAGCTGTGCAAAGTTGACAGGCACAGGAGGATAATACCCCTCCAAATTGCACCAATAACACCAGTCACAATTAAGGCTAATACAGGTGCAATGCGTTCAGCCATATACATTCGCATTAAGGTGAGTTGGGTGACTTATTCCATAATAACAAGAATTAAAATAATTGCTATTTACCTTTGTGTAGTTGCATTTTTAGCCTTTTATTGTTATTCTTACTTTCAGCCAACAATTCAACAGGAACCCTCTGAAACAGTGAGTAAATGTTTTTTGATGGTACTCATAATTGTAACGCCATCTACTGAAAATGAAATATGCATTGAGTTATTTCTTTTTTTGTTGTTATTTTTTTCTTGGTTTGTCTTTGTTTAATGTTTTTTCAAGGTTCCCTCTGACTTGCCTTTTACTGAAATAAACACTGCTGAAAATGTAAGTGAAAACTTTTTCCTTCTACTTTCTATATTCATTAATAATACATTCATCTCACTATAAGCCAGGGGTTTGTTTCTTCATTAAAGCGATAGTGCGACACATCACCAAAGTGTGAAAAGGAGGGATTTATTTTTTCAACACAGTTTGTGTTGTTGCGTTGTATACATAAATTGTGAGTTATGAAAATTAAAAAAAGTTAAATATATCTTGCAAAATTATTGCAGAAAATATATTAAGTTTTGTGAGATGTTTTGGGTCTTAATATTTTTCCTTTTGTTGTACTGGAATAAATCATACTGGGATGTATGCTAAAATAGTTGGATGTGGTGCCCTACCTAGAACATTTTCCACCAGCCACCACTGCTATAAGCAATTAGGCTATTCAAAGGTGAATTAATTATTTCACGAATGCTGATTTATATCATTCCTATGACACTAAACACACTAATTAAAAACACTGCTTATTTTTGTTTGGTGACATTAGTGTAACTAAACCTTACATTAGTGTTACATAAACTCCCATATACCTTAAATATTCCTTTGAATCAACAAACATAAAGTCCTTCCCAAAACTCATGATAGTGACTGAGCCAAAGTTGCTCTGTATGGTTGAGCGGACTGTGCAGACAAACCATTGTTTATTTAGGCTATATTTTGTCTCTGCTTATTAAGCTATAATAGGAGAAAGTATTTAAACATTGCCAAAAAATAATAATTAGTTGTACTGTAATGTTATTGATTTGTCTTTTATTGCATCTTCTTATTTTCAGGCAACAACTCAACAGGAACCCTCTGGAACTGTAAGATTGTGACAGTTGTAATTGTTTTGTCATGTAATGAATGTGCATAATTTGTTTTGTTTTGATTTCCAAGGTTTTGTATTATCTGTCTTTAGTTGAAAGAAATGTTTCTGGAAATGTATGTGAACACTTTAAACATTTCATGTTGTAATCCTGAATATTTTTTTATTATTTTGTTAGATTGTATACAATGAGGCACACCAAGTACAGAGTTCAGACACTGTATGTATTGATTTTTCCATTTTACTGCAAGAATGATGTTAAATTGCTCTCATTCATTAATGTCAATCCACTTGTACAGGCTTTGGCTGAATGGCGTGCATTACGGAGGGAGCAAGATGAAGAATATGAACGTTCTCTTTCAATTGATAGAGCAAGGGTAAATATGATTAAATATATTTTTTCGTGGTACAATACGTATTTGTAGAACTTGGAATTTTCAGATTTGTTTTACAGTATGGACTCAAACTTCTAATAGAACTCATAAGTACTGTCCCTGTCTTTGTCCATTGTCTGCTATGACCCTTCCTTGATTTTCTTCAGTTATATTTTGTCCCTTTCTTTTTAATCAATGTATATAAAGCTCTTGTTTTTGCCTTGTTTCATGCTGAACATTGCCTTTGTCCCCCCTACAGTTTTTGGTTAGGGTTATTTTGTCAAATTTATCAAAAGTTCAGATTTAGGTTGTACATTTAGGATTTGAAGAGTTCAGATGCAAAAACCTCTAAGTGCCATCTGAAATTTTCTTCTAAAATGAGCATTTTTATCAGGCTCCTATATTTAGTTTCAGTAATTTTACTCTAATGGCACTATATAGGTCCTTTTCTATGCAATTAAAGTGAAATAACTGAACATAAATATAGGAGCCTGATAAAAATGCTCATTTTAGAAGAACATTTCAGTTGGCATTTAGAGGCTTTTGCATCTGAACTCTTCATTTGTTGTCTTATTGTTTGCTTTAAATGATTGTGTTATACACGGTATAACTTTCCTTGTTTTTTTTTTTAGTTTTTTACTTTTTAGGTTTATTTGTCTTGCTTAACCATTTGATGCTAATGTACATTTTTAATGCTGGCTTTAAATCGCAACAGGAGATGAGGCGGAGACAAGTGGAAGCACTGGAGGCAGACAGGAGAAGAGTGAGTGTTAATCATTGTGCCATTAGGCTTTTTATGTATTTTGTCGTCTTTGTGACATGTTTAAAACACACTGTTTCTAAGATTATACATGAAAGACGACAACTTGTGGATACTTGTGGGTCCTGATTATAGCCATATATGGAGGGACGTTTATCATGTTAGATGATTGCTTATAGTGCATACTGTGATACTGTTATTCTCCCTTCGTGGATTGTATTGTTCCCTGAGGAATGGTACAGATGAGGATTTAGTATACGTTGGCTGCCTTTATGTATCAATGGATTTTTATCATTGTGTATATGCTTAATTATTGTTATTCATGACTGTTTATTGTATTTCTTGTATTCCAGACTAATGCCTCTACTGCCTGTAAATTGATCATATTCTATCAATACATCAGCGAAACCCAATCACCTGTCTCCTCATCCTTTATATTATATTGTGCTCTAACCGGCACCCAGGGGGTTCACTCATCCAATTACAAATCAGATCCTGACAGTCAAAGTCTCTCCAACATGACCAGTTCTTCGAACTTTGTAAGCACTGTTGTGGAGAGCAATTTAGCATTAACACACTTGTTTGTAAGTACATATTTACCACGTGCAGTGTTGGGGTGTAACTAGTTACATGTAACAGAATTACGTAATTTAATTACAAAATAAAAGTAACTTTAATTAGTTACAGTTAATTAGAAAAAATGTGTAATTAAATTAGTTACTTATGAAAATGTGAAGGATTAAAAGTGGGTTACATATGATTTTTTCACAAACACTCCCACATACAGATTTAATTGATTTCTTTCATAAATTGAAGTGACTGCTCTAAAATATGAAACACCAATGTTTCAGAAGTTTATAACATGCTTATTCGATAACTCTTGTATTTCCTATATGGGTTTATGTATATGCTTTATTTATTTTTTTAAGATTAACTTTTTGTTTTCTAAGGCATTGTTAGATTCCAGTGTTTCCTGTCATAGCTATGCAAATATTTGATTTCAAAAACAGTATCATATTAAACTATTTCTTGTTATGATTTTAAATCTGTATTTTAAAGAATGATTTTAAAGTAAGTCTGATTTTGTGGTGACTGTGCTTCAAAGGGTACATCGGATGCCCATTTTCCACAAGTTGGTATGATTCTTTAGGGTCTTCTTGAAATGGTCTCAGTGGTCGTGAAAAACAACACCTTTTACCCTGTCAAAAACAGCTCTGTTCACAGTGACTTCGCTGCATAGCTCTTTACATGCTAATGAGCTCTGTTCACCTGCCCCGCTCTAAAATGTAAAGTGTGAGACTTACTTCTTCTGGAGGTGCAGCTGGATCATGAACAATAGGCATAGGCAGTGGACATAGGGGACACAGGCAGTGTCCTCATAAATCACCTTCAAATTGTAATACCTCTGTCATACCCATGTCATTATACAAATTTTGTCCCCGTAAACCACAAAAACCAGTACACTGAACCCGGAGCAGTGGGCAGCCATATTGCTGCGGCGCCCAGGGAGCAGTTGGGGTTTGGTGCCTTGCTCAAGGGTCTCACCTCAGTCATGGTATTGAAGGTGGAAGAGAGCGCTGATTATTCACTCCAAAATCAAAATGGCTTGATAATTGAAGCTGTTTAGGTTTTGGGGGGTTAAAAAAAAAGGATTTTTATCATTGTAGGGTAGTTGTGTCCACACACTGCCAAGACACATTTATATGCAAATGAAGATATTTGGCATCCAATGTCTCCTTTAAAAATAAAATATTATAATCTTAATTCAAGTGATGAAGGATTTCAAACTGTACTACTGTAAGGTTAACCCTGCCTGGTTTACATGTTTGAAAATGATTAACAGCTGGAAACATAAGAAATTTAGAAAAGTAATCAAAAAGTAATCAGTTACGTTAATAAAGTAATTGATAAGTTGCATTACGTATTACATTTTAAGTAGGGTAACTTGTAATCTGTAACCTATTATATTTCCAACGTAACCTTCCCAACACTGACCACATGTATACCAAGTACAGTATGTGTCTTGTTTGTTACCACATAATAGCAAATTTTTCCGTAGGTGCTACATATCTACCACGAACATACCATTAGTATGTACAGTAATGTGTCTTAGTTACCATATATGGATACTGTAAGGATGTGCCTGTTTGTACCCATGTGTCCGTAAGTACTACATATTTACCATGTGTATACATTAGTAAGTACAGTAAAGTATTTAATTAGTTACCATGTACCCACACTTGTCTGTATGTACAAACTAACTACCATGCATGACTGTTAAGTACAGCCGTGTTTCTTATTTGTTACCATGTACATACACCTCAGGTAAGTACCTTGTGTTACCACTCACTTGCCTGTAGGTGCAAGATATGTACCATGTATGTACCAGGGAAGTACACGTACTGTAAAATAAAGTGCTACCAGTTTTTGCATAAAATGCACTTTCTGACTTGGTGTTTCCATGTCGGTCTGTAAGTGCACAGCCAGACAGCTAGGTGGCGACGTCATAATATTTATTATTAATATTAATATTTACTTATTAATATTTATCTCCGACCGTAACATAACAGATAACATCACTGACACAGACAGCTTCTGATTTCACTAGTGATGGGAGAAACGAACCTTTTTGAAACTTCGAATCAATTGAACCAATCGCAAAAAGATTCACTGCTTCGAAGCGCTGAAACACCAGTCTATGGAAACACCACACGCTGGTGACGCCTGCTGGTCAAAAGTGTGTAAATGCAACAAAACCTCAGGCTAAATCATGCATAAAAACAGCTTTTAAAAACCCATTCCAAATGTTTTATTGAAAGTATAATACATTAAATGCAATAAAAATAATAAAATACCATTAAATATGAAGTGTCTGTATAATATGTGGTTTTTAAAATATGTTATATTAATTTGTAGGGCTTGTTTTGTTTTTTGTTTTGTTTTGTTTTTTGTTTTATGGAGTCATTGGCTGCGTCCGAAACCGCCTACTTCTACTATATAGTAGGCGAAAAGCAGTAGGCGAGCGAATAGTTGAGAAGTTCCCAGTTGTCCTACTGCTTCTGCCCAGATACGTGAGTGCTCATCGATGGATACTTTTCTATCCCAGAAAGCCACGGGAGATCAATACGTCATCATCGAACATGATGGAGAACAGCGACGAGGCTCAAAAACACGGAAAACCTGAAACAAAGATATAAAGTAAGAAATCATTTTGTTACTTCTAATACAGAAATCAAATGACATTGTGCTGTTAAAATGACTGCTTGTGTATTATATTTGTGCATCTTTGCAGGATCTGAAATGTCCACAGACTGATGTGAGCAGTGAGGATGGAGAAGACCACAGCAGCAGAAATGGTCCAGTGTCATGGATGAGACACTCCATCACTCCACCTGCCCTTACTCTCTCATCTGAGCTGGATGTTGCTGTGGTCTGTTCATCAACAGTGAGCTCAGAGCCAGCAAGAACATCTAGAGAAAGACCAAAAGACATGGAGGATGTAATTTTGTTCAAGCTTGTTCTGCTGGTTTCTGTTCATACAACATCAGTCAATGAAACCCAAACTTGACCAAAATCATCTTTTGTGTTTGGGGGAAAAAAACGAAGAAAAAAAAAAAACACACACACACAAGGATTGAACAGTGTTGAGGCAAGTAAATAATGACTGAATTTATATGTTTGAGTGAAATAACCCTTTAAAGCCCCAAATAGAAATTGTATGAAATATATGTAAGCATTTATACTATAGTAGTAACTTGAAGAAATAAGCAGCTTTATTGAGCGTTTGTGCCCAAGGCACAAAAAAGCATTTACATTTGCATTTTAATTTATTAATTATTATTTTTATTTTTTTTACATTTACAATTATGCATTTGGCAGACACTTTTATACGAAGTGACTTACAGTGCTCTTATTACAGGGAACCCTATCCCCCTGCAGCAGCTCGGAGTAAAGGCACTGGTGGTGAGGCCTCCATTGATCGAACCAGCAACCTTCTGCATACCAGTTCACTACAGTACAAAAGTAATGAAGCTATATCAAAAATTAGCATGTAATTGTAAACATTGTGAAATGAAATTTGGCAAGAAATGGAATGCTGACAACATGAGATGTACATTTTTTACTCTGTGTAAATGTTTTACAGGTAGTTTCTCTCATGGAGAGCAGCACATTAATGTTTGGAGCAGACACTGCGGCAGCTAGATTGTCCCACACATGTCCTCCTGCTCTTGTTCAAGATTGTGTGGTACTCATCCTCTCTGTGCACTCAGATAATGATAGCCTCGATACCCTTTTCTCATCTGTGATCAGATTCAGTGTGACTGCAGCAGTGAGGGTCGTGATGGACAGCAGAGACTGGTGAAGGTGGACACGGTGGTCAGCTGCTTCATCAGAATAAAGCTGCAGAACTGGCACAGCTGTGTTGAGATGCTGTGGATGTGGGTTCACCGTCTGTAAATACATGATTGTTAGAACAATATGTTTGAATAAAGCTTTGTTTCATGTGTTGTTGACTTGTTTATTTATTGTCATGGTTACTTTTATTTACATTTTACTCATTCATGTTTCCTGTTGTTGTCAGTAAATAAAATATAATTATTTCATTAACACATGCATTAATTCATTACTTGACAGAAAACTGAGATGTATTCACCTTGGCTGCATTTGTGAAGTCATGCATAGCTATGGCATATGAAAATGCAAATTACATTTTGCTTGTTTTACTAAAACATATAATTATTGGTCAGCATTTATCATTATTATTGTTCATAAGTGTTGGGCTACCAGTGCTTTCTGAGGTAATCTTAATTTCTAAGTAGTAATACTTACATTTTTTGAATGTAAAATCAACAGTCTTCTCCAAAGATGAGATCTTCGAGCAGCTGATCAGCGTCTCCTTTGTGCAGATATTACAAACATGGAGGAAAACTGTGTAGGGTTGTGGATTTATTGATGCTATGAGGTGTTTGTGCGCCTGTATACCATGATTGACAACATGTGGTTTGATATCTTGCAGCAGAATTTTGTAAAATGCATTTTTCATGAAAATCGTCACTGGTGTTACTGTCATTGGTGTCACCTTCCTTATGGATAACACCAGTGAAGATCAGTTTATGTTTATATTCTTTTACTAACTGCTTTCACTAAATGCCAAATGTAAAAATTTAGTCTCATCTAATAATTATAGTTGAAGAATAAGGATCTTTGGTCTAATGTATGTCACTGGTGATTCATTGCGTCACTGGTGTTACCGTGTTTTTTCTTTCTGTCACATTAAATAAAATGTATCACGTGACATAATTATACATCCAATTCTGCTACACTCAAGAGTTAAGATTTAAAGGATTGCATCATTACTTGTTTATAGCTGTTTTTCAAATATTTTCATTTTTATAGCAAATACATGGTTGCGCAAATGAACTAACATCATTCAGTCACACTTTTAACAAACCTGATTAAAATAAATAAAACAATCTCCTTATTTGTTGCATTATCATTATTATTGTTTTAAACACGATATTTAGTTTTTGCTCCATTTTGCCAAAGAAAATATTGCCTATAAAGCGAAAACTGCTGAGCATCTATGAGCAACATAGCAGTGTTTATTTTCTGAGTGAATCAGCCATTTGAGCTAATGGAATGAATGAATGACTCAAAGACATTTACCGCCACCTGCTGGCAGTTTTAGTTTCTTCTTTAGAGTATCATTTCATTTATTACAAAAATAAATAAATATTAAAGTAGGGGTGGGGAACGTTGATCCTGGAGGGCCGGTGTCCCTGCAGAGTTTAGCTCTAACCTTAATCAAACACACCTGAACCAGCTAATCAAGGTCTTCAGGATGCAGTTAGGTTTTTTATTTTTCAAGGTTGGAGCTAAACTCTGCAGGAGAGTGGCCCTCCAGGATCAACGTTCCCCACCCCTGCATTAAAGGGATAGTTCACAGAAAAAAAAAAGTTTCAAAAATGTAAAAAATTGTATGTTCCACAGTTTATGTTAGCCTAAACGTTTATGTGTAATAAATTTTATGGACAATCAAATATATTTCTTTCTAAAGCCACTATTTGTAATGTCTACTTGATACTTTCTCATTTAACACAATAATAGCTTTAAATAATCTTTTCTGGGTATCTTCACAGCCAAATTTGGTTTGTGATTAATTATATTAATTAATTGCTGCACCATGTATTTAATTAAATAAACAATTTTAATCGACTGACAGCCATATCATCACACATATCACTGAAATCACTTTCTCCCTTTTTTTTTGAGGACACTGCATTTTAAAAACAATTTTGTGATATCCAAATACATTACAGATTTTTATTGGAAAGAGTTTAAACATTATTTTTCATACTTGTTCAATGAACCATAAACAATTATCGCACATACACCTGTGGAACAGTCACTTATGGTTTGTAGGCAATTAAGGTTACGGTTTTAATAACATTCTACTGACTCTGAAAAACACCAGAAGAAAAATATACAGGGTCCCTGATGACCTGCATGAACATGACACAGCCCTACAGCAGGGAGGCATGAGAACTGCAGATGCGGTCGGAACAATAAACTGCCGCGTCCGTAATTTAAGACGGCTAAAAAACAGAAAGGACAGCTGATCGTCTTTGCAATGACTAACCATGTGTAACCATGTGCCCCCAGACATGTTCTTGAACTTGCAAGTGCCTTGGTGGAAGAGTGAAGTAACATCTTACAGCAAGAAGTGGCAAATATGATTCAGTCCATGAGGAAGAGATGAACTGTTGTACTTAAAGCAGTTGGTAACCACACAAGATACTCACTGTGACTTTTGATATTGACCCCCAGCCCTTTGTTCAGGGTTTCATTTTTACATTTCTGGTTGTCAAATACCTGTGAAACTTTTTCAGTTTGTGTCTGAATTGTTTAATTTTGTTAAGTTTAGATTTTTTTAACTAAAAGCAGTTGAAAGAAGATTATTTGATTTAAAAAATGCTTATTTGTGCTTTTGCAAATGTAAACCAGTAAAGCTGCCAATACAGATGTGCCTGCTTAGCCAGACTCACCTCAAAGTTGTGCATCTTTGGAAGTGGAACTGAGCACAAAGTTACAAAAAATGTTGTGAACACCGCAATGCGAAAATGGATCTCGCAAACAGGCAAGACCGTCCACAGTGCAATGACATAATTTTTGCTGTGTTCACCTGTGCGAGTGCAGATGCAGCGAGTATAAACCAAGCTTTATATTTTTAAATCTGAGGAGTGAACAACCAGTGCTAAAACACAGGGTTTACTCTCATGATAGTCAATGATGTAGAAACTGTCTGACACAAATTTAGTTTCACATCACCTGATTCAATGACTTAAATTTCAAAGGAGTGTTAAACCAATTAAATGTATATTTTATTTTATTTTATTTACATTTTTTTTATTGTCATATTAATTTTTAGAAACCAAAGACATAGAAAATCCTCCTTGAAATATTTATCTTATGATTACATTTAATAGAATGACACACATTCTTCATTCAGCTCCTAACAAACAGTAGTTTGTTAAACTCTGCTTATTTATATGTTAGGTCACATATAATATTTCACATTATCCAGCTCTGGACATTAATATGGTTGTTTCTCATTTTGTTTCTCACTACAGAATTTCATGAATTTGATTTCGATTTTGAGAAGAAAAAGTCTGCTGCCAAGTTTCTTCTGAATCTGACTGTTGCAGCTTCAAAGTGTGATACAACTACAGAAAAGAATTTCATTGAGCTGTTAACATCTGTGTGCAGCTACAAATCATTTGTGTGTAATGGCAGGGATTATGATGTGTATCAGATTGAACACTGTGATATCCTGCTGGATCTGTGTTCACATGTGAAGGACTATGAGACTCAAACAGGCCGGAGTGTCCTTCCAGCATTACAGACAATTTATCAGTCAGCTCCTGCAGTCTGGAGCATAAACCTCTCAGAGAGAAAGAGCTCCATCCTCCTAGAAGTGCTGAAACTCCAAACAGAGAAGAAACCAGTAGAGCTGAGAGACTGGACAGATGAAGAGAGTGAAGTGAAGGGATTCCTCCAGTGTCTGCCCTACATCTCACAACTGAGGTGAGAGTCTCATGGGGAAAACACTACTCTGTATTTGATTTGTTTTGTTTCCATATTTTCTGCTCTCAGTTAGGGTTATTGGCTAAAAAGAGCACAAAGAGCAGAACTACATTTCACATCTCAGAAACGGACTGAATTTATGATGATCCCAACAGTGCTGTTAGTAGAGCTATGAGCAGAACTTAAAATGCTGTCCCTCATCACAGTGCCCCAATCCTGTAAATTATGATAAACCACTGCTCTATAACAGAGAACTGGATTGCTCATGGCATCATGAAAAGCGGTATATTGGTATTCCCATATATTTAGTGAGTTTATAGGAAATTGTGTATTTTTAATAAGAAAGTCACCTAATGAGTCTGTCACGTGTTTGAGTTCCTGTTTGCCCTTATTTGGTTTTGTTCCTGTCCTCATTATCAGTTAGTCACCTGTTCCTTGTTAATTTACTCTTAGTCCCTCGTTTGGTTGAATATTTATAGCCCTGCCTTTCCACAGTTTCTTTGTCTGGTCTAAGCGTCGTTCATAGTGGTTGTGTTTTCCTTTATGGATTTATTAAAGACTCTGTTCGTTTGATCATTTGCCTCCTTCGTACTCCTTTTGAACTCCTCGCCTCGGCAACCCATTACAGAGTCATGATTTTCATATCTGAAGTTTCCCTGTACTTTCTTACAATACAAACGTCCTACGCACTGTTCACATTTATTCATTTGGCAGACGCTTTTATCCAAAGTGACTTACAGTTGAGGAATACAACAAGCAATTTATCATAGTTGTGTTGTAATATTTTTTCATTCTTACTGTTGGCTAACTACAAATATTTAAAAAATGATTTCATTAACAGTGTTAATTTTGAAGCAGTTAATGATTAAATGTTGGTTAAATTAATAATTAACACACCAACATATACATAACATTTTACTCCTGTGGAAACGGTAATGCTAGTAAAACGCCACAGATAGACTGGACAGATGAAAAGAGTGAAGTGAAGGGTTTCCTCCAGTGTCTGCCCTGTGTGTGTGTGTGTGTGTGTGTGTGTGTCTGCCGTGTGTGTGTGTGTGTGTGTGTGTGTGTGTGTGTGTGTGTGTGTGTGTGTGTGTGTGGGCGTGTTTAGCTATACTTGTGAGGACCAGATGTCCCCACAAGGATAGTAAAACCTGACATTTTTGACTTTGTGAGGACATTTGGCCGGTCCTCACAAGGGAAATAAATTATTAAAAATACTGAATGAAGTTTATCTCACAATGTAAAAAGGCAAAAAGGTTTCTGTAAGGGGTAGGTTTAGGCGTATGGTTGGTGTAGGGCGATAGAAAATACAGTTTGTGCAGTATAAAATCCATTACGCCTATGGAGAGTCATTGTAAATCACATACCAATGTGTGTGTTTAACAATTTTCACTCGTTAAATCCTCATCATGTAGGAATGCCGAGCAGTTCATCCCATCTCTATGTGAAGTGTTTGGACCCAGTGTGAAGGCAGATCAGGTGACTCCTCTGCTCCAGGCTTTGGATTTCACCATCACACTGAGTGGAAAATTACCCAGCAGCACCTACAGATCTGTGGGGAGAGTTCTGGGTCTTTCAGCCTCGAAACTAAACCTGAATCTAAAGCTACAAGCCATTTAGAGGACTCAAACTGATCTTCAAACAGCAAAAATCTTTTTTTTTTCAGTGAGCACTTAACTGTGGAGGTTGACTAGAATAAAAATATGTATATGCTTTATTTTCTTCTGGACAATGTTTAAACCTTTGTATTGTTAGCACTTCTGTTATCACCTCCTCAGGATGTTTTGCTTTGCTATACTCCTGATTTTTAAGTTGTTCTTATTAAAAGCATCAGCTAAATGAATTAATGTAAGCATACTCCAGTACTCAGTCTCTTTCAATGCAGTTAATTGCTGTGGGTGTTATTATTATTATTATTATGGTTCTTGTTTTCATATAGCATCTTCTGACCAGTAGGCTACTTTGTCACTTCCTTTCTTCTCCCCTGCCTTGCACTTTTTAGACTTGTAGAAAACTAGTATGACAAGGTACTGAATAACAGAAATATGCAATGAATGTTGGATCCGACCTTGTTTCAAAGACAGAGTCGATCACTTTAAACCCTTTTTTTAAAAGATGTCATGAAATTCTCCGGTGTTTATTTTTAAATTATGTTAACTAAACTATTTTAAACTATCTAGATTCAAGTTGACAATGTGGACATAGCGCTTGTTATGTCATCTGGCTCGTTGGTCTAGGGGTATGATTCTCGCTTAGGGTGCGAGAGGTCCCGGGTTCAAATCCCGGACGAGCCCTATATTTTTTTCTTCTTCACCCTTTACAAAATGGTGGATTATTTAAAACAACGGTGTTCTTCAATTTAATTTCTTTATTGTAATGTAGATTGTAATCAAGGTAAAAATCCACCGACATCTGTCGCAACATTTTACCATGAATCAGTGCACATCGGTAGCATTTACTGAACTGAACGGCACTGGTGTCGATTGTATGTAACGGACCACAGTACTGTACCCCAATAAATGGTAATGTGATTATACAGATTCTAAAAAAACGTGGGAACAAAAAAGTTACAAGTATGACCCCGACGTGATTTGAACACGCAACCTTCTGATCTGGAGTCAGACGCGCTACCGTTGCGCCACGAGGTCTCACGGTGTTGTAAAGTAAAATATTAGCCCTTTATAGAATAGTTTTGTCTATGTGACTAAATTTGAATCTAATAAAATTGAAGTCATGTGCAGTTTATTTGAAACTAACAATTTACATACTAATCCAAACCGCAAATTGATGTGATCCAGTTCGACACGCATTTGTACAAGAGAGTATTAAATTGCCGTTCATCATTTCGTACATAATGTCCTTATGTACAAATACTCTTATATATACTCTATAGTATATGGAACTATGTACAGAACAATTTTCTACGCACTGTTGAAATATTTCAGATATGGAACTAAGCATCGTTTTTGTGGCTCGTTGGTCTAGGGGTATGATTCTCGCTTTGGGTGCGAGAGGTCCCGGGTTCAAATCCCGGACGAGCCCTTCCTTTTCGTATTTTTCAATCGAAAATGTGCTGACGATTACTGCGGCAAATGTAGTCCACCGTAACCGACCTCTTTTAGAAGCACAGTATTTCAAACAAGGCAGAGTAGCATGAGCGAGTCGTGGTTGAAATGTGAAGGGTGAAGGTCTGTAAGTGAACTAATTTACAGTATTAAACATCCACAATAATAAGATAACGCATCGTATTATTTAAAAGAACCAGAACATCCAAATCACTCAAAATGTGCATTTATCACCACACTATTTACAACACTCCAGTCAAAAAAACTGGCCAGTACGGGGATCGAACCCGCGACCTTGGCGTTATTAGCACCACGCTCTAACCAACTGAGCTAACCGGCCACATGCAAATACATAAAAAATGTCTTTTGACAAACGTATGTCTGATGTAGTGGGCACTGATCTCAAAAGTAGGAGAACAGAAATACTAATGTTTCTCCAGTAGATGCGAGCTGTAAATCATGTCTAAAATGTGAGATAGATTAATTAATTTGTTAATGGTCTTTTGAGTTATTGATTGCTCAAAGTTGCGCAGCCGCACTTATATTTTACTAGATGTCAGTAGAGCATCTCAACTGAACTACGTTTTCTCCGCACAAAGCTTGACTATAAAGTTATTAAACTGAAGGCTGTTTTTTTATTTTTTATTATGGCATCTGTCATTTGGCAACTAACGTTTTTCAAATAAATAAACAAATCCAGTGCAACTGTATCTTTGTAACCATAATTAATTTGTATAATAAAAGATCATGCTCTTGGTTTATCTCGATGACAAATCATGCAAACACCTAGTTTTAGATAAACTTTATCTCCATCTAACAACATTCAAAATTCCTCATCATACAGTGAAAAGAAGTTATTTTAATGTCACCCAGCATGTTTTTACTAGCTGTGATGCTTGCTTAGTGTCTCGGTGAAAAATCAGTCATATCTTTCCATCTAAAAGAATTGTGTAAGCTTCTCTGCTTATCTAGACTTACCAAAGTGGATTTTACTCACGTGATCTGCAAAGCTGACTAAATATGTATTTATCTGCAGTAGGCTATGTATCACTTTCATCTTCATCTGCAAGGGAGCATCATTTAAGCAAAACCCAGGGAACTTTATTTTAGTTCTATAACATTAATTTCTATATAGTTTATTCAAGAAAGTGTATGGAATTCAAGGGGTTTCCAATTCACTGTAAGTGAAATGCTGTATGTACACTGTATACAGCATGGTCTCAGTCACATGCTCACGTTTCAAGACCACAACATCCTGAACGCTAATATTTGAACTTTGATCATGTTTTTTAGATTAAAGATGTCTGTTAAGAGCTGGAAAAGAGGAAGTGGCCTGGTGTTGTCAGCTCTGCAGCTGCAAAGTCTTCTTCAGGAAACAGCTTGTTGGGTGAAACTACCAAGACAAGCAATACGTTTGTAATGTGCTGTTAAATTTAACATGTTCTTGGTCACAAGTAATTGTGGAACAATTAATTGGTGCACAATGAATTAAAAAAAAAATCTGACTTGCTCTATCTACATATACACTAACTACATAAAAATAGCTTACATTTTTAGCTGACATTAAAGTGCCTTTCCTGATCAGTCACACAGAGGCACGTTTCATCATTCAAAGAATTCCTGATGGATAAGTTCTACCCTACATTTTTTCCCTCATTGAATATTAACACGTCACATTAGAGACTGAAGGTTAAAATAGGAAGGTCAAAAATTAAACTGGGCAGAAATGAACACATTTCTTACAGAAAGCTGGGGTTTGTCATTTATTAGATGAGGTGAGACAGGGATGACAAGGTCTCAACATTCAAGATTTATTTTCATTAACAATAAATTATCTTTTTACAAAATGAAATAGGACAATTATTTGGCAACAACTCTTTACCACATTTTTTAACATGAGAGGTTTTCATATGAACATGCACACAACTATAAAACACCTACTCCAGCCGAGCAGCAAGACTCATCTCTCATGAATGTTACAGTCTCTATTAGAAAAGATTGTTAAACCATGTCCAAAGCAGATTCGACTAATAAAATGACAAAAACATCTATTATTTGTAAATGGATGTTTATGACCTAACAGACTATGAGCAGCAAGTGACATGCCGCACCAAAAAATAATAAAAATAATAATAGTGCCTAAAATCTTCTCCTGTGGTTCAAAAAAAGAAAACATGGTAGGTTTGGAACAAAATTAGGAAAAAAACAGTTTTGGGGGTGAACTAGCCCTTTAAGACAAGTCAGTTCACAGCAGCCATCTTGAAGCTATTTTCTTGTAATGCAGTTGCATCTCGTATTTGCTATATTTATATATACTGTATAATTGTGGAATAAAGACCAAAATAAATTTAAAAAAAAATTCCAAAACCTTCCAAAAAAAAAGACTTCAAAAAAGTCTAACAGTATGGTAAATTGTGCTTCTTAAATCATGCACAAAAAAAAGAAAATAATATATATATATATATATATATATATATATATATATATATTTTTTTTTTTTTTTTTATATATATATATTTTTTTTTTTTTATTTATTTATATTATATATTTATACACACATTATTTTAATTGGTTGTGCATCCAAATAAAAAGGTGATTGCCTGTATCAAAAATGTGATTAGTTAATATTAAACATGGTTATGCTATATTAAACACTGAGCATTTTCGCTTTCAGTATGGACAAATGTCTTGATTCTGGAAAGTTACCATGTTGAATCTGGTTAGGACACGGTTGTTAGACTGGTTTAACAACATTACTCTTTTGTGTGTGGTGTGTTTGTGTAGGAAAACATTGTTTAATGTGTATGTGATTGTACACACATTTTCATGCAGCACGTGCAAAAAACGCCTCCGTGTTCTTCATCTGCATTTTTTACCTCCATGTTCCCCAATAATCGCATTCAAAATGCCATATATGTGCATTTGATTATCTTTGTTCATTTTCTCTCTTATTTTCATTTTGTTCTTCAAGTGGATGGGAGGAGAATGAGCTCCATACGGTGCTGTACATCCTCTTTGTCCTCAGAGGTTAGTTCATAAACACAAGCCTGTAATGTCAGTAAGGTGTGACCATGCACATTAATACATTCCTTTTCCAGAGAAGCATTACGACTTTACAAAAGTCCTGACGTAGCGTTTATTTTCCTTCACCTCATATGCGTCAGAAAAGTAGTCCCGTGTGTGATTGCGGAAGTTGTGTTAGGACTGTATGGAAGCAGCGATTCAAAAACACAAGTGCTTATAGTGCAAGAGCTCTTCCACGACCCTGTCGAGTCCTCACTGTGACGCCGGACACGTATTCAATAAAACACTGGACACAGAATGACTATCGGTCCGCCGCGACATCTAGGGGACGCCGCTTCCGGGTTACCGGGTCAGGAATTAGGAGAACGTATGATGGTTGTGGTGGTTATGCAATGTCATTTCTTGCTCCTTATCTACAGGTCAGTCCAGGTGGGAGTGTATTGGGGGCTTTTAGCTGGGCGGCGCCCCCTGGAGGCGGCTCTGGCCCCGGCCCCCTGCGCTCCTTCCTGAGCCTGCTGGATCCTCTGACACTCTTTGAGGTTCTGAGCCCGAACTTCAGCGCTCATGATCTTCTCCACCACGCGGGTCGGGAACCAGCCTCGCTCGCCATCATGCAACCTTTCACCCAACATCCAGCCTGAGGGTGAGAGAGATGGATATGCCATGAATGTTCAGAGAGAAGAAAAACAGGAAGGACATGTCACAAAAATAGTAAAACAGAACAGAGGAAAGGAAGCAACACAGCAAGAGAGACAAGTTCACGCAATTGACAGCAGATGATGCAGAAATGAAAGACAAAGACCTGGTCTAGCCAAATCAGCAAAGTCTGATGAAGTTGCACGGCTTATTGCAAGTCTTGTGTTTAAGGCATGCACTGACTGATTTTTAAGGACGTCTAATGTTTGTGATCTCTTACCATCATCGGTACACTCCAGAATGTGCAGCACATCAGCCATTTCTACAGAGAGCTCATCAGGTTCCTGAGAGGAGTACGACTGGATACACTGAACCTGTGGAGAATCTGACACGCACCAGAAAAACAATAAATCAGACTGCACACAGATTCAAAGAAACTCACTAATTCAAGTCAAGAAAGTAAAATAATATAAAATTAAATTAAATGTATAAAATTATTTAATAAATTAATTTAATAAAAAAAAAAATATATATATATTAATTCTAAAAATTATATTGCATTGTTATATTATTTTAATAGTATTTGTAATATTTATTTTTTAATATGTAATATTTATTTTAATTTTTCAATATAATATTTAATTGTTTTTACTTGCAATATTAAAACAATCTAATATATAACAAATAAACATACTATATATTAATAAATATATTATTACTTTTTTAAAGATATTTTTAAAATATATAATATATTTATTTTATAATGTTAAAAAATTGAATAAAATAAATTATATTATTTTATGATATTATACAGTAAAAAGATAAATATTTTTCTTTACATTACACACACACACACACATATATATATATATATATATATATATATATGTAATGTAAAGAAAAATATTTATCTTTTTACTTTATAATATCATAAAATAATATAATTTATTTTATTTATAACAATAAACAAATATATAGAATATATATGTGTATATATATATATATATATATATATATATATATATATACATATATATTCTATATATTTGTTTATTGTTATAAATAAAATAAGCATTATATGCTATATTATTTACTGTATAATATCAGAAAAAAAATACTCATTATTTATTATTATATTATTTATTTTATTTTAAATAAAATGTAATAATAAAATAGCCTTTCATGTCACTTATTTATTGGGACAGGAAGAAATAGGACAGTAAAAGATGATAAATTGAGAAGGAACGGGACTGAGAAATGGGATTTTGAATCAATTACAGAGCTAACTAGTATGATGACAGAAATGGAAACTGTGTAATTATGACAAATAGATATGGGAATTATCTTGTCTGATTGAGAAACCAGCACCCCATTTTTACATTTAGCAGCTTGAGCTTTTATCCAAACCAATGTGCATTCAAGATATGTGTTTCTTTAAAATCAAACACATGGCATAGAGCCATGCTACATAGGTTGTGCACGCATGTATGTGATGTACCTGGTTGGTGAGTGCTGGTTGAGAGGAATCTCGTACGTCGGTTTGGAGTCAAAGCATATATCCAGCGCAGTTTATCGCTTCTGTAAACATTCATAGAGCCATTAGTGCACAAAGCAAACATGTCCTGTAATCTCTGTGATAGTGGTTTAGGACTGCATTCTCACATGCTTTCAGACTTGAGCATGTAGCTGACTTCTCTGTCCTCCTGGTTCTCCAGCAGCTTCAGCACAAACGCACAGGCCAGCATCTGACCCTGATCCTCCAGGTCTTCAGTCCTCAGCATGGAGCGGCTGCAAGAGTCCAGAACCTGGTACTTCTCTCCACTGAAACACACATTCAAAATACAAATACAATACATTTTTTTAGCAAAAACAAACATAATACCCAGAAAACCAATCATTGGAGAGTGAGACTAGTGAGTAAATATCAGTCAAGTACATTATTCAGACAACATTTAGCCAATTTGAGCTATTTCAGCATTCATCTTTCGACAATCAATATCAACAAATCATCAATGGACAATCAAATATTTTTGAGTACATTTTCTTTTGTAAAATAAAGGTCTATTCACACTAAGAACAATAGCAATAACTATATTAGTGTCCACACTAATACACATTAAAATACACTCTAAAATACACATTAACTCATAACAAATTAAAACAAAATTAAATATATTTATTATGATTTCTAACAATTAAAATATTATAGTATTTTTAAATACACTTAAAATTGTATTTAATACTGTATTTATTGTAGTTTTTATTTTATAATATTATAAATAAAATGTATTTTATTTATTAATATAATTATTTCATTTATAATCATTAGAATTATATTTATTATTATACTGAATTTCATCATAATGATTTTATTTATTTTAAATAAATATTTTTTCATATTATTTATTATTACATTACTTAGTATATAATATTACAAATGAAAAAATATTACATTATATATTATTATATCATTTATTTTACAATATTAATGTGCACACTAACAGACGATATCATTGCGTTTATTATAAGCGACCACAGACCTGGAGCTGCGTTTGGTGATGAGCAGCAGGTTATTGAACAGGAACAGGTATATGGGGTGGTAGAGCTTGCGGCTGCGCATGGTCCTGGTGCTCTTGGGCCCGGACATCTGCTGCACCTCACCCTTCTTCAGGAGCCAGCGAGAGTGAGAAATCACCGGCACTGACTGCAAACAAGAGAACAGAACTACACTTAACGGCCTTACAAAGAGGAGGGTTGTAAGGGTTTCATTCTGATACCCAAGTAAAGACTTCTTACCAAGAGCTCTTGTAACAATTAAAGGGATAGTACACTCAAAAATGAAAATTATGTGATCATTTATTCAGCCTCATATTGTTCCAAACCCAAATGACTATTTTACATGGAACAAAAAAGGAGATATTTAACAGAATGTTCACGCTGCTCATTTTTTTAGAATGAAAATGCATGGCAAAGAATTCAAGATGTGTTTTTAATGTCACTAAATGATACCAAATGTCATTGATTCTCATATGTATCATAACTGAATGATACTTGAATCAAGTTTGAGTCAACATATGCAAATAAGAGCTAGAAACGATTTTTAGCGCACAATGACTTAAATTTTACTCTGTTAATCACATACAGCTATTACCGTATTTTCTGCAAATATGTTGCATCTGAATAGTCTGGGTCAAAATTTGCATAGTTATGCATTGCCGAGAGAAAAAAATCCATTGATATAATGAGTCACATTTTATTATTACATTCTGAAATAATGCAAAATACTAGTAAATAAAACAAAACACTCACATTAGAAAAACTTAGGATTTAATTAGAAATAATTTTCACTCAATCGCTAGTAAATTTCACAAGTAATTACAAAGAAACAGCAAATAACATTGAATTAAACGTTAAAATTGAAAGACACCTTTTTTACACCTTCGAAATTTATTTATTTTATTTACAATGTATTAACATATTTTATGGCTTTTTTTGACACTTGACAGTCACCAGTCCCTATTTATTCTCATTGTATGGAAAAGAGCAGCTTTAACAGTCTGCTAAACATCTCCTTTTGTGTTCAATAGAAGAAAGTAAGTCATACGGTTTGGAATGACATGAAGAAATTACATTTTTTAGATGAACTGTTCCTTTAAGTACAGTAGAAGATTGTGTTCAGTGTCATGGCACAACATAGTCTTTCAGTACCTTTGACTTGAATTCAAGTGTTTTCTCGATGCTGATCAGCTCCTCGGTGCGACTCATCTTCCTCACTCCTTCATTGCACTCCTTCACAATCTAAGAGAGACAAACACAAACCCACATGTACATTAATATCTTTGTGGGAATTTCCCATTCACTTCTATTTTAATAAGAGCTAATTATAACCACTCTATGCTAACCCACATATAAACCCTAACCTTGAAATACAACATTAGGCATTTTTAGATAAAAATTAGACCATTATTAAACCCATTTTTAAAACCGATTTCCTTGAGGGAACGTCTCCAGTTCATCAGGTTTTACTATTACCTCAGAAATGTTGTCATCACAATTAGAAAAACATACTCCCACACACAGGAACAAGTCTGACTAAATAATATTTTTTGAGTTTCACTTCAACTTCAGTTCAAGAACCGACTGTTTGATTACCAGACATTTAACAAATAAACTAGCAAACTGCAGATGACCTCTGGGACATACACTTTGCCTTGTGGTCTTCAGAGTCAGTGGTTACTGAGACCCACTGAAGTGTCTTGATTGTGTTAATAATCAGAACCATAATAAGCCTTAACATTTAAAGGTAATCAGTTATCTGTATTACTATTTATTGTATGCTATTTAATGTACTAATGGTAAATGATGCACTTTTTGGTGTTAAATATTTTCCAAAAGCATATAGTGATAAATTAATATAGTGGTGATGTATTTCCTGTCAACAACCACAACAAACCGCCACACGGAAACATTTTGGTAAAGTGATTGTTGCCAAAACAACAAATAATTTGCAAAGAAACTCACTAATTCAACTCACGACAGATTCAATTTAATTATTATTACATGACTTTATAATATAATTAATAATTATAAATACATATATAAAAAAAGAAAATAATAATAATAAAATATATAACAATAATTACAAAGAGGCAGCGATATACACAAAAAGTAGCAAGCTAAAATTCCTAAAATAATAAAAAAGTAGCTAGCTAAAATATATAAAATTTAATATTATAAATATTATATATTTATAAATATTAAAAATTATAAATAAAATAAAAATTAAACATTCTTATTATTACATTACTTATTTTACAATATATATATAACAAATATTATATTTAATATTGTATTTTATAATGCAATTTTATAACATTATAAATAAAAAAAATATATATTATTTTATATAACTTATTATGAAATTTCATAACACTATAAATAAAACGAATATCATATATTCCATTATTTACTGTATAATATACAGTAATACTAGCAGCCTTAATAGAAGGTAGTCAGATACGTTTATATTTTATATTTCGAACCAAGTCATAATTGATGCAGTTTTTGTTGTTAAATATTTTGCAAAAGCATATGGTGGTGAATTAATGTAGTGATGATGTATTTCCTGTAAACAAGCACAACAAATCTCAACATGACATTATTATTTTTGCCATAACAGCAAATAATTTGAGTCTGAGGACTTGAATAGCAGTTGAATCACAATTATGTTCATTTCAACATGACGTAAATGCTGCAATAATCGCTTTTAAATGTTTCAAGAAAATAATTAAGAACAAAAGCAGCATTCCACCTCACAGCTGTTAAAGTCAGCGACAAGAGGTGTGGCGCGGTAACCTTGGTACCACGAACAACAGTGAGACGTGCTTGACAGGTGAAAGTCCAGAGACAATGAGACCTACTAATAACAAGACTCATTACCGCACCCTGGAATCAAAACACACACACACACACACACACACACACAGACACAGACACACACACACAGACACACACACAGACACACACACACACACACTAACTTACCCTTTCCAACTCTTGATGAGCTAATATTGCGGTCTTTTCTCTCTCAGAATTTTCCTCCACCTTCTTCAGAATATTCTGGAATAAAAAGAAGCAGTTTTGATAAAGACAGATTTAACTAATTCTATAACATTTGATTGGTTTGCTCATTCCCTACACAAGTTATTCAAGAGTTCTAATTGGCTGACGACACTTACCTGAACAAGTAGCTTGAGTCGTGTGATTCGCTGGAAAGGGAGGATGAGGAAGGAGGTAAACGAGAGGCCCTTCACTTTCGGCTGATTCTCCAAAATGGACATATTCTCTCGGAAAAGAGCATTTTCTTGTCTGAAAAACACATATACAGACATTTATGTAGTGTGTTAATGCAAATATAGCCTGTAATTGTAAAACAAAGAGGCAGCGATATACACAAAAAGTAGCTTGCTAAAATACACACTAATCTACAGAACAAAAAAAGAAGGAGTAAGAGAGTATGCATATATGAGACAGGTAAATTTACCTACATCCAAGCTGCAGACAAGCACATCATAATGATAATAATGCACAGTGTTTGTCCCTTACACCTTGATTTACTAAAAAGAAGTGACTCAAATGAATCATTCTTTCCCAGTTTATTGAAAAGAACTGATTCAAAAGATTCTTGAATCAGACTCTGCTTGTTCTAATTCTAAACAGCCGACCGATACAGCCGGTACAAACATCTGTATTGCTGAAATAATAATGTTAAAGTTGATTTAAACAAAACCCTAAACCCTTATCTACTTGGATGCATTATTATTTTAGTTTTTTCACTACTTTTACATCATGCGTTTTGTTTTTGACGTGGAAAGGTGTGCTCGGTTTCTTGTGGCACGCAACATTTTTCTGTGTAATTGCTGTCAGATAAAAATCTGCTTTGCATATTGCTGTTAGATTATAAAATGTCATAACCATAAATCTTGACATCCAGATTAAACCACATTTACGGTCCAGAACCAAAAGTAAAACCACAACGAAATTGGAAATAGTTGTGGTTTATAATAATAACCAGGTTAAGCTCAAATCAGATATTCAAATGCAGATTGAGTACTTTATCTCTCCAAAATAATATGCATAAATGCACTTTTCAATTTCAGTTAGTGTCATGTTCAATGGCCAGAGGTGGAATGATATGAGTATACTACTTACTGAGTACAGTACTGTTTACATGTGGCATTTTTTTATTTGATTGTGTATAAAAGTGTCTAAACTTATGGTAGCCCAAACAAATAATGAGTAACTGAAGAGCTTTTAAAAATGGTTACTGATTTTCCTTCTGATTCCTTCATCGCACATCGAATGGAAGGTCAAGTAGGACACACATTGCATTGTGGGATACATTATTCTGTGTAGCGTGCTTCTAATCTGATTTAGCCAAAATTACTAGATAATTCTTTGGATAGTGTGAATAGAATAGTATGACTAGCATTTTAGTATGATATTACATACTAGAAAATAACACAGATTTTTTGACAAATTTGTGCAGTTTAGCCATTTTTCCAGTAGGTGGCCTATGAAGAAAGCCGCTTAGAGTGAAGTTTAGCAATGCACTTTGATTGCACAAGAGAAATGAGTTTGGATAGCAGTATTTCCATTAAACTACTTATTCTTCATTTTGCATATGCTGCTTAAAGATAAAAATAGGTTTAATTGTTATAAATATAAATTTAAGAAGAAATTGCCTCTAGGACAACACAATGAACTACTTGAAATGATCTTAACTAGGTCACAAAGCAGGAAGACGGTTTATGAGGTTAAGGTTTATCTTTATGAACCTATGTGGATTAAAAACAACAAAACATCCTTGTTTCTGATGCACAACCTAGCTGTTGTTATGAACATAATGCACACACACTCACAGACTGGTTTTAACCCTAATCTTAACAGGAATGGAAAGCCCAGAAACTCCTCAGGCCGATGCGCAGAAAGTCCCAAGAGCTTTACACGCTCACAAACACACACAAATGAAAGCACCCACACAAACCCTTCCACAACACATCAGAAGCCAGCGAGAACTGAAGCCTCAGGCTAGAATCCAGGTAGACAGCTGGTCTGTAGAGACACTGAACATGCATGCAGACTAGTCGATTTTCACAACAAACGCACGCTACTGTCCCTCCCTGTCCTGAAAACACCCCACATTTATTGTACACACCCAAAATCAATAACACTCATGCAAAGCTATTGTAAGACTTGGAGCATGATTTATGTTGCATGAAACACTTTCACGCTATCAATAATCCAGCTTTTCAGTTCTATACGAGAAAATACAGGTTTCGTGAGGGCAAGTAAATGGTCACATGATCACTTTAATAAATGTAAAGTGTCATGGAATTTCACAAAGTGAAGGAAGCGTGGGAAGACTGCAGGTGACACATCGATGCATTGCTGTTGTTGTTCTTTGCATGAGCCACACCCACCAGTCAAGTCAAGTCACTGTGTTACATTCAATTACAGGAGTCATCACGTACAACGTCACGCGCTTCGGTTACGACACAAACAAGGAAATACTCTTATATTCTAAAGCTTATTACGCACAAAGACAAAGAAAGCATTTCGGACCAGAACTAATCTGCATGTTAGTTTAGTTGTTCACCAGTCAAATCTAGCTGGTTGATCAGCATTGTTTTCTGGCGAAGCTGGTGACCAAGGAACACTTTTTAACTAAAGATTAACTGGTAACATTTTACAAAAAAGTCTTGTTTGTTAAGACTAGTTAATTCATTTACTAACATGAACTAACGATATCATTTTAGAGCATTTATTATCCAATATATTAACATATGTTATGTGTTAATGTAAATATTCATGTTAGTTCATACTACATTCATTTTTTCTTTAAATAATGTAGTAAATAAGTGCTATATAAGTATTGCTCATGTTAGCTAATATACTTAACTAATGTTAACAAATGAAACAGTATTATAAAGTGTTACCAATTCATTACATTCTAACTAACCACACTTTCACTAGTTGATAAGTCACGGTAAATTAACACTTGTTTTGCATTGCAAACTTTCTGAAATGTAATGTTTAAATACACAAATGAGACATTGTCTAAATAAATGTGCACTAATTTTGCAGAAAATTCCAGAATGGCAATTTAAACATTGGATGAAGTCATTTTCAAAATGATTTTTTGTTAGAGTTACAGAGAGAACAAAAAAATACTGTCAACAGCTGGGGAAAAAAATACTTTTTACCAAGCTTTTTGGGAATAAATTGTTATATAAATCAATCAAATGATATATAAACAAATAAAGTGTAGTGTGTGTAATGGAGATTTCTGGTTTACTGAGAAAAAAGGCTCTTTAAGAAAACGTCCTTTATATGTATTGTAACTGAAATCTACTACCTGAAAATAAATTTTGGATGTTTTCTATACTCTACTTTTAAAGACGGCTTATTGCGTAAGCAAAATAGCCCAAAATGTCAAAATTGGTAATAGGTAAGAAATGTTCTTACAATATACGTCGATAGTTCTTCTCCTGGTACGCCTGGTTGATGACATAGCTGATGAAGACTTGAAAGTAGTTAACAGCGTGAAAATGAACAATGTCGCACACGTCTGAGATCAGGATGGACTCTTCGATCCTGTGCTCCAGATCCATGAGGAACCTGAGGAAAATATGAGGTCAGCACCGTTAGACAACAATATTATGGCTGTGTGACATTTTGTATATGCAATTAAGACATGTAGTTTAGTGGCAATGGGGAAACTACATACTGTTTACATTTGCATGTAAGTGTTAGCATCTAGCGAAATATATGCACAGCAAACAAACCTAACCGAAAAAGCTTGCATGGGCAATAACTTTGAAAATCCACTAGCATTAGTATACATCTGGCCAATTTTGTTTAGTGCCACTACTGATGCAGAAATTAAATATTTCTCTTTCCAGAAACTTTAGCTTGAGCTCATTAGCTTAGCTGTGCACCAACAAACACTTCTTATATAAGAAAGAAACTCAAATCAATCTTGTAATCCAATGTTCTTCACTGTTCGAGAGCAGGTTTGGAAGGGCCGAGCTCCTCCTGACTCATGCACATGAATCATCGCATTAGTGGGTGGATTTGCATGCTATAAAGCTACTGACTGGAATCAAATCGCACCAACACTTTAATTTTAGCCTGTGGGCAATAATGGGTAGAAGGGTGAATGGGAGGAAGTTTCACTTCTGAAATATGATTGAAGCAAGATTATGTGAAGTTTATTCATATTAACCGTTACGTGAGACAAAACAAGTTTGAACTACATAAAAAATTAGAAGGATATTTATTGGATTAGTAAAGGCAGATGACATAATATGTGACTACACATACAAAAAGCAACTATTTTTTGAATAAAAATGTATTTTTACAATATAAAATAATAAACTAATTGTTAACTAATAATAAATACATTACAAATATTCAAAATAGATATATTTTAGAAAATATTATAAATACATTTTCCCATATTTTTATATGTAAATTTAATTTTTAAAATGCATCTTGGATATATTTGTTTTATTTGAAATACATAAATTACTAAATGTTTTCAAAATATATTAGCAAATATTATGATATATATTGAGTGTTTATATAAAATGTATCGTTATAATAAATGTAAAAAAAAAATATATATATATATATATATATATATATAAATTGATACAAATGCAAAAAAATATATAAATTTTTTAGGAAATATTAAGAATTCTATATATATATATATATATATATATATATATATATATATATATATATATATATATATATATATATATATATATATATATATATATATATATACATACATATTTTCCTAATTTCAATGCATATGTCATATGTATTTTATTTTGCATGTTTATATAAAATATTATATAAAATGTATATTTGGACATATATTTTGATTTAAAATGAAGCACAAAATATATTAACATATATGAATGTATATTCTTGATTCCTCCTGATATATTTCTGACAGCATTTTGTACATTTTAACATAAAATACATCATTTCTTGCTTTATGGGAACTAATAATGCTAATGCTGCCACCCAAACTTTATGATGAGAAAAGTCACTGTGGTCTAGGCAAATGTTGCTAAACATTTTTGCCCTGTTAGCCTCCTTCAGAAAATAGAAACATAGATTGGCATTGGGAAACCTCATAGGTTCCCCCACAAACACACACCTCTCGCTTGCCTTCATGATGTCCTCAATGTTGGAGAACAGGAAGTGCATGTCAGACTGACTCAAGGTGTTGACAAGCAGAGGGTTTCGTAGAAAGTGTGTCTCCAGCAGCTCCAGGCTTTTGTAGTATGATGCCTCAGAGGTCACCAGTTCAAACATGGCCTACAGAAAGAGACAGACACACGTTTAATTAGCATGCACTGCTGTTGCTGAGTGTTTTTGCTGTTAGCACATACCGTTCAAAATGTTATACTCTAATTGATTCAAAGCATGCGTCTCACCTCCTGCAGTATGGTCTCCTTTGGCTCTAGTGTCTTCAGTAGTCCACTGTCTTTCACAGCCTCCAGGTTTTGCCAGAGGCTCAGTGAATGCGTGCTGTTCCTCAGCTGCAGCTGCAACGCAGGCGCAGCCGTGACCCCTGACCCTGCAGTCGGAAGCCCATCTCTCTGTCGACGCTGCTCGATCTCCTGCTGCTTCGAGGTGTCGCGGTACTCTTGATACAAAACATCTGGACACAAACATATAATAGCACAGAATGATGATTCAGAAGGACAATATTTTCACACATTTATATCTTTTATCACATGTGACAGTATAGACGTTATAGCACACTATAACAAATGCATGTTTCTCATTCACATTTCGAAACATCCAATATGGCAGCATGAGCCTCTTACGAATTGATCGATTGATGAGTTCAATGTAAGTGAACACACACACACACACACACACACACACACACACACACACACACACACACATATATACATACATACATATACATACATATATATATATATATATATATATACTGTATATAAACACACATATAATACAATGTATTAATATTTTGAATCAACTTTTGTTTCATATACATGTATTCTCAGTTTTAGTCAATTTTTATTTTATGAATATATATATATATTCAGCTTTTATTTATTTTATTTCAGTTTTAGTAAATTTAGCCTTTAACATTACATTTCAGTAATACAAACTGAGGACAGTAATATCAATAATATCAGTAATATATTTCTAAATAGCTCAAATCATGCTAAAAAATATTTTCTTGAGTAAAGCGAAGGCTGGATATGACTGGATTATTTATCTCATGTGAGTTTTTGATTTTAGCAGTTGAGCATAACTCAGTCAGCAGAAATGAATCTGTCACAACAGCCCTTTGAACCTCTTTGACAAAGTTGTGCAAGTTTACTGCAGGCTCCTCGAGCTCTGGAAACATCAACTGTGTGAGCTGTGGATCAGGACTGACCTCACATTCACTCAGTCTTTACCTGTCTGCGCGTCTACATGAAACAGCATGTGCATACTGCGTATATGTGCATGTGTGTCGGCTTCTCAAAAGGGTGCAGAGGAAAGCAGTTGCATAATGTCCTGTAGTCACATTCAACAAGACCTTCAGGTGGGTGTTCAGCACAGTCGCTTATATAACAGAGAGTGTGAGGTGAGAAGAGAAGAGAAGAGAAGAGAAGAGAAGAGAAGAGAAGAGAAGAGAAGAGAAGAGAAGAGAAGAGAAGAGAAGAGAAGAGAAGAGAAGAGAAGAGAAGAGAAGAGAAGAGAAGAGAAGAGAAGAGAAGAGAAGAGAAGAGAATCAAGACAAGAGACTAGATGAAGAAATGATAATAGATGAAAAGAGATCAGATGAGTGAGAAGAGACGCTGCTAGACTTGAAGAGAAGAGATGATAAATGTCAAATAAAGATAGAATAATGATAGAAATTATAAGCTAAATTTCCATTCTTATACATATAGTATGAATGTGCATTCCTGATTTCTTCTGAAAATGTTTTGTATAATTAAATAGAATATATTTTTAATTTTGGACATAAATTTTGTTTTAAAATAAATTACTGTATAAATTATCTGTAATTTTAAAAGATATGTTTAACATAAATATATATTCATGATTTCTCCTGGTATATTTTTGGCTTCTTTTCATATACTTCCATTAAATGTATTTTTAAAATATATTTTGGACATATGCTTTGATTTAAAATGCATAAATTAGTAAATAAATTCAAAACGGATATATAGAGTAGGCTATATACTACAGATTTCTCTTAGTTTATTTTTGGCAGGTTTTTTTTTCTTTTTTTTTCTGTATATTTACATAAAATGTTTATATATATATATATATATATATATATATATACGTTATAACACACAAATCTATATTTTATATATATCTCTATATATATCTCTATATATATATTTAACAAATATTATAAAAATATATTCCTGATTTCTCATTTTGGCGGTTTTTATATATTTACATATAATGTTTGTTTTTTTTTAAATACATTTTTTACTTACATTTTAATTCAAAATGTATATAAATTCAATATCTTTAAAATAGATACATTTTAACATACTAGGAATATATATTATTGATTTCTCCTGATTTTTTCTCTCTCTTTTTTGGTAATATTTTAAAATAAAATACAGAATTTTGCTGTATGGAAACTGATGAGAAATCAAGGTGAAGAAGATAAAATGATAATAGACAAGACATGACAACAGATGAGATAAGAAACTAGAAAATGGACCAATAGATGAGAACAATAAATGCAACAAAATGAGAGGCAATGAGCAAAGAAAAGAGAAGAGCATACAATGAAGAAGAAGAAGCTACAAAAGAAAGAGGAGGAGAATAGAGGAAGTGAAAATAAGTGATGAAAAGAGAGACTTGGATGCAGATACAGGAGAGAGAAATAGACAGATGATGAGGAAAATAGAGATGATATAAAATGATGTTGCGTTGGCGAAGAAAGCGGATAACTCTCTCTTGCTGTTATTCCAGCATATATTTAAAAAGACATCACCCACACACTCCACCTGCCTTCATCCTACACACACTAACACACACTCACGTCTCATACACATCCAGCACATCCATGCTGTAAATTCAACTGCAAATAAAGTTGCCTACACGGTTCAACTTGAGGCACAGAAATTAGCATGCGTTGTTACAGCACATCGGCCTCCCTCTCTTCCTGCGTGTGTGTTTTTGTTCACTCACCGACACTCTTCACAATGTTCAGATTGCGGCAGGAATTCTCTACTGCCATCTTCTGCGGACTGTCACCATTCCTCACCAGCCTGAAAGAGAAAAAACCCTAATAATCAGTGACTAGCAGAGATAAGAGGAAATGTGTGTGTGTACCAAAATGAGAACATGTCAGCCCGCTCTCAAAACAGCCTACAGCTGTTTTAAGTCCTACTTATACTTCTAAATGAGGGGAATATTGGTTCCTCACATGTTAATTCCCATTTAGCTTTATTACATTTTAACCCTGATAGACCTAAATAAGTCAAATCCATCAGCAGAGTTGTGTGGTTACTATTTGAGTCATACAGCACATGTGCCCACATGCAAACGACAAAAATGAATATACTGTACTAGCTAATGTAACTGCATAAATAAGCTATATACATGCAACTATGCATATATAAAAAAATATTGCATGCATATAAATATATACTGACGCATGGGTATATAAATGAAATTTTAAGCAGTAGCAGCAGATTTTTGCATAATTATTGTAAAATTATGGACACTTATGAGATCATATTGATTGAGAGACTTTTTTTACTTTTAAAAAATTATTTGTCTCACAGCAGGACAGCTTACTGTAAATAAACTGAAAAAAAGAGATTATTAAAAATTTTGAAAAATGTGCATATTCCTTTATACATATCCATATTTATTTTAATCTAAATATGCATAAATATATGAATATTAAATTATAGATAGATAGCTAAATTTTTTGTTTATATATATATATGTATATATATATATATATATATATATATATATATATATATATATATATATATACATACACACACACACACATATATATTCAGATGAAGTTATGAAGTTATTTAAGTTACACACTAAAAAACAGATTTAAAATAAAAATACAAATGAACTTCTACTCTGTCTGTCTCTCTTACCGGAGTGTGATGTTGTCCGGGTCGGCAGTGGTGTGAATGTCATTGTCCTGCATGGTGCAGGCACTTGTCGTCCGTTCACTCAGCTCTTCCATTTCTTGTCTACGCGGCCAACCTCCCGGCGTCGCCAACGGAGACCGAGAGCGAACTCCTCCCAGCACAGTAATCCCGTTGCTCGGCAACGAGATTCCAGAACGAGAAGGTGGACTGATAAAGATACATAAATATTGTTAATATTTAAATAATGAGAGCTTTGAAGAAATTCTTAGTGTTCTTGAAAGATCGAATCCCCACTCACAGATACGGTGTCCTCTACAAACACACACGCACATAAGTGAACCTGCATGTTGCTGACAACATGAACACAAACAGAAACACAGCCAAGCCCAAACACAAAGTCACCCACACACCTTCAGTTCTCAACTCTAAACTCTCCCACCCACACACACAGACAAACATCTCTCATCCTGAGAAAATCATACCATACAGAGTTGAATCATAAATCACATCACACAATAACTCACGCATAAACACCTCATCACTATCACAGGCACACAGACAGACAGACAGATAGGTTACAATTAAGAACAGAGACCAAGCTAAATTCAGTTAATATTTATTTTCAGATATAATAATCAAGTCTTAAATGAAAAATACACACACACACACACACACACACACACACACACACACACATTTAAACATATATTAAAGGGGTCATCGGATGCCCATTTTCCACAAGTTGATATGATTCTTTCGGGTCTTAATTAAAAGTCTGTAACATAGTTTGGTTAAAATTTTTCAATGGTAGTCTAAAACAACAACGTTTTTACCCTGTCAAAAACAGCTCTGTCTACAGCAAGCTGTTTTCTTGCACGCCACTTTAAATGCAAATGAGCTCTTCTGACCTCGCCCCTCTCTTCCAAGCTGCTCTCTTTGTGACGGTAAACTTTAGCCGCATTCATTGTGAAACTTGCTAATTAGCACGTTATTAGGCAAGGCGATTTGCAAAGATTCATAAACAACCTTACACTCATTTCTTCTGTAGGTGAAGCTGGATCACAAATGATTCATGTGAGCATAAACACATTTAGGTAGATCGGGGGCCCATTCCCATCAGAAACAAACATAATCCACTGCGTCTTCAGCGGCTCAGATGTCGGGAGTAAATGACGACTGCTATGTTCATTATTACGTCCAACAACAGAACACCTCAATCGCTTAGGAGTCATTCTTATCTACATCTGCTCCGGCGATGAAACAATGGCGGACTGATGACAGCTCACTCAGGGAGGGGCTAAGGTAAAACGCTAGTGTCAATAAAACAATCGTGGGAGGGGCCTGTCTGTGTGATGTCACACAGACAGGCATCTGAGATCGGCTCGATTTGAGAAAGGGGAAATGATTTAACGAGATTTTAAAAAAAAAAAAAAAAACACTGGGTGGATCTTTATCATTATAGGGTGGTTGTGTACACACACTGCGAACACACATTTCAGTTCAAACTGCTTGTAAAAGTGCATGTCGCATCCAATGACCCCTTTAAATAATTAATACATCACTGACTGGTTAAGTAAAACATAATGATTATATAGGCTAATATTTAGCGAAATGCTCTTTTGAAGATTTCATTTCTCTAGCCAAGGCTATAAAGCATTCCAAGCGCCCCACCTCTACGATCAGATTTGGTAACGTCGGACATCACCCATATATGCCAATTTGTTTAACAGGATGTTTATTTGCTCTATTACAAGTTGAACTGAAAAACTGTTTAAAAAAAAAGAAAAAAAAAGTAGCTATTTGAAAATGGAGGCAAACACTCAATATTAATCACAATCACAGTAGGTGGTGCTTATGGAACACCTGTAATATAGCATTTCCTTGGTTACTGTTGTAAACAAAGAGGTATGATTATTAACACTAAATTAATTAGCAATAACCACCTTATTTTTCTGGTAAGAGTGGGCACGGCCATTTGTAAATTGTATGGGTCTAGCTTCCAGTCTCATCCACATTCTGCTTTTTTTTAGCTCTATAAAACAGGTTGTTTGGGTGATTGATATTGCAAACTGGTGTGTCTTATCATATTATTTTAATGTATTATCTTAATTATGAACATACTGGTTTGTAGTGCAAACAGTTTTAGTGTTTACTGCACATTGTTATTCTTCTCATTATTGCCCTACCATGGCTAATGAACTGGAAGTCTTGCCCATCCATGGTAAAGAATAAGGTGGATACGGAGGTAAGCTGTGGACACTGAATGACTGAAATGAGGTACAGTGTCATGCAAAAGTTTGGGAACCCCTTGCAGAATTTGTGAAAATGTGAATAATTTTAACAAAATAAGAGAGATCCTACAAAATGCATGTTATTTTTTATTTAGTACTGTCCTGAGTGAGATATTTTCCATAAAAGATGTTTACATATAGTCCACAAGACAAAAAAATAGCTGAAAGTATTAAAATAACCCCTTTCAAAAGTTTGGGAACCCTTGGTTTTTAATACTGTGTGTGGTTACCAGGATGATCTACCACTGTTTTTTGTTTTGTGATGGTTGTTCATGAGTCCCATGTTTGTTCTGAACAGTTAAACTGAGCACTGTTCTTCAGAAAAATCCTCCATGTCCTGCAGATTCTTCAGTTTTCCAGCATTTTTTGCATATTTGAACCCTTTCCAGCAGTGACTGTATATTGTGAGATCCATCTTTTCACACTGAGGACAGCTGAGGGACTCAAACACAACTATTACAAAATATTCACTGATGCTCCAGAAGCAAACACGATGCATTAAAAGCCAATGAAGATGTCCACATTTTTCTTATTTTGTTGAAATATCTTTTTTTTTTTTTCTCCATTTAGTACTGCCCTTCAGAAGCAACAGAAGATACTTGTATTTTTCCCAAAAGACAAATTAAGTACAATTTACCTTGATCTTCAAATTCAAAATGTTTTCACCCCCCGGCTCTTAATGCATCGTGTTTGCTTCTGGAGCATCAGTGAATGTTTAAACCATTTTTAATAGTTGTGTTTGAGTCCCTCAGTTGTCCTCAGTGTGAAAAGATGGATCTCACAATATACGGTCACTGCTGGAAAGGGTTCAAATATGCAAAAGATGCTGGAACAATCTGCAGGACATGGAGGATTTTTCTGAAGAACAGTGCTCAGTTTAACTGTTCAGAACAAACAAGGGAATCATGAACATCCATCACAAAACAAAACAAAACAAAACAAAAAAAACAGTGGTAGATCATCCAGGTAACCACACACAGTATTAACCAAGGGTTCCCAAACTTTTGAATGGGGTTATTTTAATAATTTCAGATATTATTTTGTCTTGTGGACTAAATGTAAACATCTTTTATGTCAAATATCTTACTCAGGACAGTACTAAATAATAATAAAAAAAAAACATGCATTTTGTATGATCTATCTTATTTTGTTAAAATTACTCACATTTTCACAGATTCTGCAAGGGGATCCCAAACTTTCACATGCCACTGTAAATGTAATTCTACATGACATTTATTTACAAGCTGTTTTACTGACGTCTTTCCATTACATAAGACGTGAGATGTTCATTGAAGTTTATATCATGTTATAACTAGTAGTAAAGAAGAAGGAATGTCTGTGTTTACTAGCACTCGCACTGCTGTTTGAACTGAGGCGTTTATACAGCAATCTATCACACCACATCAAAGAGCATCAAAACGGCATTTATTGTTTTAATTTCCTGACAAAAAGGACAGAATTTTAAAGATGAGACTTTTTCTTATTGAAAGTAACAATATACAAAACTGGAAGTTTCAAATTAAGTTCTGCCTATTTGTTTTGTATGCATACGAACAAAATCCCCCCCAAATTTTTTTTGTTTGAATAGGCTATTGTTACACCCCTCACAGACAGACAGGCACCCAGATAGATAGATAGACAGACAGACAGATAGGTTTGTGTGCACTCACTGATGCGTTCTGGGAGAGGGTTGAAGTCGATTCGCTGCAGAGGGGCTGAGCCTATTGCAGGAGGCGGGGTCCACTGCTGGTTTAGGAGAGGAGGTGGGGCCTGATGGAGAGAATGGGAGTGGCTTAGATTAATGAAAAATAATTGAACAGAATAAATGAGCTTGCACACATTTGAGTGGAATAGACCAAAATTGAATCGACTTAAATCCATCCTTGCATGACAGTCCCAGAAACGGCTCAGTAAGAGACTACAAAAATATTTTTATAAGAAGGAAAAAAAAAAACATCAGAAGTACATGGTATCAGAGTCAAGTAAAACCAATTGTTTGGCTAAAGACTATTGAAATGATGAATCTGACTGCCAGAGAAAGGACTTCATTACAGGCCAAACAACATACTGGTCATTCACTTGTTACCACACACATTCACACACAAATACACACCGACAACTCAAACACACACACACTCATGTATAAACACAGAGGGCCCATTGTGAATGCTGGCTGCGCTGCCTGAAACTTTGTGGGCACAGGAATGTGTAACTGGGGCCTCAAATGGAACTTTCAGTAATTGTGTCTGTGTGTGTGTGTGTGTGTGTGTGTGTGTGTGTGTGTGGCTGCCGAGAAAGTCTGTTCAGTTTCCCCCTGAATTTGTCTCCTCTGCAAATTCTGAAGTCTCACGAACAAAGGACGCATCCGAAATGCTTCATTACCTCCTTACACTGTTTCCCTGTGCTATTTGTGTTCCTGGATCGTGAGTTAACTAGGTGTGATCAGGAAGATCGCACAGCATGTTTGTCAAACTCCTTAAATAAATATTGATCTATGCGTCAATAAAACTCTGTTGAGCACTTGACAGACTTGTCTAGGAATGCTGAACTTTAACTGCTATGAATTCCACTGGTGCTTTATACTGTTCTGGCCTCTTATATTAGTTGTGAACATAATATGCAAGCAGCATTATTACCATTGTTCAGGGTTACGTAGGGTTAGGGACAAACCTCCAACACTAAGTATTAAACTTTGTAAAAAAATTATAAAAATGCATATGCCTCTTTCTCTTTCATTATTTTTTTGGCTTTTTTGGTTTATTTTTGTGTTTATTCATTGCATACATATTTTATATATTATTATTATATAAAATGTACATTCATTGCTGATTACATCATATTAAAATATAACATTTTTGAACAGTTAATATATATATATTTACTAATGTTAATACAATATATTTAAAGATTTAATCGGAAATCTAACTAGCTTTTAAAAAAATAAACCAGAAGAGCATTTTTTAAAATTAATATAAGCAACAGACTTCTGTCTTGTGTCATGGGCATCTACTTCTTCATCCAGCAGATCCCAGTTCCTTTATTTAGTCTGAGAGAATGTGCACTTGACCTGAAGTTTAAACCACACCTGACTGACAAACCAACATCACGGCTATGAGTTCAAACTGAGGTCAGACCAAAGAAGAACTAAAATACAGATTAAAAAACAAGGACAGACTAGATTGGGGTCAATTTGTCACACCACAATGTAACACTAAAGTTATTTTATGGTCACACTGCGGTTAATAATTTGCTTTAAACCCAGTTTCCAATAGTGTCACCAGATCTGGAGCAGCAATCAACAGTGAATGGGGTTGTTTTCCCAGCAGGCACTGCAATTTGAGAGAAACCTGTAATGATGCATGCCGATTTCAAAAAGTGTGTGTGTGCTTTGCATTGTTTGAACAAATCAGCAAAACACATGGTACACTGACTACCTATAGTGCTCTCTATTGCTAGACCGAGAAGGCTAGACTGTTTAGAAAAAATAGTAAAGTTATGTAACATTCAGTACTTCAGATGTGATGCATTACTGCCCTTTTATATAATACATAGTCATATTTTATATAATATACACTACCAGTCAAAAGTTGAACACACCTACTCAGTCTTTATTATGACTATTTTCCATGTTTTTGAATAATACCAGGTTTCAAAATTAAATTATACAAAAGGAATTATCACATGTGTTCCTGTTTTGCCCTTATTTGGTAGTTCCTGTTCTTATTAGTTAATTATTGGTTTATTTGTGTCAGCTGTGTTTAGTTATCTTGTTTAGATTGATTAGTTTTTAAGTCCTGTCTGTTCCTTATTCTGAGTTCCAGTATTGTTCGTCAAACCCTTTGCTATGTGTGTGTGTGTGTGTGTGTGTGTGTGTGTCATTCCCTGTGGTTCTTTATTTGGATGAATAAAGACAGTTTCATGAATCTCCTTCATCTCCAGTACAGTAGCCTTAAGCATGACAGGACTGTTAAGACAAAAAAAAAATCTAAACTCTCTTTTATTTTACCTTCTTGCACATTCTGGACAATCACTAAACTTTATGAGATGTATCCTGAGACACATTTTAACCAATACTGAAGAAGTGTATTGCAGACTATATACAGTGTGTGTGTATATATATATATATATATGTATATATATATATATATATATATATATATATATATATATATATATATATATATATATATATATATATATATAAAACCATTATTAAGGTCTAATGTTTCAAATGCGATTTTTCTATTTTTTCAAACCTTTTAGATTTACTGGTAGTTTTATTTATTTATTTTTCTGCGTGTAGCATATATAGCTCAACTCGTTTTTGTTGTTGTGGATTTTCCACATAAATAAACAACAACAATGTAGGTCTTTTAAATATTAACCTTTTTTTTCCCCAGAGAGACTTGTTTCCTGGTTAAGGGTAACAACACCGCATAGACTTTGTACAGTAAGATTGGGGGATTACCGTACAGACTGCACTTAAACCTAATTTATGAGGCATTACAAAACAAACAGATTTACATTTAACATTAGCAGTGGAGTAAATCCTTTGACATCCAAAGACACATTCTCACACACACCCGCTAACTCTTCATTTTCACACCAAACTGTCAGTGAATAAAAAAGAAGTGACAAATTCCAGAACAGCACATATTCACACAGTCATATTCACTCACAAACACACACATACACGCAACAGTCACAGACAACTGCAAAAATCAAACACCACACCAGAGCGGAGAGCATGACTTATACTAAAAGATGCCGGCCAGTGCACTGTATTCTGAGTAATCGAGTCACCCATGTACTTAAAAAATTTAGCAGTGTCTCAAACATACAAAATAATCAGTGTAGCCTACTGCTGAATCTAAAGCGTCATATAAAAAAACAGACTCAATTGAACGTGTTGTGATAAACGGCCATACATCACAAAATATTAATAAAACATGTTTATTTTATTGAGTTCACATTTTGCATACTACTGTATCTTCCCTAGTAACCGAGATTAGAAAACATTCAACAACAATGTAGTAAAAAAAATCTCATGAGTTGATTCTTTTTTGCTCATCCAAAACATTGCACAATCAGAATCCAATTCATGAAAGTTAAAAAAAAAAATCAAAAACATACCCACAGCTAATGTAGTGAGAATTGTAAGTATAAACTCTGATGAACTGGATATTTTTAGTGAATCTAAAACATACTGCGCAACCACGAGTGACTCTTATGAGCCAGATATTTTTGATTCATCAAAAACATTGTGCAATCAGGGTCCAATTCAAGAACAAATGAACATTAAATACCACATAAGTAATGTAGTTGGATTTGTGTGTATGAACTCTTATGATTTTTTTTTTTTTTTAGTGAATCTAAAGCATATGGCGCAACTGCAAGTGACTCCTATGAGCCAGATCTTTTAATGAATCGTTTAATAAAGACTCTCCGGTTTAACGAATCCTTAAATGAATGAACACTTAGAGTGGTTACTGAATTTGATTCACTTAACAAATGGCATTTTATTATTTTTTATTAATGTTAATATGTTATGAAAAGCATTCAGAACTTCTCATGTCCAAACGATTTAATGTCTTCCTATGAACAGAACACAATGTTTTCTCCTTTTTATCTACTGAAAATGAACAACAATTAACATATTGCAAATCCACCATTTAAAAGGGCTTTTAGTCAAAAATAACAAAGACAAAGCAATTTAAGATAATAATAGCATCATGGTAAATAATTTAGCACTGACATTTTCTTTAGATAGCGTAATTAAAAATGAAGTTTAATTTTCTTTGACAAAATAAAGTAGGTGTGCTTGATAATAGCTTTAAGCAAATCTAAAGAATTCATTTGTTCAGCCATATAAAACGTCTTTCTCTGGAAAAACAGGTGAGGCCCTATGCATAAAACAATCATTAACCGTGCCACATAAAATGCAAAAGATGCTGATATGCATACTGTAAGTATACAGCAATTGCCTACCTCATGCCAAGGACTTCACACAGCATTGGGTTTAATGTGTTAATGGGTGATGAAGAAACCAGTGTATGGTCTGTACACCAAGGATGTATTTTGGAGGCCAAACTACTAAAATATCATGCTGTGTTGTTTTGCTGGTCAGCTTCAGCAGTTGCTGGTGGATTCCATAAATACAGCATGTGGGCAAAAACCTCAACTGACAGCCATTCAAAAGCAGTGTGTTCTGAAGAAATATTTTTTTGAAAGACAAGTCACAGAGATTTCATCAGTGACACATCTATTAGAATTGTGAAACTGACTTGAGATATCTGTTTACTTTCTAATAGAGTAATGTGGGTTCAAAAATCGAATGCCCAAGAAGCAAAGACAGTCACTTTCAGGGCTTTGTGTGCTAGCAGAGCAACCGCCATTGAGTTAAACAGAAATGCTAACATATAGCTTTCTCCAGTGGTCTTTTGGACTTTATACTGACACCTACTGATGTGGAGGTACATTCTCAGAAATAAAGGTACAAAAGCTGTCGCTGGGGCGGTGTTTGTACCTAAAGTGTCCATTTTGGTACCTTAAAGGTACATATTAGTACTTAAAGTGTACATATTTGAACCTAATAGGTACAAAAGTGTACCTTTTGAAAAAGGTACCGCCCCAGTGACCGCTTTTGTACCTTTATTTCTGAGAGTGTACCATCACACAAAAAGCAAAGGTCTTCAGTTGAAGCAATACCTTACACTCATACATATTTGTCATGTATTATTAATTCCGCAATCGAAAGCGACTGATAATGAGATGCTACCAAGATAAAGTGAACAATATTCATGTGACCTCAATGGCGGCCACCACAAAGGAGTTTTTAATAGACCGCTGATATGACTTGTCCAACATGAACACTTGCCCAACATTACTATTAATTTCACTTAAAAACAATTTTTGCAAAACATATGTTGAGATTATGTAAGCTTCATTGTGATGGTTACTGAGGTGAGCTGATGAAAGGGATGTCAGTCTCATTGTTTATGGGTTTAAGTCGGACTGTCATGCCAATAATAGAGCAGGTCTTTCTAATGCTTTCAAGGGGAACATCACAATGTTATCTTTTTCCTGACATCTACAGAGCTTAAACTCAACCACAGAGCCACAACTAAGGATATTGTGTTATTTTATCATTCAGATTCTCCACAATGGCTGATTTGGTCTCAGTAATGCATCTATAAAGATGTTCGTGCTCATAAAAACACACACACATGTAATTCTCAGAACAATTAAACACAAACAGTGAACAATTAAACCAGTTTCTCGAGTTTCGACTGCTTTGCTATTTACCGCGGGGCAAAATCACGTGCTTTCATTCGCTCTCTCAGAAAATCTCTACGACTACTGGTTTGCCAAATCATAATTGTGTACAAGCCATTTAAATACACTAAATGTTTTTTTTGGCTCTGATTGGGACCAGGACTTGTTTGACAGTCAGATCTATCACTGCTGTCACTCATCAGTAGCATCAAAATCAAAAGAATCCATTTAACAAGTGTCAAACTCAGCAAGCATGCCTTAACTTCTTAAAGAAGCAGTATTTGATACCGGTGTAAAACTGCTTTAAAAGGGGGTTTTCACAGCGATGCCATAGAAGAACCATCTTTCTTTGAATGGTTCTTGAAAGAAGTTAGTGTGAAGAACATTTTAATAATATAAAAAACCTTTTTCCACTCTAAAGAACCTTGAATAGAAAGTCAGTGGATATTAAAGGTTTTTCAAGCAAACTTTATAGATGCCAATTGCACAGAAAAGGTCACACAAGTAAAATGAAGAGGGTTCATTTTCAGTTGAGTATACAAACCATAGAAAACTGTTTTATCACATACAGGGAACAATAGTGCACTCTATTTAGACCCCACCACATTTGCTAGGTAACGCTAATACAACAAACATATCAGTTTCAGTAGCATACATTGTGTCTCATAAAGAGTTAGTAGTCAAACAATGAGCAAAGCTTCACTGTTAAAGCTTCACCTTTAAAATAAAATAAAAAAATGTTTATATACTATTATATTATAGAATTATTATTTTGAATTGCTTTTATTTTATATTTTAGTTTTCAGTTTAATTTTTGTTTAGGTTGTAGTAATTTTGTTGTGCTTTTGTCATTTTTATTCATTTTTTAACAGTATATGTGAGGGATTCTAGAGTTTACATAATATAAGTATATAATAGAATTCTCACTTTCTTGTTGTTCTGAAGACGAAGACAACTTTTTCTTTCTCATTGAACGGTAAAACCGTGAATTCCTGCGTATCGGAGCTCTCCCGGACAATGTCTCGTCATCGTCATCATCCTCGCTGGGTAGATGGGGCACTGGCGTCTGAGGTTTGGTCTGGACCTCTTGAGGTTTATGTCCCCACTTCATTCGGAACAGGGCTGTCATCGCCATCAGCTATCGGTAACAAGATCCAGCCGTTCATGGAATAATCCCCATCTGACAAGCACAGCAGGAATTCCCATCCAGACTGAATCCAAAAGTTCAAGCTCCCAAACACACAATCCCACCACAGTCACAGAGAAGCTATGCACCCTTTCTAGATAATCAACTCTCTTATTCTTCTTTCGTCTCTTTCTTTTTCCTCTGCCTGAGGGGCAGGCGTGTTCTTTCTGACTAGTTCAGAAGTCTAAAGTCTGTCTTTTCTCTCTCTGAATTCTCTCCTGTCTAGTAAACCTGTCCTTTGGCCCTCTGTGTCAAAGTTCTCCCCCCTCCCTCTCATTCATTCTCGCCGGCCCAGCCTCCCCGTCTCTCCCGCCCTCTAGTCCTCCTCTGTTTTGCTTGCCTTACCCTGTCCTCCCCTGAGCACGGAACTTCCAGCCCCACGTGCGTATCAAACAGGTAGAGTCAGTCATCTAAAACAGCAGATCTTGTATTTTTAGTTGTCACTTTTCTAATATGACGTTGACACCTCACCCATAATGTCTCATCAAACAACATCACTGTGACTTCTCCCACCCTTTGAAAGCAGCTCTTTACAAAGGCTGCACTGTCAAAAAAGATTTTTGAGATTCTGAGTTGTAACAAGATTACTGGGGTATGTTTTACAAGAGATTTCAATATTTTCTACTTCAAAAATTTATGTTGAATTCATTGTGTTACTTGCTGTTTCTTTGTTTGAGAAATATTGTCTTCATTTTCAGTTACAAAAAAGGTTAAACGATTTTTAAAATCAAAATGTTGTGGGTTTTAAAGAATATTTATTTTTTTAATTTCATATATTTCTGTTTTCATTATTATGCATAAATCTAGGCAATTTTTGGTTTATGCTTAAAATAAAAATAAAAACAATTTGTCAGAAATGTGAAAGGAAAAGGTAAGAAAAAGAATTTTACACAATTTTAACAACTAAATTTATCTTTAAGAACGCTGAGGTGTTTTACAGAAGAAGAAGAAAACATTTTAAAACAAAAATACATATTAATAGTATATTTTGTGAACCCTAAAATATTTTAGTCTAAACTAATCTGTGTTATTTTAGTATTATTTATATAATATTTTTGTATTAATATTTTTTGTTATTAATAGTTCTAAAAGTTTTTGTTTTTATTATCAGTTTTAATCAGTTCAGTAAATATTATTCATATTAAATGTTACATTTAAAAATATATATATATATATTTCTAAGATTAAATGTCTTTTTACTTAATTTTAGTTAAAATTGTAGTTAAAGGCAACGTTTCTAATTTTCATTTAGTTTTTTTTTTATCTAATATTTATATTTTATTTAATTTCAGGTTTATTTCAGTTAATTAAAGTGATTTTTAATAGTTTTACTTTCAGTCAAAAATAACAACACATAACACCCTGTTCTCTACAGTCAGCTGACTACTCAGGGTTAAAAAGTTCTCTCTCTCCTGCTTAGCCAAAAGCTCTCTGTCTAATCCCATTGTGCTCCTGCTGATTAACACACATTGACAAGCACACAAAAGCACAGACACACACAAACACAGAGAGATCAGAATGTGCATGCAACCACAAACATTTACCGAAAAATAATCCTAACATTTCAATTGAAGCACAAACTACAAGCACAGCACGCACATAGAATAACATGCATCAAGAACAGACGTAAATTAGGCAAACCTGAGTCAGGCAATTTCTATAACAAAAAAGAGAGAAACGCCTCTTACCATTACCTAGTCAAGCCAAAGATCAGTATTGCATTACAGGGAGAAAGAGCATGAATACCTGAGAGAGCAATAAGGATTATGGGACGTCTCTGTGTGTGCGTCTAATCTAACCATACTTTGGGGCCAGAATTGCTGGATAATGTAAGTTAAGTAAATCTGACAAAACCAAATTTACAGTCTTCTTTTAGCATTATGATTTGGATTTGAGTTTGCATGTTGCCATACATTTTAGATCTGGCGAGTCCCCACATAAACAGCTAGGTGAATGTGTGTGTGTCGGAGTATTCAGAGGTAGGGGGTGTATAAACAAAGCCCGCTGTCAGTATTGAGTTTTGGGATGGAATGTGGATTCACTGAATCCTCGGATTCCTGAGGTTATGTAATGCCAGTGGAAAGAGCGCTGTGTCAATGTGACAGGCGCACCTCGCTCTTATAAACTTCACCTGTGAAGAACAGGTGTGCTTCAGTTCTATAGGCTACATGACACATTGCCCAGCCTTGTCTAAATGATCATCAGCAGTGCGATCAAAGTCCACGCAATTTTACCTCTATAATGCCATTCAAATATTGTTTGTGCTGTTGCTTCATATTAGCCTATAAAAGTTGCTAATATTTTTATGTTTTAAACATGCAAATAAATAATCATTTTAATTATTGCTGACATAAATACTTTTGGGAAACAAAGAGGAATCATAGGGAACAATGGCATTTCAATTGAAGTATTCCTGGAAAACCAGCTGAAGAGGAGCTTTAGCAAGGCTGGGAGAACAGCTAAAACCAACAAAGGCTGTTTTCTTAAGCATTTTGGTGGTTTTATGAGTCATTAATAGAGGAACTTGAGGTTTGTCGTCATCTAGTGGTGAGGTTTGCCTCTTTCTTTTGCTTTCTTTACTGTAAGCTATTACTGTACACGGTGTGTTGCTGCCGTGAGAATAAGATGAATATTGCTGAAAAGGAAGTCAGAATGGTTATTTGGCATTTAAAGGTGCCATTCCACACACACACACACACACACACACACACACACACACACACACACACACACACACACACACATTTTTGTTTTTGTAATAAGCAGGCCTAGTAACATTTACAAAACTGTTAGCTGAACGTCCAAATAAACAGTAACATCAGTAAAGACTCTGAACAAACGTTCTGTTAACATTACTGGAAGAACGTTTGTTCATAACTTTGAAAGAACCTTGCTAGAACATTAGCTAAAGTTCTTGTTAGCAGGGATCTTTCTGTCTAGTATGACTGTAAAGCAGTGGCATACCGCAGATCTAGGGGGGTCTTTTACGTCATACACGAGCGTAACCATCTGAACCAGGCTACCTCAGACAGCACACGTACATCTGCAAGATGTATATTAAAGATTGCTTGATCTGGAAAGCATCTGCTGTGTACAAATAATCTGACAAACCTCTGTAAGATGTCAGCTTTTCATACATTCTAAAACATAAACATCTTAAAGACATCTAATAAACGTCTATTTGACATCTGATAGGAAACATCCTACAGACGTGAGCAAACACTAGTCTTGCAGATGTAAATGCAGGTCTCTGTGATGTACATGTGCCAGAGTATGAGATTTACACACTGACAGCCACTTATTGTGGCCCATTTTTACACAGTTATTATTGCTTATCTATGTGTATGTGCGCCACCTTAGCCTACACTTGAAAGTGAACACAATAAAACCCACACTTAAGTAGTTTGTTTATCATAGCCTATCTGTTGTTCAAATGTTTGAGGTTTTTTTTAACTGTTATGAGCTTCATAATCGTTTTACTGTTGGCATTTAACTAAAAGCCAGTCTAACAGAAGGTTGGGGTTCTTAACCTCATACAATGTGAATGCACGCCTTCATGTGTGAAAAGTTAACTGCAAGCTATGCTGAGCCCACAAACACCGCGCGCGCTACAGAGGCAGACGCTTGAGCGCGTGTAGTTGTAGTTTCTCTTTTGTCAGATGAACCTCACCAGTTTCTGTCTTACTGCAGAGTTCAGCTTGTCTGGAACGGAAAACAAGAAACAGAACCCACTCGGCCAACAGACACAGCACGCGATGCTTCAGCCACATTTTTCACAAGTCATCTCCTGTGAGGACCTACAACTTGCCTTAAAGTGTGGATAGCGGCAGAGGAAAGCAAAAAAATATCAATTTATTGACCTTGGGAATGAACTTCAATACATCATGTGAGTATAGTTATTTACTATGTAACCACAGTTTCCGCCAAAATGCAGCGATATCCATATGATCGTGATAAAGTCAAGACTGTAAATTCAAGATAGGGTACTTACCTTTCGGACATATCATATGCCTTTTGTTTTATTTATCAAATATCTAGATAGCCTATAACGTTATATTAATTAAAATATTGTCGTTGTAACAGCATCTAGCTTGTCATATTTGTAATTTCTAGTTCATTCTTGATTTAAACATTCATTCAAAGTGGTAGGCTACATTTCTAAAGAAGAAAAAACAAAAAATAACAAATTAGGCAGCAATTAAAATGTTCAAATTTTAGTGTTGTTACTATAGAATAAATGAAGAAAAGATGACAAAACCAAAAAGAAAAGCCCCAGGGAGACCACATTTCCATGTACCGCTTCAACCGTGATATCATCAGATAATTTCCAGTGATAGGCGTTTGATCTCAAGTCTTCATACAGATTTAACCTATTTATGGGTACATTTGACCTTGTGATCGGATGGAAAATCAGTCCTCGAGTCTTAGAAGATGTATTCATCTGTTCGACCCACGAGAATTTCTAAGTAACATGCATCTTGACCATGTTTCTCAAGCACTACAGAAATTCAGTAGGCTAATTTGATAACGATACAAGGATGTGGTGAGTTCCTGTCAGTGGTTATTTGCATGTAGATTTTCCTATATTGTTTGTTTTAGATGTCACATAGTATATAGGAGCCTCATCTCTACAACTCAGGGCTGGTACTCCGAACTTAAAGACCTGTTCACAACTAGAAGGATAACTATAAAGATAACTTAAACTATAACTGTTAGCTTCTACACCACGGCACGATGAAGCTCTGTTTATTACAAGCACTGGCTGCTTATGTCATCTGACACTTTAAATGCTAGTGGTTTTTAAAGTTGGGTGGATTCTGTTTAGCTGTCAGTGTTTTTATTATTCATCAGCTGAGAAACAAAATCGTTGTTAAAGTTATTCCAATGATATCGTTGATTATTCCGGAGAGACAATGCAGGGAAGATTTAAACAATGTGTTTAGTTTCAGAGTTCTGAAAATGGAACCTCTATTTAGAACCATTTTGGCACATAGAGTAAGACATAAAAAACTATTATAAAGATATCAGCTTGATAAATGGGTTAAAAAAGCAGGATGTGCTTTCACCATGAAGCTACAAAAGCCTCAAACTAGAACCGTGATGTCACTAGTGTACATAGTATATTTAGTTCTTTATGTCACCTCAGAAAAACTGGTTTCTGTCTCGATTTCTTTTAACATATGTAAATATTAAAGACAAACACTTGTGTTTCAGCTCATCATGAGAACAATCACCATATGTTGAAATATAAAACATCACCCCACAGTCATCTTTGTTCATAAAAGAAATTATAATGCTAACTGTAATGAGTACAATATGGGTCTATAATTAATTCATAAAGTCTGCTATACAATCGTAGCTCTTAAAACCAGCTACACTGAGAAAAAATAAAATGATTCATTGAATTTACTTCTTTTTTTTTTTTTAAGGTAAGTGCACTTCAAAAATAGAAAATTCAACCATGGTTGCAATCAATTTATTTGATCTACATTTAAATAAACAAATTTAGTTGACTAACTTTCAACATTTTTTTTATTTTTTATTTAATGTAGCTAAAATAAATTGTTTGCAACCATTGAATTTGGTGTTTGTATTAATGTAAATATAATCTAGGTCTCTGAGAGGTTACATTGAATATTTAGTTTTAAATAATTCATGTCAAACTTTTATTACAAATGTCACCAACCTGTTGTACATTCTCACCTTTTACAAATGTATAGATACTGTTTGCGCCAAGTGTAGATAGCAAGAAATTACATCCTTTTTACACTTTTACACAATAGAAGTACTTATGTTGCAAATGAGTGTCCAACATGTTTTGTTTTAGTACAAAGCCTGCTAGTGTTCCTCTGAAAAAAAGATTAAAATTCCATAATCAGATTACTCACCTGCTCCAAACCTGTAGGACATTATTCCTGGAACACAAAAGCAATAGGCAGAATGTTTGTTTGTGCTTCTTTGCATTACAATGGCCATTAGAAATGTGAAGCTTTTTTGTATTTTAGTAATTTTTTATTAAATTTATTATTATTATAGTTATTAAACTCCTTTAAAATGTATTATTTAACCCATGAAGTTGTTTAAATCATCAATTGTTTTTAGGTTATGAACACTCTTAAAAACACTTAAAAACAAGGGTTGGGTAAATATAGGACACACAACACATTTTGGGTTAATTTTACCCAGCAAATTGGGTTGTTTGTCTAACTCAGCAAAATGGGTCGATTAATTTGCACTATAATACTAGCTTATTTTTTACTTCACACATGAATTCATGCTTACAGATTAACTTAAATCCTCTTTTCTAAAATACTCCACACAACCACTGGTTTGCATGATAACTTCCTTTATTTTCCTTTATTCATATTATTTACAGCATAGTGTATTTTAATATGTAGATATTATTTACAGCATAGTGTATTTTAATATGTAGGCCATACATATTGCCTGTATTTAAACACATTTAACAAACATTAGAAGTAAAAATAAAACATTAAACAAAAGTAATGGCGTACAACGACCATAACGGCACTGGTTCTAGTGACTGAGATGGAAACCTGTTTGGTGGGGAACTGCTAACTTCTGAACACTCATAGCCGAAATATGCCATGACTGACTCCATAACCTGCCCATAAACAAACAGTAAAGAGCTTTGAGGACATATTTTAATATCCAATATCTTTATAAAGTCTGAATAAAAATCATTTATTTTATGCAAAGCATCAGGCTTTTTTTCTGAATTTGCCACAATTGACACAAAACACGAAATGCACTCATTGTGTCATGGCGATATCATGAGGTGAATATGAGCTCAATGTGATGTGTGATTGACTTGAACTCCCTGAGGTTTGAAGTGGGACATTTCAACTCAAATGTTCCCACTTCTGATCTAGACTGGAACACCACACAAACATTGGGTTGTTGTGTCTGACCCAAGATCTGGGTAACACATAAACTACCCAAACACTGGGTTGTTACATTTGACCCAGGAGCTGGCCCATAGCACCCCTGATAGCACACATACGTCTCGGAGACGTCTATTTGATGTCTGCATTTACATCTGCAAGACATATTTTTTAGAGTGTTTGCTCATCTGCAATACGTCTATAGGACGTTACCTTTTAGATGTCAAATAGACGTCTATTAGATGTCTTTAAGATGTTTATGATTTAGAATGTATGTAAAACTGACATCTGAAAGACGTCTGTCAGACGTTTGTAGACAGCAGAGGCTTTCCAGATCAAGAGATCTTTAACAGACATCTTGCAGACGTACGTGTGCTATCTGTACGTCAACAAGAAAGATGTTAAAGCACCTGCTGTTCAGACAGACTTTGCGTGTGCACTTTCTTAGCTTTTTTTTCTAAAAAAATATCAGCATGTCCACAGAAAATGCTTCTTGTACAGAAAATGCGTTTGAAACAAAAACAGAATGGGCTGATTGAGAACACAGATTCACTTTTTAACAGTAGGTGGCGCTTATGGAACAGCCATTTAGCTACCTGTCTGTATCGACTGAAACCAAACATTCTATCAAATTCCTCCATCTTGTAAAAACACTGCCAATGTTTACCCTTGTTTTATCCCGTTTCCATTGTATGTCTCTGTGTATTTGTGTATCAGCCATTAGCTGTGACATAAGAACACATGAACACATGTTGAAATGAGTGCCGTGCCTGCCTGCATTGAGGAAATGAATAAAAAATAAATATTAAGTTGCAAAATTGCATTTGAGTGCAAAAACGGTGCATTTGAATTTTAGATGTGCATCAGGGAGTCTTATCAGTGTCGCACAAGATGTGGTGAAGATGATTGCCAAATACCCACACTTGCTGTCTTGGCCACTTGAGAGTGCGTGCCAAGGTCTTAAAAACGGCAAAGCGCAGTGCCCTTAACGCACACTAAAACCACACTATCCGGAGTGGTATTTGAGACTAAGTGTATCCCATCATGCTCTGGAAATAAATCGTGAAACTTTTTTCCTGAGATCTCGCGAGAGGTCACGGAAACCTTTCCAATGTAAGTTAATATTAACATAATAATTAGATATTACAAATAATTTGGTAGAAAACCTGTGTTTTTATGTTTTACTGGTGCAAAGATGAGTAGTGGTGATATTTATTTTGTACAACTGCTTTTTATAATTTAATTAGAAGCACCACAAATTAAAATTATGTTATCATGTTATAGGGACTACTGAACAGACATTTAGATGTTGATTTTAAAATGCAAAGTATTTCAAATTAAAATTCAAATAAATCTATGTAAACACTTGCATTTTTACACTATAATGTGTCCCATCAGGTAATGAAAAATTCAACACACACTTGTGGTCTTCATTCTCACTTGGGCCAAATATAGGAAATACGTCATATAAGTTTTCAAGTGATGGTCAAGTGCAAAGACCGCAAGTGTGGGTATTTGGACAAGGCATTAGTTAGTGCTGTTGTTGCGTTTTAATGTCCAGTTGAACTGACGAGATGTGCCACTGCTGCATTTTTCATTCAAAATATTAGAGAAAAATAGAAGCTCAATGTGGAGAAGATCTGGGTTAGGTTTAAAACCAAAACAAACCATTCACACAGAAGGCATATTCAGCACATTTTGAAGGCGGACAACTTCCATTCAGTTCTCATTTGTTTTCAAATGCGATCTGAAAGCTGTTTGTATTAAGCTATGCATAATTACATTATTCTGTTTTGTTCATATTAGTTTGTGCAATTTATGAAATTATATTTGATTTATATATGTTAGTTTAGACGTTTCATTGCACTAAATAACAATTTAATGTACTGCATTATTTTGCTTATTGCACCCTCCTCTGGCCTCTGGAGTCAAGCCAAAAGTTTATTTAACACTTATTTAATATGTATAAGAAAGGATATATTTGTTTACATTTTATTGTGTTCTACTGTTAAAACTAAAATTATTTGTTGTTTGTCTTATTCATTTGGGTAAATTAAAAATACAGTGGTTAAATTTAAACCTTTTTTCTACTGCTCTTTGTTTAAAAAAGTTATAAAAAATGTTCAATAATTATCGATACCGAATGATATGAAAAATTATATCATTATATCATTTTTTTTAGATATATCCCCCAGCCCTATTTTAATGTTTACAAATAGGGCCTATTCACTTTCATTGTTTTGTGCTTCTGTGTTGCTCAACATTATGCTGTAGTATTGAGCTTTAAAGGTACAGTATGTAATACAGTATGTAATACCATCTAGCGGTTGAATTGGGTACTGCAGTTCAAATTCAAAATATTGCAAAGTTGGTTCTCCCGCACCCTCCTCCTCCTCAGACTCGATGCTCAAGCAGGTTGCCAGATTGAGGGCATGCAACAGGAGCGATCACAATTGACAATGGAAGGCGACAAGCCTTACAATTTAAGTTGCTGAGTTGATTTATCCACGTTTTAATATGCCTCTGATCATAGAGCTTTTTAGATGTATGCTGAGGCTTTTTAGGTTGGTTAGAATTAGGGGTGCTCCGATTGATCGGCTACCGATCACTATCGGCCGATAATCGCTTTGGGATGTTTGATCGGCGGTCTCTATAAAGGCCGATCTCAAAAAAAAAAGATGATGATGCGCCTGCTGTCAGAGGTTTGGCATGACATGCAGCTGTACCATCTCAGCCTCTCTGGCGTGGGTTAAATAATTATAATGCTGAAGGTGAGGTACAATTCATATTTCTTCATTAAATAACTTAAAAGTAATTTGAAAAGTTTATGTGAGACAAACACTGATTTCACAAACATCGTGAGTGAATCACCACGCGTGCTCTCTTTCTCTCTCAAAATGCAAATGTGTCGCATCGTCACTAAAGTTTATAAATTGCATTTATTTTTAATTCTTGCTGGTGTTTAAACCAATCAGCACTAGTGTGCTCTCCTGGAGACCTTGCGCTCATGCACACTCGCAGCGCACACACATAATGCCAGGTTCACATTACTCCGTTTGCCGTGCGTAACTATGTGGTGTGTATTTTTTCCGCGCTCATGTTAATGGATTAAAGCGTTCACACTGCATACGAATGCGGTCCGGCAGTGTGATCCAGGAGCAGTGCGTCTGCAGCAGTGCAGAGATCGTTTCCGCTCCGAGTCTAATTTGCTGTGCTGCACGCACTGAATTATAGTAACAGCGCATTGTTTGTGGTAAATATGAACATGGATTGACACGAAAATGTAGTAACTACACTATAAATGCTTATAATTAAAGTCTACTGTGTTTCACAGTCAACACATATATAGCTTTTTGGCTAGGTCTATATTCAAAAGCATTCATGAATTATAATAATTTAAGTTTGTATAGTGCACTTTCTCGTGAATTTTCAAAAATTGGGGTGACAGTTAAGGGGTTAAAGGAAAAGAGCACTTTTAGATAAACAAGGCAATAATAGTTGACACTCGTGGAGGTAGTAAAACAAAGTTCTTTATGAACCGCAGGATTGCTTGTAATAAAGAATTAAATGCAAAAGAAAATGCAGTAGAGCTGACTGTTTCTGTCAATGGTAAGTTTTAATTTAGAATGTTTGTGATAATGTAAGAAAAGTAGCTTAAATGTTTTGCCACTTGCTTGAGCAACTTAATATATCAATCTAGAAGTAGGCCTAAATGCAAAAGTAAAAAACATTGAATAATGTGTTTCTTAAGTCTATGAAAGATTGTTTTACTGTACTGTGTAAAAAAAGAATCACGATGCTCAAAAAGCATTTTAAGTAACAATGTTTGGATTTGAAATCAAAATAATGGATAAATGTTGCGTTTGCAGTAAACAGCCATGGATCAGTAGCAGACTCCCGTGTGAAAGCACAGTCAGTGCTGCTTCTGCACCGCTCACGTAGCGCACATGGACTGCATACACACTGCAAACAGAGTATGTGTGAACCTCACATACAGCTCACGAAATCATGCTTGTGCTGTGTGCAAGCTATTGTGCAACAATTGTACGGTTGTCAAAACAATAATGTAGTGCATTATCAAACACTTAGGTGAGATAAATATATATATATATATAAAATTTAAAAAATCCCCTCTCATAAGTTATCTAAGAGGGGAATTCGTTTTCAAAAATGAAACTCAGGCCCTGAGTAAATGTCTAAAAATAGATTGATTGATTGATTGATTGGATCATCACTATAAATAATTATACATGTTGAAAAGAAGGCTTTAAAAAGACTGGTATCGGTGATCGTATCGGCGGATACTGCTTTCTGTGATCGGCGATCGGCCTCAAAATTCCTGATCGGAGCACCCCTAGAATCTGCAACTCTGACCCAGTTCGTTTGCTCGTTTCCATGGCTGCATGCAATACGCTGAGTTTTACACTAACTGGCAACCTGGGGTGTTGAAATACTTTTGGCAGTGGGTGGAACCAAAACAATTACAGACATTCTGACACCGAACACACATTTAGAAGTAGAATAACTATAGCATTGTTTTTTGTAGAAACACAAAGCATGTTTCCTAATTATCTGCAAACATATTATGGAATTTTTATGCTTGAGTACAGTCCAAAAGTTCCATACAGCACTTTTAACTTCACTATTTCTACAAAGTCACCTCTTTCTTTCTCTCTCCCGTACAGACGACTGTGATTGGGTATGTTGGGTCCAGAGGTGTGTGTATGTGCCCATTCTGGTTTTCGGTTTCCCTCTGATCCTGGCCGCGCTGTGGCAGCTGCTCTTCCGCATTCGACGCTGGAGCGAATCTACGGTTTACCTCAGCAACCTGATCATCAACGACAGCCTGCTGATGCTGTCCCTGCCCTTTAAAATACATGCCTACAAGCAGCACTGGAATCTAGGCCAGACTTTCTGCTCCCTGCTGGAGAGCCTGCTCTATGTCAACATCTACGGCAGCATCATGCTGAGCGTATGCATCGCGGTCGACCGATACATCGCTCTACAGTTTCCATTCGCTGCACGCCGTTTGCGATCTCCACGCAAGGCAATGCTCGTGTGCCTAATCTTGTGGATGGTGGTCTTTGGATGCAGCTTCCCCATCTACAGACTTCACGATAATACAGCGAACAAAACATTGTACTGCTTTGAGCAATTCTCCAACTCAACTTGGACGAAAAGTTGGATTCTGGCATCTATGGAAACAGTGTTTTGCAGCAGTGCCTTGGTGATGGTGTTCTGTTCCGTGCGCGTGGTGCAAATCCTGCACAAACTGAGGGAGCGCTACCCTGGAGATTCCAAACTGCGCAACAACAAGAGCATGAAGATTGTTCTCAGCAACCTGGTGGTCTTCCTCACATGCTTCATTCCTTACCACATAGCAGCGCCCATATACTTCCATGCCAAGACAGGCAGGTGGCAACAAAGCACTATCGATCATCTACGCTACTTTGTTCACATAAGCATATGTATTAGCAATGTGAACATCTTGGCAGATGGCGCATGTTACTATTTCATCCTTAAAGAGAACCTGGAGTCCGCGCAGCGAGAGAGGAGAATGGCTATACGTGTCAGAGAGACACGCATACGTGGATCAAAGACTTTAACGTTTGGAGAAATACATAATGGTACGCCCAAAGCTGTTGACAATAGGGAAATATGTGTGGATACTGGTTTTACGTAAAGATCTACACCAAAACTCATGGAGAGCAAATGCAAGGATGATTAATCCTACACACAGCAAAGGAAGACAGTAAGACATGCTCGTATAGTTGAGTATGCAGGCGGATGGGAAGTATATACACACACAGGATGTGTGTTTACATGTGATGTAGGTGCATTTTTGGGTACAAAATCGCAGTATGCACTCTGATGCACTGGAATTTTATCACTGCTTTTAATCTGAAACCATCTAACAAAATTGAGTGGTGAATCACATAGCACAAAGGAAATGGTTTAAAGTTTATATGAGCCATGAAATTAACATTTTGCCATTTTGGAGTAAATTTTATGTTTACTTGACTTTTTTTTTTTTTTTTGCATTGTGACATTATTTTAAGACAATTAAGCTCATTTTACCACCTTAATTATTCTTAAATGATGATTCTCATCACTGTCATACATGTCATTTTTATCCATCTGTGTTACTGTAAAAATACAGTTTGCAAATTAAAATCAATTAATTTTAAATGAAGGCAGTAAAACAAAGAATATATAAATAATTTCTCATTACTGTATCATTAAAATTATTAGAAATAATAGAATAGAATATCTAATTATTCTAATACAATAATAGAAGAATAGAAGTTATTGATTTTATACCGCCTTTAATTTATTAAAAGCTGATTTTAATTTAATGTATACAGTAATACGGATGAATAAAAATTGTATTACAGTGATAAGAATCATCATTTAAGAATTCTTTTAAAAAGACAGTAGTGGGAATTGGGTGGTAAAATGATCTTAGTTGTCCTGAAAATAATGTCACAATTAAAAACAAAATCCTAAAAGAGTCCTAATTGTAGGTTACATTTTATTTGTGCAAAAAAATTCTTTTCTTTTTTTTTTTACCTGATGTAATCAATGGCAATATTTTGAAACCGGTTTTTGGTGTTAGGAATGTGGATGTTTTCATGATTTGTTTGGCTCCAACTCCCATATTCCTCTTTTCATCAGCAGAGGACGCACTTTCAGCTTTCAGTTTTTTTTTAATCATGGTAAAGCTTGTCAGTCAACAGGTGGTTCATAAGTTACATTAAATAAGTTCAGTGACAGTGTTTATATTAAAAGAAATGATTAACTTTAATGCTATCTTCCTGCCATAGATTAAAGTTTAAGTTGATGTCAAAGGTTCCTCTAATGAAGCAGATGCATCTTATGTGAAATGTACATAGAAATGTGCTACGAGAGAGTAAAGGTTAAATGCAGTTGACAGGGAGTGTCTTGTTTTACAGCAGGGAAGTGTGACAAAACGCTACATTTCATTTTTGAACCAGATAAATGTTGCTCTACTTATACACTCTCAGAAATAAAGGTACAAAAGCTGTCACTGGGGCGGTACCTTTTCAAAAGGGACATGTTTGTACCTAAAAGGTCCATTTTGGTACCTTAAAAATACACATTAGTACTTAAAGTGTACATATTTGAACTTAATAGGTTCAAAAGTGTACCTTTTGAAAAGCTACCGCCCCAGTAACAGCTTTTTTACCTTTATTTCTGAGAGTGTAGATATACTTCCATGTGTTTTATCATTTTAAAAAAGATGATGCTGGTTTAATGTAGCTGACTCTTTTTATAAAAATTTAGCTTGACTCTAATTATCTATTATACATTTTTAGTATTTTAGCTTCAGCTACAATTTTTGAGGTTCCTCACGAAGAACTGGTAGGCACTTCTGATTTCTGTTGTCTCAATCTCACATTGTCTGTGTTCATGTTATTTATTGCAATAAATAAGACTTTGTATTAAAATATGTGTGCTCCGTTTGAGGCATATTCATTTCAGCTTTATCAAGATGATTGCCAGTGTGCTACATGAAATCAACCTATAAAATATAAACCACGAGAGTGCATATTTTTAGCTGTGGGAACGTGTTGAAGCACAGTCACAAGTGCTCTCAGTAACGCTCTCAGTTCAAATAGTTTACTCTAGCAGTAGTTTTGTATGAATGCAATATAACCACACTGACATGTATTCTCTTAAAGGTTGAAAGTTTATTCTACTTAAATATCAAGTTAAATTTTATAGGCTATATTAATCTACAATTTATTAACCCTTATATTTACAATATTTGTTGTCTAAAATCATTTGACTTTGGGCTGTAAAAAGTAAGATACAGAAACATCCTCATATAGATGAGCATGCAAGTCGATGTGAAGTATATACTCAGTATAGGTGTCTAATGTCACATTTGTGTACATGTGAAATAACTGATTTGTATAAATGTGAAACAGAAATTATTGTAACAGTCTTACTCTTGAGTGGTTTTATATTGTTAGTACTAGTAGTAGGCCTAGTGTTTTCTCACATAACACTTAAGGATAATGGTTGGAGTGAAATTTAGGTTTACTGAACATACACCCCCTTTCAAAATGAAATGTTGAAATGTTTCTTCAAGTACATAATAATACCTGTTTAATATAGCTGGTTCCCATGTGACGTCATAGTGTGACAACATGTCCCAAAAGGTCAAAATGAGGTCAGTGAACTGTACAGTTTTTTTCTGGACATAGAGAGTGGAATTGTTTGTAGTTAATGAAGTTTGCCATTAAAAATCAAGCTACCGTGAGAAATAGGACAGGCTCCTCTAAAGAGGCGGAGAAACCCCCTCACCTTATTCCACGTGCTTCCTCTTCAGTCGTTTCATTGCTCGCTGGGTTCCCTCAAAACCACTTTACAATCCACCCAGAGGTCAATCAAAATCTAAGAGGCCAACTTCGACCCAACCTTTCTGATTTTATACGCCGTCCTGCTCTGAAAAATGAACTTGTCTACGGATTTGAGTACGACGAACTCATGCACAACTCTAGACTCTTCGAACCGGTACCTGGCGTCGGCCGTGGTGTATGGCCTGGTCCTGGCCGTGGGTCTACCGCTCAACACGTTGTCCCTGTGGATCCTGCTGCGCACTCACGGGTTCCGGTCACCGTGCGCCGTGCTCATGGTGAACCTCGCCGTGTCCGACCTGCTCCTCGCGCTTTCCCTGCCGCTGCGCGTCTACTTTTACGCAACGCTCCAGTGGCCGTTTGGAGCGGCCACATGCACCACTGCCTTAATGATGTTTCGCGTGAACATCAGAACGAGCTGTATCTTCATCACTTTAATCAGCGTGGACCGGATGATCGCCCTGGTCTTCCCTCTGCGCTCCCGGTCTTTGAGAACCTCCGCGTGCGCGTTGAAGTGCTGCGCGGTCGTTTGGATCCTCATCACCATCCTTTGCATCCCAGAGATTATAAGACTCTACGGCGCCCTGAAGGGGTGTCCAAACATACCGTGCTTTGAGGTTCAAGCGAGCCCCGAACACTCGCGAGTCATTCCGCTCTCACAGGCGATATTTTTATTAGTTCTCCTGCTGGTCAATATCGTCTCCACAGTCGTGGTCATAATCGTACTGAGGAAGCGTCCCAGCGATGGAGCGGCCAAGGTGAACAACAAAATGAACGTGATATTGATTTTTGTAGTCAACATGTTGGTGTTTATTATATTTTTCCTGCCGTTTACCTTACAACTCTTGACTACCAATGACGACGATAACGGCGAGGTTATACGAGCTCTCGTCTGCCTGGCGAGCGTCAACTGCTGTCTGGATCCGCTCATCTACTACTTCTCTCTGGACTCGTTCTGGCAGGACAAGGGTAAAAGACAAACGGATGCAGGCACTTATTCCCTCAGCAGGTCGATGGAAATGTCTTGACAAGTTGAGAACAGTTAGGATAAACAATAGCCTAACAACGGAGCCGTCAATAGGACGTGGAGATGGATAAAAATGTAAGATGGAAGGGAAATTATGTTACAAAGTTTTTTCGCTCTTTCGCAAAAAAGCATTGCGTTCCCCTGAGAAAATTTGAGTTTGCTCCCAAAAGTATTGAATTAGAGTGAATTGCGGGCAAATTGGGATACTTTTGAGATGACTGGGGAAAATGTTATTCACTCCCGTAAGGTTATTTTGTTTCCATCACAAAAGTTTTGCGAGCGAACACAATTTCTCGATGGAACGCAAAACGTTTTTCGAGAGAACGCAACGCTTTTTTCTTCTTCTTCTCACCATCACCATGTCCCTCGATACAGCAATATAGAAAGTGGTAGGACTCTTTTGACAAAGTAAATATAGGTATTGTTCAAAACTTTTCTGGACACTTTATGAGCATCAAAGTGGAACATGTTCTTGGTTAATATGACAAACTACTACTGTGGTTAATCTTCCAGAACACCTGTTTGAATTTGAGAACTTATTTCATTTATCCACTAAAATGTTCCTGAGCAGATTAAACGGCAAAGTTGTTAGATAGCCTATTTTGTTTAAATGTCTCATTGAAATCTCAAAATTTGCACTGTGGTATGTTGAACCTGTTAGGTAGCCTAAGTCACATATTGATTATACATATTAATCTTTAAATGCATTTTTTATGTACTTGAAATTTAGGCTTATCTGTGGTGAAGCCTCATGTAAAGACTTTCATAATATCTCCAAAAAAGAAGTGTTATAAATTGCTGATAATGTATAAAACACGTTTTAGTTTTATATGCTTATTTATTTTGAGGATGATGGCTAGTGAACCACACTGAAGATATGCATTTTTTCCACTTCCTGTGTTACCAAGGTACAAAAACAACCTCTTTCAATGCGTTTGTTTTTTAAACATTTTGCCTTGAGAACACTTCAGAGGAACTTTTACAGTATGTGCATCTTTTGTCAAAGCATGTCAGTCTCAACCACATGAATTTGCAGTTACAAGGTGTCTGGTTCCATCTAAATTAGTCAACATGAATGTCTCTGAGGACATCTGGGGATGCTGATGCTTAATTATAGGAATGTTGGCTTCGGACATCATGAAGATATTTTAGATGAAAACAAACATATCCCTTTTTGTCATCATCATTGCTATCATAGATGTTTACCGCTGAGGTGGTTTCTTCATATAATACAGTTACAGTTATGGCTGCAGTGGTTTATACAGTGTTGTAATAAATGTGCCTGTCGTTAAATCTGCCATTATTAATGTGATGACAGAAATCTGCTTATTTTGTATAGTTGATGCAGATGATTTCAAAGCACTTTTTTTTTTTGTAATCGTGAATCTGAGGTTTCAGTGATTCCTCAAGTAAGGTGTCTTTTATTATGTGAACTAAATGTTGTTGCATTAGCTTTTTTTTTTTTAATGTTATATTAAAAAGGAGTTTGTATTAATACCCTTGGTTTATGTTTCAAGATTCACGGTTAACACACATTTAAATCTGTCTGATCGGTTGATTTGCAGGTGTCATATTTTCATGTTGAGTCATGTTTCCTTCTTTTTGTCCCCCAGACTTCCTGTGTACTATGTGACAAATACTTTAACTAAATACGCTAAATACAAAAAAGATTTTAATATGCCTGTCAAATAATGAGCAGCAGTGTAGATTTCATACAATTTTTAGATAAACTAATGGAAAAATAGTGTGTTTTTGTTGTCTAGCTGCCACAAATCTAATAATCTTATATAATCCTAATAAACCCGTTTGATGAAAAATGTTTAGAAGTCTTAAGCATGACTTAGCTGCTAAGAATTTGTCCTATAAACTGTGTTTAGATTTTGTAAACTAACACTGCTGATGCATGAAACAGCAGGACTGGAACTATGCCGTGTTTGAAAGTTCTTTTCGTTTTGTGGCATATTTCATCAGCTATAAAATAACTTCAAAGTATCTTCACATGGATGGTCAAAATGTCGGAAACAAATATCTTAAAGGAATAGTGCATCCAAAAAATTTTTGAAAATTGAGTCTACATCTAAGATGTAAGGGAATTTGCTTGTTCATCAGAACAGATTTGGATAAATTTGACATTACATCACTTGCTCAGCAATGGATCCTCTGCAGTGAATGGGTGCCGTCAGAATGAGAGTCCAAACACTTGATAAAAACATCACAATAATTCACACCACTCCAGTCCATTTTCTCCAAAACGCATCTAGATCTTAGATGGCCTAAGGGTGAGTACATTTTCAGCAGATTTTCTTAATTGGGTGAACTATTTCTTTAAGTATTAGTTATTATATTGCTCTCTGCATTTTTGTCAGTAATATGTAGAGTTCAATCACATTAAAACTTTTTTAAAGAAATAGTTAACAAAAACATAAGTATTTGGGTTACAATTTATTTTGAGTTGTCCTTGTTACAGTGTAATTATACATGTAAGAACTGTGTAATATTAATTAACTACGTGTACTTACTTTACGGTTAGAGTTACGATTAGGGTTTGGCTTAGGGTTACTTGCATGTAATTATGGATAATTTATTGTTATTATAATACGTCACATGTAACAAGGACACTTTAAAATAAAGTGTTATCGAATATTTTGTTATTTACTCACCTTCACATTGTTCCAAACCTAAAAATTCTGCACAAAGTTCCTTTTCATACAATAACAGTTTATAGTGACCAATGTCTATTAAGCTACGAAAATTGTCCAATTTGTAAATTAATTATTTTTTAACAACCCACTCACTAACTCAATTTTCCACTCACAGTGTTTCTCAGGTTAACAGATTTTGAGATGGAATGTTAACAGTGAATAATTTTTCAGTTTACTCATCACATAAAGCTATCACATGACTGCAAAAGAATATTTTTATGGTGCTTTTTGTCATTTTGCATCATTGCGTGAAAAAAAAAAAAAATCTTGTTTCACAGAAGAAAGTTGTATGTTTGAAAAGTTGATTTTTGATTGATCTACTCCATTTGATTGAATTATTTATATCATTTCCTCTCAGATTTATGTATGTTTTTACAATCTAACCTGAAACCTCAGACTGAGCTGAGAGGATGGGCATATCAAACCAAGATGATGCAAGATAATTTCAAAGTCATGCATGAGAATAACCGTTTTTAGTGACATGTATTCCACACGTTTCTCATTTCCCCTTTCTTACAGTTTCAATGAGTACAAGAGGACTGATACAGACTTCCTCTGGGCGTTGAAGAAGATTCCCTGCTGATTTAACGTCAAAATCAGCAACGATGTGTGTTCTGTTTATCACCAGGATATTTTTCTAGAACCTGCTGAGGGTGGAAAACAAGCAGTTATGCAACATAAACTGCAATTTTTGTATTGTGCAATTGTTTTTTTTTTGGCCATGCTGTCAATGTTTCGTAAAAGAAATGACAAAAAGGATGTGGCATAGCTAGGTCTTATTGGTTTATTTACATGTTTGCTTCACCCAACTAAACAAGATTTTTAACTTCAACACACACATAAACACGAAGAGCTTTTGAGATTGTATACATTAGTCCAGGGCATGAATCTGGCCTAAGGCTTTGCTCATATGATAAGAAAATACTCAAACAATGCATGTGTTGTCTTGAAAAGCATGCAGAGAGAGAAAGAAGAAAAGAGGAAGTGGTACAGGAAGCATGTTGTAGAAGCACTAAGGTGGATATCGAGATAACGTAGTTAACGAACACATGTGATAAATGTAATGATGGAAGCGATTTTTCATCAGACTGGCACTAGGATCAGTTAGGATATTCGTGAGTAGTGATGCACCGAAAGAAAAGTGAACACACAAATCAGGGCAAATTTTCTTTTTGCAAAAGAAGACTCTTTACCTTTGCAAATGTGTTGCACAAGCAAACTCTCTTTATAATAATGTGCTTTCAACCACAAGATAAAAATACTAAGAAAATTATTTTTGCAGTTCAGAGATTGGATATTAGAGTAATACTTTCTGATAATATTTTTCGCATCATTTTATGGTATTTTTGGCCACAGTTTCGGTGCATCTCTATCCCAGAATAGATCTAAAAACACACAAATACATAAGAAAGCAAAGAGCAGTTACACGCAGGTACGAGCATGCAGGCATTGTGCAGCTTAATGCCCATGTAATCTTCTCATTTAAAGACTTCAGATGCTACTGTTACATTTTTAAATGCATCAATTTGAAAATGCTCATTATTGCAAATATGCAGAAACAAACTGTTCAGACATTGTCAAGGGAACATTTGTAATGAATTACTAGGTACAGAGAGAGAAGTACAAAAAGAGAGAAATGGGGTGTAAAGACATGAAGAATTAGAGGTAAAGAGTGTGATTTTCAAAGGTGTGTGGCTACCGAGACCAGAGGGCGTGGTCTCATCAGAAATAGGCGGGGCAAAGTGACATGCCTATGGAGTCTCACAAATCATTGTCTCCACCACGAAAGTGTTCTCAAAGTGACGGATTCGGTGACAGTTCTGCGCATCACGCTTGGTGATACCTAACAGGAAAAATATAAAATAATGTGAACAAAAATAGTTATAAAATACCAAGGTTATAATTAACAAAAGCTAAAACTGAAACTTAAACTTTTTCATTACCTGAAATAAAATAAAATACAAAGAACTTTCCTCATTTTAAGTTAGTTTACCTTGATGTTCTAAAATAACCAAAACTAGTCTCTTTTATAAATAAAACTAAAATATTATATTAAAATATAATTAAATATTAATAAAAACAATATTATCTCTGGTTATGATACTAAAATGACACTATCAATCACTTGCATATTAGAAAATAATTCATATTCATACTTTGATTTCGTCATTTGAGTCACCTGTGCCTCATTAATTATCCTCATTTGCCTCCCTATTTAAGTTCTAGTCTTTCCTGTGTTCCCGGTATTGTCGATGTCTATTGTGGATTACCCTCTGTGTGGATTTATTAAATACTGTTTGCCTTCATTCATCTTCTTTGTGCGCTCATTTTACACCGTAGCATTACAATAGTGTACAAGAAATATGGGATATCGAATTGTATAAAACAATATAAAATAGGAACTAACAATTGAATATACATGGATCATAATTTCATAGCCTGCCTCCATGTAATTGTCCCAGTTTCCCAAAAGTTCATGGTTGTCATGGACATTATCATATTATATTTCCACAAAAAAGGTCTTCGTGAACCAGGGAGAAGCAGATTGCTTAATACAGGAAGCCATACCGTGGGTGTTACTTAATTGTTCCGCTAATTAGCTGCAATGAGCCATTAAGCTAGATGTCAATCAGATTTGTACGGCAGCTGTGAAGCCACACAGGAGCACAGTTTCCTCCCACCAAGAAGATGAAGAATTAATTATGGCGTAATATTGTATTGCCAAATTGGGCTTGTAGCTTGTTGCTTGTTGTTGAGATGCAAAAATGTATACCATAGTTTTTAAAAATTAAGATATTTTTATTTAATGTTTCAGTTTTAGGTGAACCCATTAAATATGATGTAATTATTATCTAATTTCAGTCACATGATATGATGCACTCTATTGGAAACAGCCTTTGACTGATCCATATTAGTTGACCACTACTATTCACACTAAAGAAAAAGACAACAACATGTTAACTTACGACGGCGTGAGGTGCGGCGACGGAGCCTGTACGTATCTTTACCGTTACACAGACGGTAAATAAAGCGGCCGAGCTGATGCATATTATTAACACGACCAGTCACGACCATCTCTTCCTGGACAATGTACGTCTGGGGGAGGTAAGTCCCTTTCTACAAAAAGATAGAAAGGCAACATCATCAAATATATATACACTGAACAAAATTATAAAATTTATAAAATATACTTTTTTTGCCCCCATTTTTCATGAGCTGAACTCAAAGATCTAAGACTTTTTCTATGTACACAAAAGGCCTATTTCTCTGAAATATTGTTCACAAATCTGTCTAAATCCTTTTATTGTGGCCAGCCTAAGGCACACCTGTGCAATAATCATGCTGTGAGGTGGATGGAGTATCTCGGCAAAGGAGAAGTGCTCACTAACACAGATTTAGACAGATTTGTGAACAATATTTGAGAGAAATAGGTCTTTTGTGTACATAGAAAAAGTCTTAGATGTTTGAGTTCAGCTCATGTAAAATGGGGGCAAAAACAAAAGTGTTGCATTTATAATTTTGTTCAGTGTATATAGTTCACATTTCAACTGCCTTTATATACAAACAATACAGGTACCTTGACGTTGATGAGCAATTCCCAGAGGTTACGTGGTGGCATGACCACAGTGGTGTTGAGCTCAATGACATAGCACTTATCTAAGGCAATGTCATGGTAAGCTGTCAGACCCTAAAAACCCAAATGCAACACATGAAAACATATTCTGCTGATGTATTAGTATAAGTACATATAACGAGAGCTAAGTGTGTTACCCTGTTGAAATCATGAATGATATCAGCAGGGTCTGTGTTGCTGAAGTCAGGCACAGGTATGCTGATTTGCTCGTAGTTTTCCTTCAGGTAGATCCCAACGCTCTCCTCCAGCTCGTGAGATCCTCGCAGTGGAGCAGCCACTGAATCCTCATACACGACACGGCAGTGGAACCGACTCTGATCCGGAACCTGAATAACCATCACATACAATACATGATTTTAAATTATATGATATGCTTCAATTTTTTGCTTATGAAAATAAGATTTCCATTGATGTATGGTTTGTTAGGATATCTGACCGATATACAACTATTTGAAAATCTGGAACCTGAAGGTGCAAAAAAATCCTAAATATTGAGAAAATTGCCTTTGAAACTGTCCAAATGAAGTCCTTAGCAATGCATATCAATATATTTACGGTAGGAAATTTACAAAATATCTTCATGGAACATGATCTTAACTTAATATCCTAATGATTTTTGGCATAAAAGAAAAATTATTTTGATAATTTTGACCTTTGCAATGTATTTTTGGCTATTGCTACAAATATACCTGAGCTACTTATGACTGGTTTTGTGGTCCAGGGTCACAAACGTGATAAAGATAAGAAGTTGTATACCCCGAAATAGTAGTTAGAATACATTGTTATTTTCTATTGAGTTGTCCTTGTGAGCAGTGTTGGGGAAAGTTACTTTTAAAAGTAATACATTACAGTATTGCGTTACTCCATAAAAAAGTAACTAATTATGTTACGTAGTTACTTTTTATGGGAAGAAATGCATTATATTACTGTTGCATTACTTTTTCTCATCTGGGTTGGGCTTGCTTGTTTGTTTTTAATATAAAAAAGCTCTATTTTTGGCTCTTTCACGCCAAAAGGGAAATGAATAAGCCGCCTGAAGCAGGCTGAAAGAAATGTAAATTCAAAATTCACGTCTGTACAGTAGAGGATGCGGCTCAAACAAACCTTTCAGCTGTGCTGTCATTCTGGATTGCAGAAAAATAGGATGCAGGAGAACAAAGTTCAACACTACAAACACATTTTATGTTTATCTAAAGTCATTTTTGCTTATTATTATGGTTGAATTGGATTATCGAAGGTCAGCAGCAAGGACATTGGTTAATAAAATGGGATTAAATATATAAAGGATAAATATATGTGACCCTGGACCACAAAACCAGTCTTAAGTCGCTGGGGTATATTTGTAGCAACAGCCAAAAATACATTGTATGGTTCAAAATGATCACTTTTTCTTCTATGCCAAAAATCATTAGGATATTATGTAAAGATCATGTTCCATGAAGATATTTTGTACATTTCTTACCGTAAATGTATAAAAATTTCATTTTTGATCAGTAATATGCATTGCTAATAACTTCATTTGGACAACTTTAAAGGCGATTTTCTCAATATTTAGAATTTTTTGCACCCTCAGATTCCAGATTTTCAAATAGTTGTATCTCGGCCAAATATTGTCCGATCCTAGCAAACCATACATCAATGGAAAGCAGCTTATTTATTCAGCTTTCAGATGATGTATTAATCTCAATTTCAAAAAATTTACACTTAAGACTGGTTTTGTGGTTCAGCATCACATATGTATAATATATTTAATTATTGCAGGTTTTCGTCATATTCTGAGTTTGCATTTCAGTTTTTATTCATTTTGACGAATACTGAATCTGTTTTTGTGCAAGTGAGTTGAGTAAATGCATGTTCACACTTATTCTAGAACTACAGTAAGCATCATGTTTACACAGTGCACTTACTCCCTATTTTTCTCAACACAGGGACAGGAGAGCTGTCAGTCAATAAAAGGGAAAACAAAGTAATAGTACAAAGTAGTAGTTTATGAGTGAGTCATTGAATCATTCACTCAAACAACTCAAAAACAAATCACATAGCAGATGGATCACAGCAGCGTGCCTTTAACAAAACATTTAAGCACTTGCTGAGACAAAAATAGAAAACAAGACCTAACAGAAGCTTCAGTTTAACTAATACAGTCATAATTGTGAGTGTTAAGCCTTCTACACACTGCACGATTTTAGCAATCCTATAAGATCAATGCAAATCACACTGTGTGACATGAATCTAATAAACTTGAATAAGACATGCATGTAGACTACGATGATGACACATATTAACTTGTACGCTACGATGCATGTTTCTATAGAAGAATAAAATGTCATCAGTATGCGCTAGTGGTAAACAAAAAGAGCATGATGAATCACACTTTAGCAGTTGTAGTTTTGCTGGGTGCTTAAAATAGTGGAAGCAGCAAAAGAGGAAGGGATAAGAGCTTGAGGAAAGCAGTTTTATGTTTTAGCGCCGTGTAAACGTGGGTTTTAGCTGCAAACACTCTGTGCAATGAATGATCATGCTGCATTTCTGACACTGGCAGAAAATGATCGTTAGGCTATCTTTGGTCGCAAGACCGTGACAACGGCTGTCTTTGAACGGTTCTCACTGTACGACACAGGACCACCGATTAGGAGCCACGATCACAGAAACCACCACGATTGTTTCACGATGCCAATCTTTCATCTGGGACATCCAAAAATCGTGCAGTGTGTTTTGGGCTTTATGCCACTCATATAATTGTGTGCTACCTGAGGAATGATGTAATAGCGGTAGATATAAATTGAAGCATATATCAAACTGCAGGTGAAGACAATCAGTGCAGTTGTCAGACAGCAAAGTCCACTCAGAGAGGAGCGTTTCCGTCCGACAGGCAAGACCAGCTCCTCGTCCACCTACAAATACACACACACATATTTTTATATCATATTAGGGGCATTTACGAATTTTTATTTCCTTTAGCATACTACTACACCCTAATTTGAATGAAGACATTTAGCCCCTTTATGAAGTTGTTTTCATCATGAGCTCCTCCCACAGGCCTCCACAAAGTAGGTCATTTTAGGTTGTACTACCTCAGCAGGGACATTTGGTCCTTACCAAGATGGCAAAACCCAACGCACACACACCCATACACACACAAAGAAGTAATGAATTCATCCTGTCCTCAATATACCGTGCCACTTTCAGTATGATCACCCACACACTGGGAGACGTGCTACAATCAGCACCACACTCACTTGCATGCCGTGAAGCCAAGAATGGATTATTCAATGCTCGCGTACTACAGTGGGAAATTATTAGATGAGAGATGCCGATAGGCAATGACTAATAACGCCCCCAGTCTTGCAACCCATCTGCCAACTGCACGGCACATGGCCTGATCTGGCCTCATTCTTAACTCATACACGCATTTTTCGTTTGATATCATGATGATGACTTCCTTTTGACTTATCAGCTTATCGTTTTTACATTAAGATAATTAGATTTGAAATATCTGAAAAATGCTAACCTAACACCTTACCCCGTTTTTACAAAAAGAAAGAAAAAAAAGAAAAAAAATATTATTTGTTTAAAGTGAAGTCTGTATTTTTTTTCTCTCTCCTCATTTTGTATTTCTCAGTTCTGGATACTCAGATGGCCTTATGGGAAAGTAAAGTGTTCAACGACTGCACAATTTAGCATCTCTGTTGATGCAGGAAGTCATCCAGATATTGCCATATTGTTTCCTTTAAGTTATGAAAACATAATTACTGAATAAAAATGTTATAGAAAACATTCAGTGAATGTTCCATTTTATCAGTTTTATGGAAATGTTATATTTTAATGTTCAGTACGCAGTACACTCTAAAAAAAAAAAAAAGTTGAGCCAACTTAAAATTTTAAGGCAACAAGCTTCAGCAGATTGTTGAGTTTTCTCAAGTTGTCATTTTAAGTTTATACAACAAAAATTTGAGAATCTCCCACAAAAATAAGTTGAGCAAACTCTTTTTGAGTTTTTTCTTACATTTTTTTAAGAAAACGTTTTTAAGAAACGTTTCAGTATAATGTTCCACGAACGATGTATAAATCACATTTCTGTGCTAATGTTTTGAGAATGTTATTAAAGACCAGATATCTTTGAACAAGCATTCTATTAATGTCACTGATTTGTTTATAACTTTGAGGAAACTTCACCAGAACATTATGGCAACGTTCCCTGCCTATGTTTCTTCAATACTGCATACTCATACCCATTTGGCATGATTTTTTGCATCTTTTATATTAGGAAAGTATGAATATTCTGACAAAAGGAATAATTAGAGATGCTAGTGGGCCACTCACTTCACCTTGTTTTTTTAATCGTTAGGGGGTCATTTGGTCCCCAAAGACAGCAAAACGCTTACATATATACTGATGCTGATATTAAACAGCTAAAGCTCACGGAAGTCATTTCTCCTCACCGTAGCCATCTGCCATTTTGTCTCTATTGGATTTGTGTCTGTGTGTGTGTGTGTATGTGTGTGTGTGTGTGTGTGTTGCTTAGACACATAAACCTGTGCTGCACTGTCAAATTTCATCCCTTGTCATTATAAGATCTTAAGAATAAAGGCCTTAAGCTCTGACAATAACAGTCCAAGTATCCATTATAATTAATATATTTTAAAATGAAGGGCAAGATGTTTTAAGCTATTTTATATTAGTTTAACCAATGATGTTCTTTAATTAAATTATCAAAGAAGAACAATTTGATTAAAATATCACTATAATGCACACATTTTGAGCACATAGGGAGATATAGTGCACATTTTATGGCTGAGATAAACATGATGCATGTTATATGATGTGATTGGTGCAGGTGCTGCAGCATCCATGTCCTCTTGTTATGAAACCAAAGGACAACAATATTTCTGTATTTCAGAAAAGAAGAAGAAGAAAAAACTACAAATACATAAAAAACGCACTGATGGAGCATTACCAATAGATCATAATCGCATGACACGGTTAATGGTCTACCATGGATCTTCTTTCCTTTCCTGCTTTTGGTTCGTTTCAACCGCTGTTTTCCGCGAAATTTCACATGATGCACACAAAAAGCGAAACTTACGTGTGGATGCGGTATGAATATCTGAGTTTTATCTCCATCACCATCTTCTTTCTCGGCTTTTTGTCCCGTGATAGGCTGAAAGCTGATCTTCACCATGATGAAGGGGAAAAACGCTGTTTTTAGCGAGAACGCAGATCCTTTATACCCTTTGTTTTTCCGACACTATATTTGCCGTTTCTTATAATGGACCGGAAGAATCTATTATTTATTTATATATTTATACATAAAAATCTCTCTTAAAGTCACAGTGCCAGCGACAGCGGTGATGATGCGCGCGACCCAGAATGAGCAAGCGCGCGCACGTTTTGTATACATCATATGCGTGTGTACGAATTTTGCTGTTTAAGATATATAATTTTATTTATCTATCTGATGATTATACTACGGTACTTTCCATATATGCCATATTAAAAATGACTTACAAATTAAAGACGATGTGCGCGACCAAGAATGAGAAAGCGTGCATTCAATAACCAACCAGGCTGCCTTTATCTATCTATACACGTATAAGCTACGTATAAAAGGTCCTGTAATGTTATAATATAATGTTATTACCTTGTTACAAGGTCCTAAAATAGTTGTACCATAGTATTTTACACTGCTAATCAAAGAAAAAAAGACAGTAGAAACAATTATCTTATTCCAAACTTTATTTCCAACTGTTAGTCTGGCTACTGATTGACATTTCAGATGAAACTCCACAGTTTCTGTGGCCAAGTCTTATTATACTCGGGCCAGATCTATATAGGTTAGATTGGACTGTTTAATTGAACAGACAGCAAGAGGTTTCCAGCCCGTCCGTTAGACGTCCATGCTTAATCTAAGGCTGCAAAATAGAAACATGCACTGATATGCAAGATAAGTTTGCTAATTCTTAGAATTCTTAATGCTCTGGGCCATTATGATGTCAGGCATACAAGATGACTGTGATTGGCTGTTGTTACATGTGCCAACCAATGGTGAGTTGCCCGTCACCACATAAACAGCATATGCTGAGACTGAAGTATGAAAAAATGTACATCTTTAAGCTACGTAAAGTTTATTGTAGGTTTCACTAAAATAAAATACTGTTATCACATGTCAATCCCTGTTATTCTGACCAGTACTGTAAACATTCAGCAGAACATGTTTTATGGGAGTTCAGGCAAAGTTCTGCATTGAAAATGAGTAAGAGTTACCATTATGAATAACACCTGCTTTCGCTTAGGGGAGAAATGAAGGGTTTTATGGTAGATGATTGTGGCTGTTTTGTGAGTAAAAGCAATAACGCCAACCATAATTCGAAAATGATCAACCAAACCCTCTAAATCACTTTCAGTTTTGTGTGGTTTTTCATTCTTGCAGCAGATTTAAAAGTATTACATGACAACCCCCATCAACCACTGCACTGTTGTTAAAACAAACCTAAATAAAACATTCATAAAGGACATGACTGCTCAAATTTTCTCTCAGCAGCCACAATCAGGTGCTAATATGAGCTGTTTCTCTACATCCACTCATTTCAGATTAGTCTGCTGCCAATAACATTGCACTCGTAATTTTTTCCCCCCAACTAAAAACCGTATGTAAGCTAATGAACTTAGTCAAAAAACAAAACCAGCACTTGAACTTGACCAGGTCACATTTCACCCCAAATTCAAAAGAAAGATACATGAAATTATAGTTTGTGTGTATGGTTATACAAACTTAAGATTTGTAAGATGTATCTGTAATGCAAAATTTGCAAAAGTCTGTATACAAGTATATATTACAATTAAACTGTTTATATAATTCTTATATATATATATATATTTAAATAATTGTATATATGTTAAAAACATATATTAGTACTTGTATAGACTTTTTACTTATTTAAATACAAGTAATAAAAATAAATGTAATTTAAGTAAAAAAAAAACATCACAATAATGAGACTCTAATGAAAATGACTTCAGAAAATAAAAGTAAGACCAGAGACTGTAAAGTAATGAGAATTTGGGAATTTTTTCCTTTTGATTTTGGGGTGAAATGTGACCTAGACATGTTTCTTTATAAGAGTTCACCCATGAACTCATCCAATTACCCAAACAAAGGACAATTTAACATATAAACTAACTAAAAAGGTATGAGTAGTGGGGTTAGTTATACTGAAACTAGTATTAGAAGTAAAAAAAAAACACGGAGTTGGAGCACAAATCTTAAGGTCACAATCACAGATAGCAGATGACTTAACTTTCCATCACACCCACTCTGCGCAGTGACTAATGATGAGAAGAATGGCAGAGTTAAATCAGGGTTAACATCACAGCCACACCTCTAACAAATCTCTAAACCCCCCTCAGTCAACACATTTACTCATTTCAGCCTTTGAAAATGAATCTGATCGTAACCATAAAGATGAAAAAGCCTATGTACATGTTCACTCACCCAGGATAAGCAAAATGTGCAAAGCAGAAGAGCTGACAGGAGTCTGTTTAAGTGCTTTTTGCATGTTAAATTTCCTGGTATTCATTAATATCCAATTAGCATCAACAAACGTTTGAGTGTATGTTTGTGTATGAGGTACAAAAACCCTCCTCCTTTATGTGCAATAAAGCAGCAGCGTCTACATCTGTCTTTTCTGTTCATTTTGCTCGTTTTTTGAAACATGAGAATAAAACATTGTAGGGGGCGAGGTTGAATGTCCAGCGAAGCAAGACTACTTTTCATCCTCGTCGTTATATTTCTCGCCCACAGAGCTCAAACGGCATTTAACGGTTCCTGCAAAACACAAAAACATGCCCAGCGCTGCGGCCACTCAACGTCCCAGAGAGCCAAACATCGTCTAGACGCTGCCTAAAACACTGTCTAGACGTCCTCTATGCATTCGTATACATTCGTGAGCCTTCTCAAGCATCCTGCGGGGTTGACCTCTTGAGGTCTCGGATCTGTTTGATGAGATAAGTCTTCTCGTCGCCAAACTGCTCATCCTCGGTGCGGTCGTTCTGGAACTTGCTGAGGAACTCGATGAGTTTGGTCTGGTTCTTCAGCAGGATGTCGAGGATTGGCTGGGTCTTGTTCGGATTGGCCACAAACACCTAAATGCATAGAGAAAGAACTTATGTTGAAGGTTGAGACAAGTTTTGGGATGGCATATTTGTGAGTGTTGAACTGGGAAGATTCAGCTGACAATTCATACCTTAAATACATGAAAGGCCTCAAACTGGATGTTGCGGCTCTTGTCTCTCAGTAGGTTCATCATGAGTTTGAGGTTCTCTGGTTTGCTTATGTACTTTGTCATTATAGTGAAGTTGTGCCTGTCCAAAAGCAGCTCTCCCAAAAGCTGAGACATAGAGAAACGACATAACACATTATAAAAATAAAGATCTAGTTGCTACAGTAAACGGGCACAGAATTCAGTTTAAATGCATAATAGAGCTTGTACCATACCACAGCAACTACCGGTATACACATAATCAGATATATACTACCGATTAAAGTTAGGGGTGAATAAGATTTTTTTTATTTTTTTAATTAAATGTTTTATTCATCAAGGGTGCATTACATTAAACAAAGTGACAGTAAAAACATGTAGTATATTAAAAAAAGATTTCTATTGTCGTTTCCACAAAAATACTAAGCAGCATAACCATTTTCAACAGTGCTAAAAATGTTTCTTGAGCTGTAAATTAGCATATCAGAATGATTTCTGAAGGATCATGTGACTGAAGACTGGAGTAATGATGCTGAAAATTCAGTTTTGCATCACAGGAATAAATTGTATTTTAAAATACATATATTCAAATAGAAACCAGTTAATTTAAATTGTAATATTTCACATTACTATTTTTATTGTATTTTTGATCAAATAATTGCAACCTTGATAAGAGATTTAATATAAAAATATATATATATAAAAAAAACCTTAGTGATCCCAAACCTTCGATTGTTAGTTTAAATAAGCACAATCAACACACACATTTACCCATTTCTTACCTTTAGCGACTGCCTCTTAGTCACATAGTTTTCTGAGTGAAGAAGTTTCTCATATTCACTAAAGAACTGAAGATCAAAAGTGGGAAAAGACAGGAAAGAGATATACAGTAAATATAAAGTCGTTTGGCTTCTCATACAATAGCCTAAAAAAGTATTTGAATACTTGCATTACATTAAATACAGAACCAAGTGGTATTTATTTATTTCCAAGCAACGCACTTCACAAGAAGTAGTTTGTTTGATTTTAAATGTAAAGAACAATATACAGTTATGTCCAAAAATATCAGCACCCTTGGTAAATTTGATCAAAGGCAGCTGTGAAAATTAATCTGCATTGTAAATCCTCTTGATCTTTTATTTAAAAATAAAATAAAATAAATAAATAAAAAAAATCTAACCTTTCATTGGATAATAAGAATTTAAAATGGGGGGAAATATCATTATGAAATAAATGTTTTTTTCTAATACACAATGGCCACAATTAACGGCACCCTTTTATTCAATACTTTTTGAAACCTCCATTTGCCAGTTCAACAGCTCTAAATTTTCTCCTATAATGAGAGAACACCTGACAAGAGTCAGTCACTTATTGATTTTTTATCTGTTGGTATTTGATAGAATCCATGATGCCATGTGTCTAAACAAGATGTCCAGGACCTCCAGCAGAAATATAGCCCCACAACATCAAAAATACAGCAGTATATTTCATTGTACACATGGGGTACTTTTTATCCCGGTGTTCACTAAACCCATCTTGAGTGTTTGCTGCTAAAAAGCTCATTTTTAGTTTCATCTGACCATAGAAGCCAGTCCCATTTGAAGTTCCAGTCGTGTCTGATAACTGAATATGCTGGAGATTGTTTTTGGATGAGTGAGGAGAATTTTTCTTGAAACCCTCCCAAACAACATGTATGATGTAGGTGCTTGTTTGACAATTTTCTTTTAAGGTTTTCTGACCCCGAGACACTATTTTCTGCAATTCTCCAGCTGTGATCCTTGGAGAGTCTTTAGCCACTCAAACTCTCCTCCTCACAGTGCATTAGGACGATATAGACACACGTCCTCTTCCAGGCAGTTTTGTAACATTTTATGTTGATTGGAAATTCTTAATTATTGCCCTGATGGTGGAAATGGGAATTTTCACTACTCTAGCTCTTTTGTTAAAGCCACTTCAATAATTTGTGAAGCTCAATTATCTTTTACTGCACATCAGAAATAGATTCTTTGGTTTTTCTCATTGTGATGGATGATTAAGGGAATTTGGACTTTGTTTTCCCTCCTATTTATATTTCTGTGAAACAGGAAGCCGTGGCTGGATAATTTCATGTTCATAATCACCCTGGAGTGCTCAAAATTGTGAATATGAATGGGAATATACTTCAGAGATATTTTACTCATAAGAATTTCTAGGAATACCAATAATTGTGTCCAACGTGTATTAGAGAAAAACATTTGTTGCATAATATTTCCGCCCATTTTAAATTCTTATTATCCAATGAAAGGTTAGATTTTTGTGAATTTTTTTAAATTAAAGATCAAAAGGACTAACAATGCAGATTAATTTTTACGGCCACCTTTGATCATATTTACCAAGGGTGCCGATATTTTTGGCCACGACTACATACACTGTCCAAAATTATTACAAAAGTATTTGGACACGTGGTTGCCAAATGTTACTGAAAGCCGCCCACAGTTAATCTGAAGAACATATGGAGAACTGACTTCATACATCCACTAAAATAAATTTTACAGCAGTTAATTAAAAGTCATTGTGCAAATATGATGGCATGAAGTTAGTTCTGAGAAAAGCTCTAGTAGCATTTCTTGGTATTTTGTTATCTAATGCATTAAGACATTTTTGAAGCCAGACATAAGTGCTCTTTGGGCCCCCTTAAAATTCAAATCACTTCCAATTGTATTGACTTTCACATTAAATGCAAACAAACAGTTCTGAGAAGAACCCACTGCAGAATGACTGACAGATCCAATCACATCCAAAAACAAAAGACAATGATGGAAAGCAAAGCAATAACAGAAGAGCCCGTTACTCACTCTGTCATAGTGCTGCTCCAGAAACTCAGCGCTGAGCAGTTTGTGTCTCGTCAGCAAATCCTGGAAGAAAACCAAACAAATGGAATTCATCAGACATAATTATACAGTGCATCTGAAGATGAAATAATCAAAGATGCCACCCAGACAAAACAAACACTCAAAGCTTGTATATTTACAAAAACACTAACTTTAAAAGTGGCAAATGCATCTGAGGCAATGTCGAAGGTGGACATCTCCACGTATCTGAAGAAATCGTAGAACTGGTCGGAGCAGAGGGTGATCTTGGCCAGCGGCTCGTGCCGTATGCATTCCCTCAGCATGATCCCACAGTTCAAAGCGATGTCTGGTGATTCGTACCTATAAAAAGGACAGAAACTCAACATCAGAAACATTTTGCCAACATATACACATGCTCATGTAGATCCAAATGGGTTTGAGTTTCTTTCATAGACCAAAAAGGAGATGCTAATGTTCATGCTGCTCAGTTCTTTTCCATACAATAAAACAAAGTTGTCAAGGTCATCAAGTTACAAAAATGACAAAAAGGCACCCTAAGAGTAATCTACACTCATTTTAAGCCCTCTGGAGTCATATGGCCTACTTTTCGGGTGCTTTATGGAGTTTGATCCTTGGTCACCATTCATTTCCATTGTATGGAAAAGCATCAACGTGTCTAAACATCTGTTCTTGAGTTCCACAGAAAGTCTAAAACAACATTTGGAGTGATGATAAAATTAATATTTTGAGATAAGATTAAGATGATATCGCTGATGTAACCACCCACACAGCTAAAGTTTACTCTTAAGGTTATCTTAGGAGCAGTGTTGGGGGTAACGCATTACAAGTAACGCGAGTTACGTAATAATATTACTTTTTTCAAGTAACTAGTAAAGTAACGCATTACTTTTTTATTTTACAAGAAAATATCTGAGTTACTTTTTTCCTATTTATTGACTGACAGTGTGCTGTGTGAATATGATGTTACTGTAGTTCTAGACTAAATGTGATTGTGCATTAATTCATCCCACTCGCAAAAAAACTGATTTAGTATTCATCAAAAGAGCCCTGTACGGGCCTCAAATTTAGGCCCGTCTTTTATTCCCCTTCTCCCAAATCAGATTATAATACTGTTTCAGCTATTAAAATAGTTCAGTTTTGTATGTAATGGCAAAGTAATTATATTTCATTTCGGTTTTTTTTATTAAGTGAATTTAGAAAAACTTTTGGAGCATTTTTTTGTCTATTAAATACGTTTTTTCTTTCTTAAAGTAACGACCAAGTGGCCAGCGGCAGACCGGCAGGCTGATCATAGCCTATGTTTGATCAATTTAGCCTTCTCAAATCATCACGACTTGCCTAAAATAAAATCTATAGATATAGCCTACTGAAACAGTTCAAGCATATAACAATGTTTAAACGTTAAACCTAGATAAATGTGCGCTGTATCCAATGTGTGCGGAGAATCGAAGCTAAAGCGCAGGACATGGAGGCACCAGCGCAATCAATTGCATTTTTTTCAAAGGAAACACCTTAAAAGACGCCATAGTTTTTGCTTATGAAGGTTAGAGTGATAAATCATTCGAAACTGTAAAGGGTCTACTCTTATTTGTGTGCACTCACAATATCAACAAAACGTCGTGCTTTTAAGAAAATGATGTGCTTTCTGCCGTCTCCTCTTGAACAGGAGCGCTTCACAAAAAAGAACCGAAAGTCAGCGAATACATGCCTCACAGACATGATAAATATATCTATAGAAAGCTTTAAATTACTACTTAACAAAATAAATCAAATCAAATCGAAAACGAAAACTCTTTCATTATAATCATAACCCGTGAAGATGCACTTTTCTCTAAAGGCGCGTCTAATGAGGAGACGGCGAGTCAGGATCATCATCTTCACCTTTGCGACACTGACAGAAAACACTAGTTTATTAGTAAAAATAGTAATATCTCCTTACTATTTCCCCCGGACAAATTCATGGTAATTTTGCTGGGGCTTCAGTCTATTGCGTGTATTTGAAGCAGAACTCTTCAGCTGCGCTGACGGCGCTCTCTGCTGCTGCGGGACTCTAAACACCGTCGAGACGCTCTTCACAGTCGTGGCACGGTCTCGTGTTGCTTCCACCAGCACGGCATTTTTTTTCAATCACTAATTGATGGATGTCTAAAATAAAAAAATAAGGAGAAGCCTAAAACAGGCCCGAGGTCCGGCCCGTGAGACGTGAAAATTGGCCCAAACGAAGCCCGGGCCTAGAGGCGTAAAAAAGTCGGGGCCGGCCGTCAGTCCCGGGCTGAAATGCAGGGCTCTAGCATTCCCCTCACGTTCCACCCTCAGGGACAGGCACTCGATCTTTACTTAAACTGCATATGACAGAAGTGTCAACAGCTTTCATGCACGTCTTTTAAAATAAAAGTCTCGCATAAGAAAAACATTTAGAATTACGTTTTTTTGTTGTTGATGTCGTTTCTTTGGCCGTACACTCCGCGACCCACTCAGAACAGTGCCGCGACCCACTTTAGATAAACTAACAATTGTACATTGTTTTTTTTTTTTATTGCTGAAGAGTGCTGAACCTTCTTCTCCTGCGTTCTACTGTACAGACGTGAATTTACTTTTCCTTCAGCCTGAGGTTCATTCATTACACTTTTTGGTGTGAAAGGGCTTTTACATTTGCTATAAATAGAACTTCTTGTATTAAAAACAATCAAGCCCTGCTCATATTTAAAAAGTAACGCCAAAGTAACTTAACGCATTACTTTACGTAAAAAGTAACCAAGTAACGCAATTAGTTACTTTTTTAGGGAGTAAAGCAATATTGTAATGCATTACTTTTAAAAGTAACTTTCCCCAACACTGCTTAGGAGTAACCTGGAATTAAAAAAACATCTCTTAAAAACTCATATTAGTCACCAATCAGTTCTCTGGTCAAGATTTGATCTAAACACCAGCCTCTAAATCGGAAAAGCAAATTGAGCAAGTCTGACAACTGCAGAATTTCAGGTTAAATATATATATATTAAATAAAAAAATAAATGTCTTCAGAATATGTTTTTGTGTGCATGTCTCACCCTTTAAGCAGCATGAAGAGTATATTTTGTTGAGTGCACAGGTATTCGACTGTTGGTGTCCGTGTGCCGATCTGACGTCTCAGAATATTATTAAAGATCTGTGCCACATCTTTCTTACCCTAAACACAAATAACATGCAAAACAGTTACTGAAAAGCTCAACTGATCAAAATACAAGCATGCATTTCACAAATGGGAATCTGAGAGATAAAATAAACATGTACAAGGGTTTACAACTGTCTCAAACTATATCTCTGCTGATCTGATCACAAGTGGCCAGTCAAGACAGAATGCCGTTGACATCTGGTTAATACGCACATTATTAACCAGGAAGTTGAGAATCACTAGGGGGCCTCAGCACAGCTGGCTTAAAATGATTTAAAATAAGACTAAATGATCTTTAAAACCATTTAAAAATCAAGATGTAAGTGGCTATTATATTTCCTATTCTAATTTGTATACTAATTTATTCTAATTGTGAAAATTCTGTCATAATTTACCCAGGTTGTTCAAAACCTGCATAAAGTTCTTTCTTCCGTTGAACACAAAAGAAGATACTTTGAAGAATATGGGTAACTAAACAGCTGCTGGTCCTCAGTAACTTCCATAGTAGAGAAAAAATACTATCAGAGTCATTGGGGAACAGAAACTGTTTGGTTATCCACATACGTCAAAGTATTTTCTTTTATGTTCAACAGAAGAAAGTAATTTTTACAGGTTGGGAACAACTTGTGGGAGTGTAAACGATGACAAAATTGTCATTTTTGGGTGAACTATCCCTTTAAGTCAGACAGTCCATCCGTGAGCAAATGCTTCTCTGCAAACTGTGCATTCATCATTAGTTACAGGACAGACGCATTGATAACTTTCCCGTTCAGCTCTACATCTTGAGAGTCTTGTGTTCAAAGGGCTGACATGAGCTCCTAGATGTTTTAAAACCACGCAAGTTTACTGCATACAGCGCTCACGTGAGGGCTTTAACAGCGCACATTCTGGAGACTCCATCACCATGGAAACAAAGAAGCCAAGATGAGCTTCTCTAATACTTCTTATGAAATTGATTTCATTATAATTGCTATTAGCATTATAAACGGTGCAAAATATTTATTTGTTGATTCAGCTTGCTGGCCTTTGTAAAATACGGGACATCATTTTACCTTAAAATACAGGAGGATGATGCCCTATTTTAACGGACGTGTGGCAACCCTAATCACAATGTGATTCATTTGTCAGGCGTAGGTCGTTTTGACTCACACTTTGCATAAAAGTGTCTGCTAAAGGAATAAATGAAAATGTCTTGATGTAATTTTTTTTTTTTTTTTTTAAAGAACAGCATTCGAGAACTGCTCAGTAGATTTTGAGTAACCTTCTGCAGCCTAGTCAATTAAACTCTAAAGTCTATAAAAGCACCTCAAAGTCGATGAGCTGCAGATCTGCGACGAGGGTGCTGAGCAGGCCGCTGTTGTAGAGCTCCTGAGCGAGCTGAGCCACGGCTTCTGTCTGCGGCTCCTTCTCATTCGTCCCGTAGAGAATCTCCTTCATGGCCAGCAGAGATTTGGACACCTCTTCAGAGGCCTGCGGACACACACCCCTCGGATTAATGGCTTTCAGTGGGTAATAGTCATAGTACAAGCCCAAACACATTGCAGATTTCTGTACACACTGCATAGGTCTTTAGTACCTTCTCGGCCTTCTTGTCTGAAATGTCCTGCTTCTCCAGAATGGTCATGTTGTCTTTTAGATTCTTCACAATGTCCGCTGGACACTTGTGAGACTTACCGAAAGGGAAGGGCATGGCAACACGTTACCGGGGCAAACAGGTAGCAGAGAGCCCACCTGTAAAAGTTCAAGAAAAACAGAGAGAATATCAAAAAATGCATTAATGAACAAAATCATTTATGATCAAAAGAACGACCACAACAAAATAACAAATAATAGAATGTACAACCAACTTGGAATCAGCAAAAGGAAAACGTAACTCTCAATGTCACAGAAAGCAAGAATGAACAAGAAAAATGAATAAAAGTGTGAACAAATGGAAGAAAAAGTGAAACAACAAAACCATAAAAATGTAATAAAACAAATGATGAACACACAAACAGAAAAATGAATTAAGAAACAAACAAAAAACATACAAAATAATAAACAAAACAAATAATAAACAAAACAAATAAAAGAATGAACAAAAACACATGAAAAAAATTAATGTACAAACCAATAAAATAACAAACAGATGAATGAACTAAATAAAAGAACGAAATGAAATAATGAACAGATGAAAGAACTAAAAATCAAACAAATCAAAAATGAATGAACAGACAAATTTACATAACATTTTTTTATGTATGCATCTGGCAGAAGCTTTTATCCAAAGTGATTTAAACTACATTCAACATAAACATTTTATCAGTACTTGCTTTCTCTGGGAGTTGTACCCATGACCTTGTGGTTGCTAGTGTCATGTGCTACTGTTTGACTACAAGAAGGCAAATGAAATAATACAAACTAGAAACAGAACAAACAAATGAAAGAATGAATGGATTGGAAAAACAACTGAGAGAATGAATTGACTATAGCAAAATCATACAACATACAAGTCAACAGAAACAAAAACTAAATAATAAGTAACAAACCGACAAAACAACATAACTCTGAAATTGAAGTTAAGACATTTAATCTGACATAAGGAAGTAGATAAGTAGATAAAGTTAAAGACTGGAATCCAGAATCTGCACACAGTGATCAATCCATGTCAGCATCAACCACATCCTACATAATATATATACAACAGAAATTCATGCATCGCACACTCTAGTAGTAGGCATGTGCCACTAGCTCAGAGGTCTTCAACCCTGCTCCTGGGGACCCACTATACTGGAGAGTTTAGCTCCAACCCTAATCAAACACAATACACATGCAGGTGTGCTGAAGTTAAATAAAGTTTGCAGAACAGTGGGTCCCCAGGAGCAGGGTTGAAGACATGACTGTAGAGTGCAGCTTCACACTTACTGTTCCAAAAAACAAAACGAAAAAACCCACACAGGTGTCTCGAACAGCACATACGCCACATTCGACAAAGCAAACAGGAAACGTGCAGCAAAATATCTTCAATGAATACGGCTGCATGCTGGCTTCCTCCATAAAGATCACAGCAGTAAAACTCGAGCATGCTTTATAAGAAATGAAACAGAACCCCAATAAATATACTAACCTGAATACAAGCTATTCATAAATGCTGCAGTTTTTTTCCCATAACCTTCCCTAAAACCACACAATTACACTATTATTATTAATTACTACTATTATTCTGCAACATATGCTCTGAATACCGCAGCTTGTGGGATCCGTGCGTCACAGGACCATACGTCCAGCCGGTTAATCTCCACGCAGCTTGTGCAAGTTAGCCAAATCCTTGACCTGGTGACCACACTCGCCATGTCTGCCCCAACACAAATCTGAACCCAGACAGATGCCACGGCTCGCTGAGACAGATGACTGGCAAGCTGAGTTACATGCAAACGGACGAATCTAACATTCACTTCAGGAGTTGCATGTGATCAACTATCTGATCAGCCATGTTATGCTAAAAACAATTATTGTTGCACCTGATTTTAATATGTGCATTACCAGCAAAAACTGCTGCAAGCTGTCAGACGATTTACGGTCAAGTTCAACAATAACGTACTAAATTATTTGCAGGAGACTGGGGCTTGTTGTCACATGCCACAAGGGCTACATCACAGAATCTAGTACAGTTATTTTTCTTTTTTCATGTTGGTTTAAGCGTCACAGCGTGTTTCATATGTTGTCATTTATTGACTACAGTTTCTGATAGTCTATTATATATTATTAATCAATCAATAAACTTTGATGAAGACCACACATTATTTGATGAAGACCACATGTTGTAGTTTTACAATTTAACAATACCTTGAAAATTATTATAAGGAAACAGATAAAGTTTAATTAACCAAAAGTAAACCTTGATAAAGTAAACAGATAACCGCAAAATCAAATCCAAGTGATTTTATATATTGGCATACTGTATTTATATGGGAACTCTAAAACTTAGCTTTTTTTAATCAAATGAAAACAAAAAAATATATATAAAAGAGTGTATAGAACTTACATTTATTATTAAGCAAGTTTGATACTCCATTGCATGTTTATTTACATATTTATTTTAATATATAACATTTAGGTTGTTTAATAGCAGATTAACAATGTGACAACTTACCCCATATAGTATGATGCTGTGAAATAATCTAACTTATTATTATCTTTACAATAATAATATTAATACTTTTAAAATATTTTAAATAGAATTTATACAGTTAATATTAATAACATTATTTATGAGAAAACAGTACAAAATATTTAACAACAAGGAATTATTGGCAGATGCCAGTAACCTCACAATTACCATAAGGCTAGTTCAGTGGCATTTCAGCATCTAGTAAAAGGTTCAGGAGAGAACTAATAAATAGCAGTAACATGCATACTTGCATCCTAACTGTAAATCTTTTCATTTACTTCATGAGAGACTAGTGACCATATCTGTAGATGATAATGCAGATAATAGCTCAAAACCACAGCAATGTCAAAATACGCTTTACAGCTTTGAACACATCTAAACGGTTAATATCAACACATAATGGATACAGCAATACGATCTATGCAAATCAGCAGAAGTTGTGAAGCTTATCAACCTGCAGCCCATGTCTAAATGTCACATGAACCCATAAACAAAACTTTGCACATCAGTCTGAGTGACAGAGGGGCTTCACTTGGGCTGTGTCTCAAACCTAGTCAGCTGTCTACCTAGAATCATTCTATAATGATGATTCACTGGTTCAAACGTGCCTATGATGGGCAAAAACGCTCTCTGGGTAGGTTTCTCACTTGGTTTGAGACACAGCTCAGTACTTTTGCGCAAGCACAGGCCCAGTGTGATGGATACAGATAAGTCAGGCCTCTTGACACTTCTTTTGTTTATCTTTAAATGAAGGCGGTACAAACCACAAAGGATGCGAAGCCCCGTTCCCCCATTAGTATTTCTGCAGAATCAGACTTTGCGCGTAAATGCATTTGTGTTTTTTGCATATGATGGCTGTAATAGGCCTCTGCATGCACTTTACAACACTGAGCTTTCACAACAAGAACCAACAAAAGAGAAGTAAACAACATCACACCTTATTTGGGTCTCCTTCGGCCTTTCCTAGAGAAGTCCTGGAATATGATATTTGGGTGTATTATTTCTTAGCCTGTTTTGTGCGGACAACTATGTGTGTGTGTCTGTGTATGAATGTGTGTGTGTATTCAGGCTTCAAGCACCACTGCACGAACAGCAGCGAGGACTTCCGCAAACCTGCAGCGAAGAGGATTTCAAAATAAAAGCCCCCCGACGCTCTAGAGGTCTCCGAAGTTTCAATACAAAACTCTTTATTCATAAATGTAAACGGGCATCACAAAAACACACATTCGCTTATTTTAAAATAGAAATTGGTCACTGGCTTCATAATAACAGAAACACGAAATAACAAAGCGAAAATACAACACCAAATAACATATTTCATTCATCATTAGAATTAGGATCAGAAAGAGCTTTATTGCCAAGTTTATTGCCTTCTCAGTTCACACACAAGGAATTTGTCTTGGTGACAGAAGCTTTCAGTGCACAAACAGGAATGATAAGTGAGGAGACACAGATAACAAAATAAACAAGTGATTAAAATAAATATGTGAAAACAACAGGCCTACACAATAGACAAAAAGTAAATAGACAATATATTGTATGTACAGATGTGTTATATACAAATTATGCAAGGGTAAGATATGTTAAATCAATAACATATGTATAATAAATATAAGTATGGCTATATGTATAATACGTATAAATAAAATTTCATTGCGGCATTTGATTTTTTTCATTGTTTAAATTGTTGCAATAAGAAATTATTTAAAAAAGAAAGGTTATATATTTACAATATTTTTGTAGTGGAGTAAAATATTGTTAAAAAACTAATTCTTTAAAAATTTATATGGCTTACATACATTAAAATATGAAGGTTTACATACTTTATGAAGAAGAGAATGCAATAAATTTAAGTAAAAATGAATACTGAAACAGGTCCATGATGCTGATTACTCTAAATATTTATGGGAACTTCAAAATGCGATATTTTATGAAATTAAAATATACCAATAAAACACAGTAAAGAACAAAATAATGTACATTAAGGGAGTTGTATATTGAGATGTGTTTTGATTTTTAAAGTCCACAAAGTCTTAAATAGAGTTCATTTTTGCTCTAATCTTATCCGGGCACACTTAGTCATCCAATCTGCTAAATAAATTTGTAAAAAAAAATAAAATAAAAAAAAATAACAAATTATTTATAACATTTATTTTATATTATTCTGTCTTCTTTAAGTAGTTTTAATTAAGATTATTTTATTATAACTAAATTTAATTTTCATTTATTGAACATTTATTGTGACCCCCCCTGGAAGTATGCTGAGGCCCCCTAGAGGGCCCCTGGTTGAGAAACTATGCTCATTTCAAAGCAAAGTGGGCTCTGCCACCCTCTAATGGTTAAATACTCTACTTAAACCTATTTTGTTCTAAACAGAATGAAGAACAGGATGTTTATTTGTAAAATGATCCACACACAGGATATGTGGTTAAGGTGTGATTACTATGATAGTTGCATCTCCAAAGAGGTAATTCCTTCTAAAACTATAAATAACTTCTGAAATAGCTTCCTACATGCAAAAAAGCGTGAGGAAGAGAGAAATTGAAGAGAGACAGAAATCTCGTATTCATTTGTACTGCTTCATATTCATCACCTAAAAACTGAATACAATTTTTATAAAACTATGACATGATGGATTAATAAAAATATGCATTGCTATTTGTGTGCAACCCCTATTGTGAGAAAACCTTTTTTATTTATTTGTGGGAAAGATAAATTTAGTGTTTATTGCTAAAAATTACAAATCATGATATTAAACTGTATTAGACAATATTTGGACTATTTAGCCTATATGTCTCAAATGTTTTTTGTTTGTTTGTTTTTATAATGTTGTACTTGTAACCCTACCCCTCCAAAACAGCAAAGCGTCTTATTTTAGTTTATGTCAGATTTTTTTGGACCCTATTAATAGCAAGCAAAGAGTATAGAAGACCGTATAAGTTTAAGTTCTTTGTAGCAAGTGCCAGGCGGCGATAACGCCCCAGAAACGTTTACGTGAGAACGCAGAAGAAGAGCGCGACTCGGAAGCGCATTGAGCGGAAGTGGTTTTTTTCACGCTCCTCGTGTCGTTCTTCCTTTCCGCCTGCTCGAGTGCGCCATTCACACACACGCTGCGAAGGTAACGAAGAAAAACATGTTTTAAAGCGTTTATACCCCTTCCACCCACATCAAAGTATGCGCATCTGGTTGTTAACAGACTTATATTCATATTTTAACCTATATATGTCAGATGTAGCTCGTCAAAATGATGAATTTGAACGTGTTTTGTAAGCGGTCGGCGAGTCCGCTGTTTCTCCCTCAGAAAAGACCATGAGTGAATCCACTGCTTTTACTTCTGTGGCACTTTGGTTTCTGTTTTTCAAATAATGTAACAGTTAATTGAATCATGTTAACTTCATTATTGAGGTGCATCGCTGGAATATTAAAGTGGTTAAAATGCATTTAGGATGGAAATAGTTTGTGGTCATGTTCAACATGAAGACAGATCGTGGTAACGTTAATCCTTATTTTAGATGTCAACTTATTATCTATATTGAACACAATCTCATGCTTTATGTACTGTATTAACTTATCAATATTGCTTTTTAAACCTAGCTGTATAACACGTTAGGATTGCATTATTTCCATATAAAAATGATTTTGATACTCTTCTTCTTATTGAATTTATTAAGCATTTCAGACCTAGTTGTTATTTAATTATTATGGTCTTGCATCTGTGTGAATACTTTGAGGTTTTTTGGACTCCCTTATGTACATAAAATGATATTCTCATTTGCTTTGAAAGATGGCTGAAGATTGGGAGGCTGTGCCAGCTGTTGCTGAAACACCAGAGATCAAGCTCTTTGGCAAATGGAGCACAGATGATGTGCAGATCAACGACATCTCCCTGCAGGTATGTTTCCATAGACATTATTTTTTTGTGAGAATTGCTTTTTATTTGCCAATCATCCCTGACATATGAAATAAGTCAAATCATTTTCCCCCCCAAAAATACGTTTAGACTAATTATTTATATATAAATTATATTTTGCTGGCTTTTGTGACACACTGAACATAATGCAATACAATTAAGAGATGTCCTAGAACATTCCTCAAAAGTCTGTTTAATTATATTTGATACTTTCAGCATATCTAAATGTGTATGATTAATGAAGTAAATCTGTTGCTTGTCCAGTAAATGTTCATATTGAAAGATTACAAATATGAAAGTTAATTTTACTTCATAAAATTCAGTAAAGATACCGTGACCTGAATTTTTAGAATTATACTAAATAATGTTTTACTTCCTAAAAAGGTATAAGCTATAAATAAGATGTCAGAAGGCATGTAGCACATTTCAGTAGCATTTTGATCATTTAAAGGCTGTAGAGATTCATATGTCTGTTTTAATACAATAAGCTTGAACAAATTAACATACATTTTTCTCTCTTGTTAGGATTACATTGCCGTGAAGGAGAAATATGCCAAATACCTCCCTCATTCCAGCGGCAGATACGCAGCCAAGCGTTTCCGTAAGGCTCAGTGTCCCATCGTGGAGCGTGTCACTAACTCCATGATGATGCATGGACGCAACAATGGCAAGAAACTGCTGACCGTCCGCATCGTCAAGCACGCCTTTGAAATCATCCACCTGCTCACCGGCGAGGTGAGACAACGGTTTTCCACATTTATTAATACCTGGTTGCCTTTGGTCTGACTTAAATTTATAGTAGAATGTAAATGTTGCATTGCAAATTATCAAACTATTTAAGATGTTGGGACTTTCTAAATGGTAAACCATTTTTATTTCCTTTCTAGAATCCTCTGCAGATTCTGGTGAACGCCATCATCAACAGTGGCCCTCGTGAGGACTCCACTCGTATCGGACGTGCTGGAACCGTGAGGAGACAGGCTGTTGATGTGTCACCTCTGCGTAGGGTCAACCAGGTCCGTTTGACAGTTTGCTTAAAAAAAAAAAAAATAATAATAATGGTTGAATAGTTACTTGTTTATTGGCTAACCGTTTATTTTTCTGAGTAAAAAATACCAATGAAATGTTCACAATGGGACCAGGAACATGGCATTAAGAAAACACATGTTGACTTCTAAGGGACTTGCTATAAGTTAGCATGCTTTTAGTACACTCTTTAAAAAAAAAAAAAAAGTGCTATATAGCGCACAAAGTAGTTCTTGGCTTGTAATCGTAGGGGAACCACTTTTGGTGCTATATAGCACCATATCTTTAAAGGTGCTATACAGCACCTTTGTCAAACTATAAGAGGTAACACATTGTATTACTTTAACAAAAATGGTGTTAAACAGCACCAACAGTAGTTCTTTGGCTCGTAAAGAACCTTTAAAGGGGCTTAACAGGTTCTTTGTACAGCAGTAGTGCTATATAACACCTTAATCACCCCAAAGAACCACTGAAGAACCATACAGGAGCTTAACAGGTTCTGGTAGCGGTGCTATATAGCTCCTCAGTCATGCTAAAGAACCACTGAAGCACCCAGATTTGGTGCTATACAGCACCAAAAATGGTTTCCCTATGATTACGAGACAAAGAACCACTTTTAGTGCTATATAGCACTATTTTTTTTTTTTTTTTTTTTTTTTAGAGTGTATCCCAAGACACACTGTCATACTTGGGTGGCCATTCATAGAAAATACAGAGCACAGAAAAGACAGATGAAGATATGATCTTATTTGAAAGTGGTCACTTATGGTGTGTTATGATTTTAGGCAATCTGGCTGCTTTGCACTGGTGCAAGAGAAGCTGCTTTCAGGAACATCAAGACTATTGCAGAGTGTCTTGCTGATGAGCTCATCAATGCCGCCAAGGTGAGAGAAATAATCTGATTGGAGCGTTTTACTTTTACTATGTTATCAACACCTTCAGGGCATCTGCAGTAACTTGGCTTTTATGAATCTTTATATTTTTTTGGTCTATTGCAGGGTTCCTCCAACTCTTATGCCATCAAGAAGAAAGATGAGCTGGAGAGAGTGGCCAAGTCTAACCGCTAATCTCCATTTTGTACAAATTTGGATTACAATAAAAGAAGAGTGAAACCTATTCTTGTCCTGTTTTATTTTTTAAAATGATTCGGTGCTAATATAACTGCTGTTTTTAGAATCAGGTAGTGTACATGAAAGCAAGGGTGAATTTTGGTGTTCCTACAAATGTGATTTTCTTTTTGGCTGATCTACCTCTGAAAAAAGTCAGTTTTTCATGTGTCCCAAAGTAATGTCTAAATGTAGTCAATGCACAATTTATGCAGACTATTTCAGCAGTTAAGTGGTCAAAAATGACAATTGTGTGGCTGTAAAATATTTCTTATTTTAAGTCTTCCTGTATACTGTTCATAGAATGTTTTCTGCTTTGTATTTGATCTAAGCTGCCTTGAACATCTACAGTCACAAGACCCTCAGTCATTTGACTCCATCCTCTCCCCTGCGTGTCTTTCATTAACATATATTCTCTAATCAAATCCGTGCTGCTGCTCTACTCTTGCCAGCAAAGGCGTCAGATTGTAACTTTAAGATTATAAAATCCTTCTCACAAAGGTTATACAGCTTTTTTTAGATCAGTATTATGAGATTGTAACTTGTTTTTGCCTGCATGATTATATATAAAATGGGGAGTAATAGGGCATTGAGACCCCTGCCAAAGTTTGACCTCAGAGCTGCATCAACAAACTCTACTTAAGCCTGAATTAAATTATGTTTCAAGGTGGAGACACATTTTTAATGTTTAAAGGGGAGGGTTAGAGGAAAGATGATACTGCTTACATCTGATTTGAGGGTCAGATAATGTACAAAGCTTTACTGAATTGTGCAGATTAATAATTGGAGACCAAGAAACATGTCTCAAATTTTTAGATGCATTCTCTTCCTTTGTCTTCTCCCATCTGTGGGTAAGTGAAAAATAAGTCTTTGCTGACATTTGTTTTATTGTATCAGTTTAACAGTAAATTAAATTCAGTTCATATGAAATGTCAAGTAACCTACATATATTCCACCTAAATGAACTGGATATATGTTTATATTGTGTGTCATGTATGTGCAGATATATTTTATTCTCTTTATCTGTTCTCTTTTAGATCCTCTGTTCTGTTATACATGTGTATTTCCTTCTATCTCACCACTGGACTGTCTCAAGTTCCCAACCAGGTGTCCTCCGGGCCAGCTCTGTCTTTCTAGCAAAGCTGTAGGACAGCGGGGTATGTAAATGTAAAATTGTTTTTCAGTCAGTGTGATAGATGAGTGTAAATTTTCCTGTGCTTGATTTAATTTCAAGCTGTGAGAACTTCAAATTTCTGCTTTGAAGAGCATATTTTATAAACATTTATTCAAACATTTGTACATCACTGTGCATTACTGAAATAAGCACATATGCATGAAAGCCTTGTGTGAAAATAATATATTGCAAGAACTGATTATACAACTGCTTATACAAGTGTTTATTAAGGAAAATACAGGAGACATCTGTGCATGTCATTGTGAGTAATTTTCTCTGAACAGGGGACTTTCAGGTCGTCTTGTATGAAAAGAGCTGCATTCTTCCTGCCCTGTGTGGACTCACAGGAGAGAAGTTTGCCATGGGTTTAAACTTCACTTTCACCAATGACTGCTGTGATACTCTACTCTGCAATGGCGTCTCAAGCAGTTCTGCTTTCTTCTTCTCCAGCACCCTGGTCTCACTTCTTCTGACATTGTTTTATTTGCAGTAAGCTTAATTAACTATAACAAGAGAGCAGTCAAAATGTAACACGCGCTCACAAATGTCTTTATCTAGAATAATAATAATAATAATAATAATTTCTATGTAAATTAATGCATTCTTATATTTTCTTCGTCTTTATAACAGTTCTAACATGGAGAGTTTAATGTTTTTATCAGCAGTTCTTCATATAAATGTCACACATGGATACGTTTGGAATAAAAAAATAATAATAATAACGTTTTGTGTCTACAGACTTGTTTCTTATGTATAGTGCGGGAAAAAATATTTTGGTAATTTATAAAAAAAAATTCATTAAAAAAATAAAACTATAATCCTGCGCGTGCTTTTTGTGATGCTTGGCTTCGCGGCATATTCGCGCGCAGTTGGCTTGAGGAGGAGTTTTTGTGTCGAGAATTACAGAGGAACAAAACAAAAAATAAAATAATGGATGCCCTATCCTAGGTGTTCAGCACAGGTAATATCTTGCTTAATCATTCTTTTCCAGTTCATACGATTAATCCTGTCTAATTTTTCTCGACGCGAACTTCACAAACTCGCCTCAGGTAACGTTAACGTTTTTGCTCACGCGGAACCTGTTTATTCACAGGGTTAATGAGTACATTTAGGCAAAAGGGAAAAAAAAGACTCTTAATTTCCTCAACCATCATGAATTACTTGTACAATGTTTTTGCACAGTGAAATATGTCTGAAGCCAGTAATTTACAAGAACCAGAAAGTAGAGCTTTGAGTATAAATGAAGTTGAAGAGGATGAGGGAAACCGTGAGGTAAATTATTGTTATTGTTTCATAATATCTCAGTTATAAAGTACTTATTGCGTTAGAAACACAGTGATGTGGCATTTTTTGTTTAATTTTAGATTTTTCTGAGTGTATTTGTTCAACAAGGACAAATTGGACTAAGTTATTATGACAGTTGCGATTATACGCTGCATTTTATGCCGGACACCATGGACAACAGCGACCTCCACCTGCTGGATAGAGGTACTGCACCACAAATGCAGACAGTCTGTTGCATTTTCTTGGGTGCATAGATCAGTCGCTGAAGTTTATTTCTCTCTTTCTGTTGGTGTCTTAATTATTTTTTGTCTATCTGCCACACTACTTGACATTTGAGCATTTGCATTGAGTGTGTCTCTCCCACTGCTTTGTTTGTTAATTTATTTTTTGCTTGCACAGTGTCTGTTGGTTGTCTCTGCCAGAGTACTTGACTTGCATGTCAAGCCAAGATGGAGGAAACATTGATTGAAATGCTTTGATGGTCATTATGTTAGTTTGTTTACCCCATCATGAATTTTCTGTTTCAGTCATACAGGAGCTGAGTCCAAACGTCTTAATAACAAGTGCAAAACAAGAGCAGAGCTTGCTCGATTTTATCGAAAAGCTTGGTAAACTCTCAAATTTTAAATCATTACTTTAGGTGATCAGCACAGATAAATTCTCGCACAATTGTTATTTTCGAGTTTATATCAAACCGATGTCTAATTTTGCTTAAATTTCAGAATTAAATCCTGAATATAAGCCTGAAATCGTCATGTTTCCAAATGCAAACTTTGGTAAGTATTTACACATAGCTTTGTTTGCTCATATATTTTTTGCTTGCACAGTTGTCTGTTGGTTGTCTCTGCCAGAATACTAATGAAGGAAACATTGATTGGAATGCTTTGATGGCCATTGTGTTACCACAATTTAGAGGAAAATGTTATTTTGTGAAACACAAAAAGAAGTTTCGTAGGATGTTCATACTGCACTTTTCCTTACATTGAAAGTGGATGGGGATGCCAAAAATGGCAAAAAAAAAAAAAGCTTTGATGTGTGTAACGTTTATACTTATAAAAATAAATCATAAGAAGCAGAGGTATTATCAAATACTGCATATGTGTGCACTAAATTTTGCAGCGTTTTACCAGCTTAGTGAAAAACAGTCACGGTAATTGATCCTCTACCATCTTTTGCAGGTCTGGAGATCAGCAGACAACGACTCCTCTCAGCACAAATCCCGTCTCTCCCTCCCACCATCACAGAGAGCGAGAAAATCCCATATTTCTCCTCCTGTATCCCATTAGACTCAGTGCTGATGGTGAGACATCAGATGTTTTATGCTGGATGAATAAATGGGCATATCATGACGACCTTCTCTGCCGTAGATGAGGTCAATAGGAGGGCTGTTGAAGTGTCTGGAGAGGAGGCGGGTTGGCTTAGACATGGAAGACAGCAGTAGGGGCGTCCCCATATTGCAGTTTTTGGCTTACACAGTGTAAGACATTTGTGCATCAATCACACCTTTTTTTTTAGAGAGAGAGAATAAAACTCATTTGTTCATTATTTTGCAGGAAAGATGTTGTGTACATCGACAGAGACACATATAGGTTGGTCATATGAACAGGACCCATCCTTCGTTCCTTTTTCTATAAATTCAACTTTTTGAGCTGTTAACTTGTTTGCACTCTTTCCTCAGTGCACTCCAGATCTTTAAATCTGAGCTGCATCCATCCGTCTTTAAGCTCCAGTTTGGAGAGAAAGAAGGATTGAGTCTTTATGGTAAAATGTATTATTCTGTGCACCATTTAAAGTTAATTAAAGTTATTTTTTGTTTAAGGGTTTTGAAACAGTTGTCCACAAGGGAAAGCTAGGGGATCTATGAAAAAGTTTAGATAAAAATGGTGTAAAAATGTAAAAACAAATAAATAATAAAAAATGAGTTTAAAATCAATACATGGATACTAAAATTTTATCACAATAAAATATATTTAAAGTAGTGCTGTCAAGGGATTAATCGCATCCAAAATAAAATTTTTTGTTTGCATAACATATGTGTGTGTGCTGTGCATATTTATTATGTATATATAAATACACACACACACAGTACATATTTTTCAAATATTTACATGTATATTACTTATATTACAGATAAAAATATTTAATACATAAACAACATATTTTTCTTAAATATATACATGTATGTGTGTGTTTATATAGATATAATAAATATCTATATAAAATACACAGTACACACACATGTAAACAAAAACTTTTATTTTGGATGTGATTAATCGTTTGACAGCACTAATTTAAAGACAAAAATATAAATAAAAAATGTAAAATCTAAAAGAACAGTAATATAGTGAATAGAAGAAATGCAATAATAGAAACCTTGTATTTTCTAAATAATATTTTGCACATATTTATAATATTAGTTTATATGTTCTAAATGTGCTAAATTATACATCAGTATTTTCTTCTGGCCTCTAAAACACTGAAATTCCCTGTTTTAGTGAGTAGTCAAAAAGTTGAGAATGGTCATTGTTTTATGGAAAGTTATAATAATATAAAAATGATTATTTAAAGGAACAGGAATATCAACCAAAAATGAAAATTCTGCCATCATTTACTCATGTAATTTCCAAACCCTCCATTCAAAATGAGAAGAAATGGGGAATAATGCTTGATCTTTTCTATGCAGTAAAAGTGAATGGAGTAAATAACCACATGTGTTTTTTTCAGCTGTTCTGAATCGCTGTCGGAGCAAGTTAGGCTCTCTGCTTTTACGGTAAATTGCTGGTTTTATAACAGATAATTTAGCACATTTAAAAGGTGTTTAAGCCCTAACATAGACTTCTTTTTTCTCGTTTGTTTTAGGCAGTGGTTCCACAGACCTACTCGAGATCTAAACATTCTGAAGAGGCGTCAGGAAGTGATCCGTTTCTTCACATCTCCTCGTAACTTTGCTGATCTTAACACTTTGCAGAGTTCCCTGCGGAATATCAAGAACATCTCGGTACAGTTTTCAGCATTTTGTTTAAAGCTCAACATTATAATCAGCCAAATTACAAAACAACAGAAGCCACAGAAATAAAGTGACTCTTAGCTTGTCTTTCATACAGACGCTGCTGCATAAAATGTCTCTCGCTAACCCGAAGGTTGTCGTATGGCAGAGTCTATATAAGGTATAGGCACAGCACTGTTAATTTATTATTGCCTATCCTGGCTTGTTATTTTTTTCATCATGTTTGTCTTTTATCAGACGGTGTACAATGCATTGTGCATTAGGGACATCATTCGCTCCATGCCCCAATCCATCCAACTCTTCAGTGAAATCAGTCAAAACTTCACTGATGATCTTTTCTACATCGCCACATACATCAGTAAAGTGGTGAGACTGAATACTATTTTATTTTCTGTTGTTAAATTATTGCTGAATTAATGTAATTGCTTTGGGTTTGTCATTCTCCATTGCAGGTGGACTTTGAAGCAAGTGTAGCTGAGAACCGATTCACTGTGAGGCCGAATGTTGATCCTGTTATTGACGAGAGTGAGTGGTTTTCCATTGATTTCTTTGGTTCTGATGTAGTAGTAACTAAAAGGTCACAATATATCGGTGGCTGATACAGTATTCGCAGATAACTAGGAAAATGAAACTATTGTTTATTTGTCCACCTTATTTTTCAACTTGAAATTAAGTTATTTTTATACAAGACTTCAGATTAATATTGCCACTATAGGTAAATAACTAGAATAATAATAAAGTGCAGTCAATGGTAAAAGCTATTTGTGCTTCAAATCAGTGCATTTATGATTGCGATAATATCATGAAAACAAATAGAATAATTTGAAAAGAAATCTTGCAGTTGAAGTTGAAAGTTACCACACCCACTCTTACATTAAAAATTTGTTAGCTCTTCATTTTTATTATATACATTTTTGATTTATTCTCTTCTTTACAGAGAAAAGAAAGATGATGGGTCTCCCAGATTTCCTGACAGACGTGGCTCGCGCTGAGCTGGAAAAACTGGACCCTCGCTTCTCAACCTGCAGCATCATCTACATCCCTCTGGTCAGGACTTGATTAATGCTGCCCTCCATTCATTAAAGTGTGATGTGTAACCTAATTGTTGACACAGAGCTGTTAACATAAAGGTTGTGGGTTCAATTCCTTGTTGGAGTGACCCAATAAATGAAGAGTCAGTGAGGTGGCCATTGTGCCCCTGAGCAGGCCACTTGACCCCAGCTCGCTTCAGGATGACTGTTTCTATAATTAGTGCACTGCAGTGTGGCTAAATGACAAGCAGCTGTAATGACTGTGCAGTAACGACTGTGGCATATGGGTTAACAAAAGCAGCAAGCAGTGCTGTTTTATTTAATAGTGAAATAGGCTGCAGTTATTCACAGGATTTACATTTTTTGTGACATTTCTGTGCCACCAAACAGAATTCCAAAAATACTGATTGCAGGGCTTAAAGTTCTCCGGCACCATGCCGGATCTCCGGCGTGCAGCGTTGGGCTGCGGGAAAAAAATAATCCTACATTTAAAAAAACAAAAAAACTTGTTGATATCATTGTCGAGTCCATGAGTTCGCCGTGAGGTAAGAGGGAGAGCACAACTTTCACTCTCTACCAAACTAACATTGCTAGCCAATCAGAATTTTTTGCTCTTATAAACACGAGACGCGTGTATTAGTAGGCAGAGTCGCAGCCCTGATGAATGGAGAAACGCGACAAAAAGCTGCGAGGCGCGATGGTCAAAGTCCATCTAGCGTATATTTACATGAAAAAACTAATTTAAAAGCAGCAGCTTTGTAAACAGCTCAAAGTAATCGTGTCATCTCCATAAGAACAATATGATTGCCAGAACAAATTTACCGGGCTTTTTGAAAAGGTCCTGTTCACATATGATCTCTTAATGGCAATTTTTCCAGTAATTTACGAGTAAAGACTGTATGTGTGAAAAGGGCTAAACTCTTCCTCTGTATGCTGTGAGAATTGCTTAAAGTTCATCTGGGAAAACAATGTGCATTATCTCACTAGATTTGTAACGTAAATCATTTATAAACCTTTGCCAACACAGGAGAATAAGTCAACCTATGTCTAAATATGCCATGTTGTACAAAGCGATTTTAAAATAAAAGTTTCTGCATGTGGCAGAATATTAAAATTTATTGGATTAAAACATTGTTTAATCACGCTGTAAAGCGAAACGTCACCAGGCCGATGGTGCCCTCTGCACGTATTTGTTATAATACACAATTTACTTAAATTGGTTATGTTCATATTATGTATAGGCATATTACATTATGTATTGTAACTGTGTTGTTCAATAAAACCATGTAATTACTTGGTTTTGATATTTTATTTGATCCAATTATTATTGCCTCATCAATAGTTTATATATAAATAATCATGCTACAGCCTGATATTCACTTAGGTCTGTTTGTGTTAATAAAAATATCAGATTACTCAATTGTCAAAATAATCAGTAGATTACTTGATTACCAAAATAATCATTAGTTACAGCCATAGATTAGTTAAAATATTTCAAAATAAAACTATTTTTACTTTTTGTAATTAAAAGACAAATATTTTGTCGTTGAAAATTTCTTAAAAATAGCATTAAAATTGTCCAGTTCTAGTGAACCAAGTGTCTGTATTTTGTCTCATCTCGTGATTTAAGTATATTGTCACACCCCTAGTGTTGATAAGCGGTGATATAGCTCATAATTTTCCAAGTGTATGATATAGCTTTCATTCTTTAGGTCAACCATATATTCATGAAAAAAAAAATAAGGAAAGCAATAACTTTGCCATAGTATCCTTTCAAATATTTAAGTTGCAACAGTCATTGCATGCTTTGCATGTGCTGTACCCTCCTCCCGCCTCCGGGAAAAAGTTCAGGCTCAGGATTTTTTTTTTCTTTAACCCCTGTGATTGTTTCCAAATAGATTTCCTAGACACTTCTAAAATCCTCTTGCTCCATTGATTATGCAAACAGGAAGCCCTTCACTAAACTCATACCATTGGTTGAGCCATCTGAAATAACAAAATGAATTACGTTTTAGAGTTGCTAATTGATAATGAGCAGCATAAGGTATGCAGGGTTCCCACGGGTCCTTGAAATCCTTGAAAGTTTGTGAATCTGATTAAAAATTTTCAAGGCCCTGGAAAGTTTCTGAAAATAAACAAACATAGATACAGGTCTTTGAAAATTCCATATTATTCCCTCCGGTCCGCTAATGTGTTATTTCGCCAACACTTTGTACATACTAGCTTTGTACATTTAAGTGTTTCCCACGTGAGGTACTTTGTGTTGTTCGTTGCCATGACGCTCACACACACCCGAATCTACTAAGATGGTACCACAACGTTTCACAGACAAAAATTGCAAAAATAGGCTGAAACCGTTGAAACGTGTGGACTGGAAAAGTTTCAAGATATTTGGCTCACCAAAGATTACAAAGAATGGCTTGCCAGAGATCCAAAGGATGTAATGTTGAATTGCTTTGCTTGTTAAGATAATGTAAAGCCATGAGGCAAGAAAAACTTAAAAGCATATTCATATATCTTAAAACTTCTGGTTACATGAGCCTAAGCTCTTTTCAACAAAATCCATGCAAAAGTTAATATCAGATCATTTTAGAATACAGTGTATTATGTACCAAATATTATTCAATTTTATGCAAAACAGAAATACGAAAAATATCAGATTTCTGTCATATGGCCAAAAATAAATGCAAAAAAAAAAAAGAAGCTTTTTTGCATAGTTGTGTTTGACACATGAAAACTGTAACAATGTTACAAGGTGACGCGATGTAACCTCACTTGAAATGTGTCCCCACATTAAGTCCTTGAATTTGAGGGTGTTGGACCTGGAAAGTCCTTGAATGGTCCTTGAATTTGAAGTTAACCAAGGTGTGGGAACCCTGGGTATGCATTTTGAGGCAAAAATTGTTGTGAAACATAAATTCAAATGCCTGTATAAATTTTAATGGTCAGTGCTTACATCTATTTAGCTGATATACATGATGACATCCTGGTATTTCATTCTGTTTTGGATGACAGATTGGATTTTTACTTTCATTGCCAAGATTACCCACCATGCTGGATAAACAGAGCTTTGAGATTGAGGGTCTTAATTTCATGGTGAGTATGGTAGCACTTTTTAACACAATTATTTCAAGGCAGCACAGTGTTCGTTTCCTAAAATAATCTTGTTAGGGTTTGTTTTAAACTGGAAACCACTTATTGTACAGACTTTGTTTCGTAGATAATTTCAGTCTTAGTTATTAGATATTTTCAGTCAGCTTTTATTTGATTCTTGTCAACTCATTACTGTTTAAGATTATAGTTAGAAAATCTTACCTACATTATTGCATATGGATTGCAGAAAATCTTAATTGAAAAGCATGAAAGCTAATATTAATCACAGAAACGTAATGTGCACACATGGAGTACATATCTCAGGCACCTTTGTCTTAGACTCATTAATGTTTGAAGGGTTGATAAGAGCTGATTTTTGCATTTAATTTGTGGATTATTTCAGTTCCTGTCAAAGGACCAACTGCATTACCGCAGCGCTCGAACCAAAGAGCTGGACAGCATGTTGGGAGACCTTCATTGTGACACCTTGGGTCTTTTCTTTCTTTCTTCAGTTGATTAACGAATTAATTGCACAAAACCTTTACAATGTCTTTTAAAACTGTATGTAATCATGTCATTTTTTCCCCCCAGATCTGGAGATGGTGGTAATGAGGAAGCTTCAGGCCTCAGTGCTTCAGCGGAGTGACTGTTTGTATAGGGTCATGTCTCTGTGTGCAGAGCTGGACTGTCTCATCGCTTTAGCTCAGGCTTCTCTGGATCACAGCTATTGCTGTCCAACCCTGACATCAAACCACAGACTGGCCCTGATTGAGTCACGGTACAAATCATCTCTTCTAATGAGATGAATTTTCTGATTTCTCTATTCCTCTGTTCATAAATTTATCCCTCTTTCTCTTTCAGCCATCCTTTGCTGGAGCTGTGTACTCCAGTATTTGTGTCAAACACCTACATCAGCTCGGAAACTGAAGGCAAAGTGAAAGTTATTACAGGACCAAATTCCTCCGGCAAGAGCATCTATCTAAAACAGGCAAACACAGCAATAAACATTACAGACCTCAAACATCACAGACCTTCACATAAGACTATACACTGAAGTAATTAATAAATAAATAATAGAACATTTCTAGTGCTGTCAAATGATTCATTGTGATTAATCGTATCCAAAATATTTTTTTTTGTTTACATAATATGTGTGTGTGTGTGATGTGTATATTTATTATGTATATAAATACACACACATGCATGTATATATTTAAGAAAAATGTTATGTTTATATTTTAAATATATTTATATATAATATAAATTATATGAATATAAATATATGTAAATACATGTAAATATTTTAAAAATACATACTGTATGTGTGTGTATTTATATATACATAATAAATATACACAGCACACACACATTATGTAAACAAAAACCTTTACTTTGCATGTGATTAATCGCGATTAATTGTTTGACAGCACTAAAAATTTCACAACAATACTTAAAAAGACGGTATACATACTGTATACCAAGACGATTCACTTACATTACTATGAATGGGAGAAAGTGCAACGTGCAATATAGTGGAATAAGTCGCTTCATTTGAAGCTCTGGTTCCCATGGAAACAATCAGTGTCCTAGATGCAAGCTTTTAACTGTAAATGCACATCTTACATGAAATAAGGTTTAAAGATAAGAAACAATATTTATGGGTGAGTACATGGCAGATTTTTATTGCTGAATTTAAATGTTATTTAAATGTGAGTTTGGCAAGCAGTTTTTGACATTTTGATATTTTCCCATTCAAATTGATAAATTAGTCTTGCATGCCAGAAATTGTTGCCCAGAGGCGTTACAAATATGACCACTGAGTGAACTGACTTTACTTGAAATGGTCTTGACTAAAGTCAGGGTTCCATGACTCTTGTTTGGTAATAATCCTAAATGAAGGCATTTCATCATTTTTGTAACATCTTGTATGGTCTCTAAAGGTGGGACTGATTGTGTTCATGGCACTGATCGGCTCAGATGTTCCTGCTAAAGAGGCAGAGATTGGGCTGGTGGATGGAATCTTCAGCCGCATGCATAGCCGTGAGTCTGTATCAGTGGGTCTGAGCACCTTCATGTTGGACTTGAACCAGGTGAGACCATCACACCCTCCTGAACATACAAAGGCCCCGTATACTTTATTTATTCTTTTTTTTTTAATTATTTTGTAACATCCATCTTGGATCATCCCATTTTGAGTGTCATGTTTCTCATTCATGCTGCTTGAATTGGTTTTGATAAATGTGTTTGCAAGGCAGCCATTCAAAACTGCCACTGATATTAACATGAAATATTTACATAGTGAATTGCAATATCATCCTTCAGCTGTTTTTCAATAATTACGATTTCTGTCTAGATAACAGGTTCCTTGAACCACAGCACTGGGGATTCTCTTGTTCTAGTGGATGAGTTTGGTAAAGGAACCAACACTGTAAGTGTGAAAGAACCAGGAGGAGCAAAGAGGACTTGATAGGAAAGCAAGAACTGAAAAGCATTTCAACTAATATTGTGTGCGTGTTGATGATGCAGGTGGATGGATTGGCTCTCCTGACTGCAAGTCTTAATAACTGGATGCATCGTGGGCCGCAGTGTCCTTACTTACTTATGTCGACATCCTTCCACAGCCTCATACAGCTGGGCTTGATCTCTGATTCTCCACTGCTGGATTTACTGGTGCCACAGAAACATGCTATGACCAGAAAATACATTTTTCATGAACCGTTTCCATCACTGTGATTTCAAGACAAATAAACCAACTTGTGCATTTTTGGTTTTTGTTTGCAGACACTAGAGACAGCAATAGAAGGAGAAGAGCTGGTGTTTTTGTACCAAGTGAAAAACGGCGTCTGCAAGTCGAGTTGTGCGGCTAATATTGCCACTCTGGCCGGCATTCCCGATGACCTGGTCAAGAGAGGAGTGGAGGTATGCATGATACAGTCATTTTTTTTTTTTATATATTGAATGCAGATGTGGGATATTCCTACTTTTTATCTTTTATAAGAAAATGTATCTAACATTCCCTTTCCAAAAACATTAAAAAATGTTACTTTTTCTTGGTTATGTGAATGTTAGGGCAAGAAACGGGCAAAAACATTGTTTTTTTCACGCACTGGTCAATTTTGAGATTTTGGGCTATTTGGCTTTTCATAACATGTTTTTTAGAATAGCAGAAAGAAACATGCAAAATAGGCTTTCAAGTGTTTATTTCATTGCAATTTATTTATTTGCATCTGTAGATTTCATTTAAAATACATATCCTTAAAGGCTGTTTCCTCAAAATGTGTTTTTCTCATTCCCTGAGCCAGTAATCTCCACTTCAGTAGCATTTACATAAACCAAACTTTTATTCCTATCTACAGTCCATTTTAAAGGTTTTTACATATATTTGGTTTGTTCATATCACCTATGAACTTTCAAAATGTTTTTTGTTTTTTACTTTATGCAGATGTTCCCTGGAAACATGTCCAGTTTTTTCTTTTAATGTTTTTAGAATGTTTTCTTTCTTGTTTATGCAAACATCCTCTGATTTTTTCCCCCAGGAATATTGTGAAATTTGACTCATTGATATGCATTTATCATTAACTGTGTACCCTTCCTGGGTGTCACCATGTTTATGTAATGTCCTGCATCTCTGTGAAATAAAAGTTGTGGATATCTGCATGAGTTTTCCAGTTCAAAGTCTAACTTTGAATAGCGATCTATCACCGTTATCAGTATTAAATGCATGCGTGCTGTTTAGTCTCTTTTTGACATTATAGGATTTAATGTCCTAAATATCATCTATGCAGGTGTCAGAGTTATACAGAACAGGAAGAATCATCAGAAAGATGGACAGCCCATCTTCAGATGAACAGTACAGCAGGTATGGGATGGTCTGAACAACGAAACTATTATTCTTAAATTCCCTCCTCCTTCTACACAAAATATATTTCCTGATTCAGGTGTGTTGAGGTGGTGGCGAAATTCCTCAGTATTGATCTGGATGACCCTGAGCTGGATCCCGATTCTTACTTGAAAGATGAGGTGCTCCCAACACTTGAAGAGATGCTGTGATAACATTGAAGCTGGACTGTGGGACTCATTTTGAGGGAATTTAGGAGAAATTAATTTTATTTCAAGGTTTCAACATTCACAAATGCAAAGATTTAAACCTGATGGTTTGAATTATATTATACTTGCTCATGTTCCGAAATGGAAATGTTTCAAAATATTGTAATGACTGTGGTATTTGTTTAGATTTTTTTCTAAATTACTAAATCTTGCAGTTTTCATGCCTTTTTTGGTCACAAAACCATTTATGCTTTGAGTCAGACATGAATTCCTCCGATTGATTTAGTGTCGTTGTGTGATTCAATAAAAGAATCGGTTCGTAATATACATTTGTTCATGATTTGAACATACTAGTCATGCTATATGTTTGTTTTTGCAGAGTTTAGCATTACTTTGTTGTAAACAGGCTTTTTTTTTTTTAATTTCATCACCTTGTTTTCACAGGAGCACTGCCACAGAATGGTGTTGCAGAAAACACGGCAATTATTAACTCTCTAGGGGGCTGACTTGATTTCAGAGGACTGTTAATGAGTTTCCTCAAGTAATCAGTTGTCACAGCATTAGAAAGAAACAACAACTTGCTCAGAGTTTATCAAATCAATTACGTTCTCTAGCCATCTGTCGCAAAAGAACCAAAAAAAGATCTGCTCTGGTTAGATTACCTTCTGTGTGGGAAACCGAGCAGATAGAGAACGCCCACCACAAGGACCTTAAATAACATCCACATCATTTATTGCAGAATCAAAAGCATTCTGTAGAGTGAAGTAGACCAGGTTTGTCAAAGGTAAAAAATTAGGGATAGTTGCTAGAATATTATATATATATATATATATATATATATATACTATTTTTTAGTTTTAGTTAACGCCACTGTAAATTAGTGATGCTGAATATTTAAGTCGTTTTGATTACAACAGACTTGAGAGGTGTGAATTTAACCAATCTAACAAGTGCAAAAACATAATGTATGAATATACTGTCTGCTTGTGCCGTTAACTATGTTGAGGAAACAAATGATTGTAATGGTTGTGTTTGGACAGAGCCTTCATTGTAGCTGCAATAAAAGCTATTATTTTGCCATAATGACAAAGCAAGTGCATCGGCTAAGTCAGCAAAACTGACACCATTAATTTAAATCACTAAACATATCTGTGATGATGTAGCACATTTTAGACAGCAGCTGATTGGGCTCTCTCTGATACTTCATATGGATCCAAAACAACATCCATAATGAATAACAAGATATTTGGCTGTTTATAGTGTAAAAATAGAGAAACGCTTATGAATGCACTACTCTCACTGTGTTTATGGCATACTGCTCCACAGTTGAGTAAAATGGCCTGTCAGGTAATTTGAAAAGGTCTTTTGTGTGCTGACATTTAGATTAACTTTTTATTCAAGTCAAAAACAGAATTTAATGTGACTGAATCAACCTAAATTACACCAGCAAAAGTATTAATGAATGTCAGATCAGGTAGAAATAGCTTGCTAAGATACAAATGTTTTTTTTTTCCTGCAATTATTAAGAATGAAAAACCTTAAGTAGGATATAGCTGTTGCAATATATATATCATAATATATAGACAGATTTTAGCTCTGTATCATCCGCTTTTACTGGAAAAAAAGAGGCTGCCCCAAATAAGACATAATGTCTCTTGTCCATCACAACTTGACCCAAAAGTGCAGTTCATTTGATATTTGGATGACGTTATAAATGCTTTTTATATTTGTGTCAGATTTGTACACAGTAATCCTCCCCCTTTTCATTAAAAGCCATTTCAGAAGGTACTTTTGTTGACATTAATAGCCCATCATACGATTACTGCTGTTCTGGAACAACAATTAAGTATTTCTATTGTAATTTAAGGAGGGTCCTTGTCAAGTCAGAGCTCTTCATTTTTGCCACTTACTGTCAGTTTGTGAAGGGAGAAAATGACATTTGACATTTGCGGAGGCAGATGATGAAAGGGTCAGTCAGTCACTCAGGATTTAGTGTCTTGCTGAAGAACACGTGAGTGCTGGGGGTTTGACAGAATAAGATAAAGTCAACATTTAAAGGGTTTTTAAAATTCTGCCTGCCTTAATAGATTTGTTTTTTATTTCACCAGAACATATCAAAATAGTGATCCGATTTATTCGCTAGCAAAAAAGAAAGCTACGAGTTGAAAACAATCTTATGACAGTGCTTCCCACACATTTACCTGGGCGGTATATTAACAGCCTCCCAAGTATATTTGGTGACACATTTTTGTTTTTATTACTATTATCCTCTTACACTTTTTTTTTTTTTTTTAATCAGCCCGAGATAATGAAACCATCCGTGATCGATTAACTAGTGGAAAATCTCCCCTCGTACTGCTCGTTCTGTGTGCTCAAGAGCTGTCGACACTCCCACAGACAATGATAATGCTGTACTGACAATGATGTACTCTGTAATGCAAATTAACTACATATGCATAACTGACAAGAGTAAATCATAATGTAAATCATTTCCACAGTGTCGTATGAGGTCAATGTCGAACACCACGATAATCCCTCAGATCTCTTGTTGGACTCGATAAGCAATTGTTTGGCATGCTTTACCTTTTAATGAAGCCCCATCAGATAAGCTCTCAGTCTGTCACTTTACATGCATCAATCCTGATCCCTTTTTGTCCATATGCATTAATTTCTCTAAGTCAATTTACTTGAGGTATAAAAACCACCGCTGTGATGCAGCAAGCCACAGAAGAGTTTGACTCTTAGTAAATCTGGCACTTGCAGGGATGATCATGGTCTGCTTTCGCTTCACCTTTACTATAGCTTTGAACAGCCACGTCATCCTTGGACCAATGTGATGCATGTTGAAGGCTTTATGGTGACACTTGGTAGTGAGTTGGTTGCTGCAACCCTTTTAGAGGTAAAAACCATCTCATATGACTATCAAGCTATGTCTTCAGTTGATTTATAATGTCTTGAATTTGTCCAGTTCTCAACACTGGTAGCTTACGGCTACTGGCCATTGAAACATGATATGTGGTCTGTAAAACCATGAGGAGCTTCAAATTAACTGCATGACATCCTTTGGATGGAGTTGACTTGGTTGGCCATGACTTGTATTACTGCATTTTCTGGCTGGTCTAGGTGAGCATCTTTTCATTTCAGACTTCTTTCTTTTTTTCTTGGTTATGTAAGAGGTCTAGAAGCTAAAAATGTAATGTAGCCTAATGGTTAAAGTTTTGGCCAGAATTGAAATTTTAAAGTTAAAACATCTTAATGATGAATTTGTTTCTTACAAACAGGCAGCTTTCCACTTCACAGAATGTTAATTGATGGACTGGAGTGGTGTGGATTATTGTGATGTTTTTATCAGCTGTTTGGACTCTCATTCTGACGGCACCCATTCACTGCAGGGGATCCATTGGTGAGCAAGTGATGTAATGCTATCCAAATCTGTTCCGATGAAGAAACAAAATCATTTTCAGCAAATCTTTCTTTTTAGGGTGAACCATTCCTTTAATGAGAGACTTCCCTTGTGTATTGGTGCTGATTGTCTCTTCATATCTCTTCTTACAGGTGCATTTCTGAAGATCCACAGTGCTTATGTGGACCATATTACTACACAGTCATATTCAGTATAAGTCCTGTCTTATTTCCATTCGTTGGTCAATTTATAACTCATCTTCAAGTATAGATGAATTTAATCATAGCAGTTGTTGTCCTTTAAACTGATCTGATTTGAGAACAGTTTAAAAGTTTGTAATTCACAAAGTGAAAGGCAGAATGTAAACATATAGGTGCACTTACCACAGAGGAATAGGATGTCAATACGCCTTACATGACTTGACAGGCCACAGCACAGCAGCAAGAACATGTTGTAGGTCCATAATTTTATAAATCTGATTTCTGTCAACACAAGAAAAGAGATTAAGGTTTAAAGATTACAGGGAGTTACTGAGGATGTGTGGTGTTGACAGCAGATTGGCTTTTTGGCTCCCTCTACTGGTTTGTCTCTCAGATTGTTTACATGATGTGCATTACTTGGGATTTTAGCCAGTTTAGTTTTCATTGTTGTACATTTCTCGGTTTGAATTTGATATTCTGTGATAATCATGTTAGTCCATGTTGTTTTAAACAGAAAGGACGCTTTGGATTTGGAATATGGTGTATTTGGAAAGAGAAAGTGAAGAAGGATGTCCTTATCTGCATTTTGAATCCTAATGAATCAGCAGCAGTGAAATGAAACTGTGGATTTGTATTGGGAAAAAGCCCTTCCACACTTCTGCTGTGAGTAATTTAGTTTTTGTGGCCGCTTTGATCCTGATAGCATGGCTCAGGATTTGGATTCTGGTCCAAAATCAGCATGAGCAACTTTTGATTGCAGGAAGAGCCAGAAGATGAATGCAGCCAAACGCCTCCTTCTGTATTCTCTCTCACTCTCCTGTTTCAATTCGCTGTTTGTTTAAAAATACACTGTAAAACATGTAAATTTCCTTGTTATCTTAAAAAGCTATTTTCTCATCTGATGCTTGAAATTACATTGGTACAGCCTAATGTAATCTGAGAACAAGAAATTACATTTTGCTTAAATAAACTAAAGCCTTTTATTATAACTATTAAGATATTTTAGATTTTTATCACTTGATTTTCATTACATTTAAGCACTTTTCTCCTTCATTACTGTAATGAGATGCATCCAAATCTCATTCATATTACAGTAATGCAAAACACAGAGATGTGTTATTGAAATGGAAAATGTCATCATAGTATTTGTTGTTCTGCTTTTGATTTGTGCTGAAATACAGTACATATTTGCTGTATTAGTTACAAGAATTGCTATTTAAACAAAAAAACACTCAAGCAAATCAATGACAATTTAGGAGAACATGCTTAATTGTCATCAAAATAGTGTTTTAAAGTCATTTTGTATTTGCTACAGACTATTTGATTACATTTACATATCAACAGTGCAAATTTGACCACTTTTCTCTTAATAAGGAAGATGCAGATATTCATTACAGTACATCCATATTCAACCCTTTTGTTTCTCTTTTGGTTTTCCATTTCTTTTTCCTGCTTCTCTCTGGCTTTTCTCGCTTTAGCACATTCCCCTTGCAGTTGTCTTCTAATCGATAAGGTTTTTCTGCCTTGTATGTGCCTCTGTGAGCGAGTGTGAATGTATGTATTGATATTTCAGGTAAATTGCATCGCACTCTTACAACCCACTGAATTCTCCGAGACAGCTTAATGCTCATTGGAGACTGTAATACGTGTTCTAGTTACATTAATGCAGGAGACTATGAGCCTCGACACATCATGTCTTATAGACAGACAAAAGACGAGACAATGTAAAGTTGTTTCCTCTAATCATGGGATTTAAAACAAAGACGGTGCTCTATCGGCATGCTTGTCTGTCACTATAATGCTAGTCACTATTGGCTTAATGCTGTGAAAAGAAGATCTTTCTCAGACTGTGCACTACATATCATTCGCTAGAAAACGGATTGTTCTGTCCCTGTAAAAGCTGCATTCAAAGCTATTGTGAATCTCAGTGTACTGTGCCTGCACAGTTGAATTTTTTAGTAATGCACAAAGCTATGTTGCTTTGCAACCGTAAACAGCCTAAACTTAGACTTTATTAATTGGTAAAAGAATATTTGGTAACACTTTACTTGAAGGCTTTATATATAATGTATCATAAAAGTATTTTAATGCATTAATTATGCCTTGTAATTAGAATGACACAGATTTAAGATGCAGTATGTACAGAATCAGTTACAATCCAACACAGTGAGTTTAACATGTATGAGGGCGTTTTAAGGTTTTAGTGACCTAAAATAAGAGGCATTAACTTTCATTTGATAAATTTCTATATTGTATATAAAAGTTATTTATAAAGTACAGTGTAATGCATTATATCTTGCCATAAATAATTGCAACCATCATAAAATGCATTATATATTATTGCTTGTTACATCTGAAATGGGTTGTTTTGTGATATATTATACATTCTAAAGGTTTAATAATGAATAGATAAGTATTATAATCATAACTGTGGTTAAAAACATTCATGAGATCATACAGTACAATTAGTTACAATAATTAAAGCATTATACATAATTTTAAGATGTTCTACGTAAAGGATTCAGATATAGTGTTAATGAACATTTTTATGGTTATTAATAAAAGTAATCAAAATATCTAAATAAAAATGCATAAATTAACATAAGTAAATGTATTTTCATTGGTATTTTTTTTTATCATATTGCTGTTGCCACCATTTTATAAACTCAATAAAGGACTCATGAACTTGCTAAAACCTTAAAATACCCTTCACACATGTTAAAATAACTATAATGCTTGAATAGGTTATGTTGGATTTGAATTGATTCTGTACATATTTGCATGTTCAGTCAGAGCAGTTTTATTTCAATTACACTCGCATGACTGTTCTAGACATTGGTGGCCTTTCTTAAATCTTTCATTGTCTTTGCAGAGGCATTGAACATCTCGCAGACTAACAGGAGCATGACAGAGTAATGTGGACATGGGACAGAGAATGGAAGGTTGCAGCCCATTCTGGGTTCGGTTAATGAGAGGTAGGTGGTCTGTCAGAGAGGAGGAGGCGCCATCATGGCCTTTAGCGTGTTGCAAAAAAATACTCTCATGTTTATTCATGTGGGCTTCTCGTAGAGCCCAGAGGAATAGGTGTATTGTGCCATAATGAAACCAAGCTACAGGCACGCACGATATGCTCTAGTAGAACTTTAATTGCATTTGGCTTCCATTAATTTATCATTTCTAGATGAGCTTTTAATTTTTTGTCCCTGTATAATCATTCTCAAGTTGGCTTTTGTGAATTTTTTTTAATTGTCTGATGTTTGGATCAACCAAAACGAGTCTTTGTTGTGGTTAAATTATTGCATTGTTTCATGGCAACAAGCTACAAACGTGGTACTCGCTATTCATAGTCATGATATGAGTCAGGTTGACTTCCAGAGGTAATGTAAACATTGATTCATGAGGTGAGATTTGAAATTCAAATTTTTAGGCGATGAGACACAGGGCTGTAAATATATATTGGAATAACCAGCTCTGCATGTGTGTGACCGTCTATAGCAAGAGTCTGTGATAATAGGATTCATGTAGATGATGGGGTTTGTATGAGCTTTGCGCGGTGGGGGTTGGTCCTCTTTGGATAAATCCGATGTCTTTGGCATCGTCTCGGAATCTCTTCACTGCAGTGGGACAGTGGGACAGCTGTTACCAATGACCAGAGGAAAAACATTGATTCCTTTTCTTCCTGTCGGGCTTTTGTCTGAGAAGGGATGGGTGGTTGCCAAAATCACTTTTAATTGGCTGAAGGTGCATATAAAGATTTCTTTGTCTAGGCTAATAATGGAGGCAATGGGACAATGCTCAGTGTAATCATCTGATAATTTCCCAAAATTAATTTCTGCCTTATATGGCAAAAAGTAAATGCCACAATATTATTCATTAATGTTACTTTATGTTTGTCATTGCAAAATGAATAAATACATCAAATAAAAATTACATATATATGTCACTGCAAATTGTATTAACACCATAACACTTTGAGTTGAATTGAAATGTGCATGTATAATATTAAGTTATTACCTTTGAGAATAGGGAAATGCGTATATTGAATTGATTAAATGCTGTTGTGAATGAAATTTCAGGTGGAGCATGTTCATCTAATCCTGTCAATCGCAATGCAATATAACAGCAGTTTATACCATTCTTCTGCTACCCCTCCACCATCCAAAATCCACCTTTATTTCTATTCATTTCTGTTATATGTTCAGTAATTATGTAGTCAGGGGGGATTTTGAGTAAAAATGAGCAGATTATCATCACATGTTTTCTGGGGTATTAGGACATGGTAGGGCTACACAACCGACAAATTAAATTGAATTTGTATGCATAAAGCAGTTTTATGCATAAAGCATCTTTTAAGAGGTATTCATCTTTTGGTTTAACCTCCTGCTTGCTTTTTTCACAACGTGTGCTATTTATCTTGTGCATAATATGTCAACATTGTCAGATACAAAAATAATGTGTATTGCCATGTCAAATATTTATTAAAAATATTGACAAATCTAGCATTCAGTGTTGACTTGGGAATACAGGAAGATTTCATACTTACTGTCAGCTCCATTGATTGAAAAAAAAAATCTGAAAAAAAGATTTTTGTTTTTGCATTTGTGTTTTTCTTAAAGGGATACTTCACACAAGAATGAAAATTCTGTTATTAATTACTCACTCATTTAAATTCTAACAATATATTTTGATTTTTTTTTCTCCAGGAACTGTCGGAAAGATTTCATGATTAAGTTCAGCAGCACTCTGCTCATCTTATCAACAGAGTCAGAGATCCTTGTCTTTCATTTGGTAAAATCAAGACCTCACACTCAGAATGCATGAACTCATGCCTCAGAGGACTTCACTCTCTATTTGTATCAATCACTCTTCAGAAAGGACAATTGAGACTTTTTGTGCCACTGAGTTTCTGTAGGAATACCAATCACAAGCAAATCTCATGTGTGACAAGTAGAAGCGAAACTTAACAAAGCACACGTCAGCTTCAAAGTGTCTGTCTTTGCTCCAATTAGCTCACTGTCTTACTTTCCCAGCATCCATTGCATGTCCAAAAGGTTCCATTGACTGTTTTTTTCTCTGAAAATAATTGGTACCAACAGAGATCATTTTAAATGTATTTTTAAGGACAGATTCAGAGAAGAACACTCGCAAATTTGAGGTCTGTCCCACAAGCTGTCATGTTACCAGTCACATTCTCCTTTTTAAGTTACAAGTTTCAGTAAGGCAGCAAGAGTGATTCATCTTGCAGAAATTATCAAGCCAGCACTGTTGGAAGGCTACATTTGCATTCCTTCCAACAATTATTTCACTGTTTTTGCTCCTGAGACTCCTGCACCAGTGAGAAACCCACATTCATTCATATCAATTAGCCGCGGGTCTGTCATGGCTGTTTACACGGCCAGTGTAGCGTCACGGCATAAACTAATGAAGTGACCATCTGGATCTAGGAGACCCGCGAGAAGGTTCTGGAACACCAGCAGTCATGAACTGGAAGAATAGCTTGTTTCAACAAACAAATTTTTGCTTCGGTTAAGCCAACCAGAATATACTAAAGCACTTTACTGTATGATCAGACAGCACAGAAGAAACTATCTTGGAATAAACTACCAGATCCTTTGTCCATCTCCTGCTGGTGACCTTTAACACTTATTAAAATGCACAGTGAGTTGTGTACATCCGTATCTTAAAAAGGCATTCGGTTTAATGATGGAGCACTCACTTCAACATCAGCTGCTGACAAAAAGGTCAGTGGAATCCAATGTTACAGCAAATGGTTAAAGAAATAAACAATTTACATCTAAAGCTTTTTGCTTTTATTGAGAATTGAAGATAAAGCAAGCATTTTTAGTTTTTCCAGATGACGGTTTCCATTACTTGACTCGCAGAGTACAGATTACTCGTAATTAAAAACATGTATGTAAAACTATTAATGCAATGAATATTTCATGACTTTCTTTCAGTTTAAATCCTCAAGCCCTGTAGCCTCTAGAGACCAGAATCCATGTCGAGTAATTGAATCATGTCTTTGCTTAACAATGTAAAAGCCATTCGAATCTCATCATAATGTCATGTTTCTTTGAATTTACAGGCGGTTGTAATAATTGAATGAGGATTTTAGTAGTATTATGACTATGATTGTATGCTGATGAATGAAAATAGTTAGACATCTTGTGTAAGCTGAATACAACGTATACTGCATTTTTATTGACTATATTTATTTCCAAGTTTGACTAAATGTTTATTTCAATTTTTTAGGCATGTGAGGCAAAAGGACCCAGAGATGACTTCTTTGCACAGAAATGCATTTGACATGGATTCGAAAATGGATCTGAGCCATTGACTGATGATTAGCGTTTCCACCTCGGGATTACGAGACACTGCTGCAAATCTTCATTTATGGTTAAATTATTTGTTTATATTAGAGTTAAACTTATCTTGAGTAATTGTTCTCCTTATAGAATCTGCATCTAAGCAGCAAATATACTGTGACTTTTTAATGCTGCACAGAGCTGATTTCAATGTATTTTCACATAAATTGCAAAATGACTGAAGGAGAAGCATCCAAAGATGTATGTTACCACGGGAAAACAATGTGTCAGATGCTAAATTTTGATCAAAAACAATACATGTGTGAAGACACAGTAGGAGAAGACTTTGCCAGTGCACTGCTTGCAGTGTGTATTAATTTTTAAAAATCCATCGGTCCATCATTAATTATTCCTTATGTAAAGTAATCTAAAAGGGAGTAATGCAGCGTTGTAATATTGTCTACACAGACCATGTCATTTGAATCTAATCTAATTTGAGCAAGATTGCCTTCAAACAGGATCTTCTGCAATAACACACAGCATTACAGACCTATAAAACCCATGAAGGACATCAAACAGCGATTTTGACCCGAATGGAGAAGCGTTAGAAACGCCACCTGTGCCCAGTTTCAAAGGTCAACGTAGGGGGGCAACCTTGTCAATCAAACCCCAGGACCACCCCTTAACTGAAACAGGAGATGAATTTCACATGTATATTTTAAGATGTGCATTTAGGATGTGACATGTTTGAGTACAGCTTTTGGGAGTCCAAATACTGATGTGTGCTTATCTTTATATCAAGCCTGAGATTATATTTAGCTACCCGATGTTTAGATATCAGGGACAACATTGTTAAAATGCTAATAGAGATCTCTGGTATTTGACATGCCATTAATAATCGGCACGGTGACCTTTTCAAATTCAGCTTGTTCCTACTGCCTCATATGCACCGACTCAGACCACTGGAGCATTTAAAAGCAGCAGTGGTGTTATAGATGTGTGAATAACAATATATGAGGTCTCGCAATTGTTTTTAGATGTCCAACTGGGCAAAGCGAGAAAATTGCCTTACTCTTTTGCCGGCTGACCAGTCCTGCTGTTTTATAAATGTGAACATCTGAATTGGGCAAAATTCTGAATTCAAAAATTCTCTTTCTTTTAGTTTGCGATCCATCCATCATTCAAACATTCTCCGTCCATCTATCCATCAGGCCTTCAAATCATTTTCCAAATCTTCAAAAGGCGTCACATATTGTATTGTATTTAGGGCTGACCTTTGTACAGGCCAGTAAATTACTTCTACACCAGACTATTTATTTCTTTATAAACCTCCCTTTGTGTAAAGGAATAGAACAAGACCCTCCCCAGACATTGGCAACAAAGTTAAGTTCAAACTATATTCTAGTAGTGTTAAGATTTGTCTTCACAGGGTTATTAGTTGAAGTTGTCCACATATTTTTAGTCTTGTAGTTTGAAATGGGGGGAAAAGTTGAATATTTATGTTATTAATTCATGTTGTTTTGGCCCCATGAATAGATGATAAACTCTGCAGTGGAATATGATCAATCATGCAAGAGATATGTTGTGGAGAGACGCTAAAAAGTGAGTTTCACAAAGTATATTCCCTTTCTCATTCAGAGCATTAAGTTTGTAAATTTCCACATCAAAGATGCCTGAAAGCAACCGTATACTCTCCAAAGACAGTGTGAACTTGAATGACAGGCACCGTAAAATTTAGTGCCTGGAAGTCAGATTTTAAATGCAACTCCCCCCAAAATAATTATCTTTTGATAATTGTTATTGTGTCAGAAAAACAGATCATTTGCCTTTAAAAAATACAATTTTGTGATTGTTATTCACTCTCATGTGACTTGAAACTCATGTGACTTTCCCCCCATGGAGCATCAAAAATTATGCAAATGCCAGAGCTGCTTTTTTACAATGAAAATGCATGTTTTAATAAACTTGGTTTATTAAAAACACCACATGTTGGGTTGGGTTTTGAACTCAGGTGCCCTTGCATGCTAAATAAAAACTAATACACTAACAACATCTCACATCTTATGTTAGGAATTAATGTTTTTTTTCCTCTCTTTTGTAATGTTATATCTCATCTTGGGCATCGACTGAGCCAGGATTGCCATGGATGCCCACCTGAAGAAAGTAGGTATAATGATGATATCCAAGTGCTAGTTGAATTATCAAAAAACTAAAAATAGCAGTGCATCTCAATGGCAATGCAGCACTTAGCTATGAAAATTGCATGATACTTCCACATTAAATACCGCTCCATTCATTACTCGAATATGACTGCAGTGACTAGGAAATAATCATATATTGGGACTAAATAAAAAGACAATTAGGCTGCAATAGACCTCTCCCCCCAAATTAAGGATTTAAAGCTTATTGAACCAGATAAAATTTTATGGAGTCTTGTGCGATGGCTCAATGTTGCCCCAAACAAGGTCAGTTAGCTGTGCTGGAAATGCAAAGGATCATTAAGTTTTAAGAAGTGGCTATCATCATTAAACCCATGAAATTCATTAAAGAGAGCGAAGCTTCAATCTGGCCTCCCCCAGTCCGGCACAACAACATCAGGGCCATTTTCAGGGCGAGCATGGTGGTTGCCATGCATCCTTGAATCTTATGCCCCTTTTAAGGCCATTTTCTCAATTAACTTTAATGGTCAATTGTGTCCGTTCGTGCTTGTCTCCCCCACACGTCCATCTCGCACATTGTCTTTGCTCACCTTCTCCCACTTCTCAAGCGTCAGCTGTTTAAACGGATTGCCCATCCAGCCAGTTAACCTTCCTCAGCGATGAGAGCTATAATTGGTTTACTATAGAAATGGAAGGGGATAATCCTTCTGTTTGATTAATGCTCGTCTAATCAATTGGTGTCTGGCAAAACCGCCCCTCTGGTCACATTTTGCAAAAAGGAACAGCTGGTTTTTCAAAAGGTCAGACTGATGCAGGGCAGACGGTGTCACCCAGAATGATAGATCGAGCAGCGGACGTCAAACCACTCAATGATTTGTAAGAGGATTTTGGCACGTTTGCTGTTTTTTGATCCCATTCACGTTTCTGGGTGGGCCGGTGTTTTGCCACCCAATATTATAGCAATACACAACAACACCCCTGCCATTCAGCTTTATACATGGTGCAATCCATGTAATAATTTGCATTATATTTTATATTGTATTTGAAGGTATTTATGTAGGTTTTCTACAGATTACAATACATAAAGCAGTTTCTTTATGTCTGCTGGTGTCTATCAAATCTTTCTGACCTAGAATATGAGCCTGGTTGTCTTTAAAGTTTGCTTTGAGAAATCTAATTTGATCGTAATAAACTCTGATGGTATCGTGTTATTAAGCTAACTGCATATAAACTGTGTTTGTGTTCTATTTCATATAATCTCAAATCATATTTTTTATAATCAATATTTCATTTTTTTTTTTTTTGAGTTTTTTTTAATGCATGCTGACATTTTTTCCTCCCCTGGATACATGCTGCCTATAAGAATCTGGCCAAAAAAACATTTTTGTGTCTTAAATGCCCTAAAACAGGTGGGCTGATCACTAGATTTTGGAACAGAGCTTTAGTCGTGATGAATCTAAACTAAACTGTTCATTGGTGTCACATTAAACACATTTTACACTACCATGTAGAAGTTTGTGGTCAGTACTTTTTTTTTTCCTGTCATTTTTTGGAAAAAATTCTCTAATGCTCACCAAGGCTGCATTTATTTAATCCAAAAAAAAAAAAAAAAGTAAAAGAAGTAATTTATTTCCGTGATGCAAAGCTGAATTTTCAGTTTTCAGCATCAAATGATCCTGAATGATTGAAAACAGTTCATATTTTATAGTATCTGCTTAGTATATTTGTAGAAACCATGATAGTTTTTTTTGAGGATTAGAATAAAAAAACAAAACAAAAAGAAACTTTGTTTGACAGAAATATATATTTAACATTATAAATGTCTTTACTGTCAGTTTTTATTGAACTTAATGCATCCTTTCTGAATAAAAGTATTTATTTATAAATCATATTTACCTCAAACCCTTGTGTATATGTACTGTATTAATATGATTTATCAGTTTAACTGCATAATTCTTTGTTTGTACTCTTTTGTAGCATGCAATTAAATATTCTCCTGCCACCATTCCTTTTGTGTAATTTCCAAGACTTCAAAGACCAATAGGCAATGGAATTTGCATCACATGACCAACTGTCTGCTTGTATGCTAATGATCATTGATATAATCCCTCCCTTGCCCTGACCTTTGTCCAATGGTGTATCCCACATATTGACTAGCAGTCTCATGAATTTGTCTTTGTTTTAAAGGCAAATGAGCAGTTTCATTCAGATTCGTATCTCAAGGCATTTATCTCTTTCATTTTTTACTCTTAAAGAAAGAGTGGCTCTCAAGCACAAATCACCCCCCATTTTTCACATGTCTTCTCATCTATCTTTCTAGAGCTTCTTATTGTTGGCGTGTAAATCAAAAGCGGCGTCCATTTAAGAAGTACGACCACAGTCATTCTTCTTACACAATGCCAGAACAAACATGAAATATATTGTCCGTTTTTATAGATCTTGGAGAAAATCCTCAGTGAACCGTTCCTCATTTCACTGTTGGGTGATCAGCCGTGATGTGAAACATTACATTTTTTCATTGATTAGTTATTGATTACGATCCTCAGCCTGTAAAATTAAACTGAGTGCAGCACGGTAGATGCTAAAATTCTTTTAAATCCTGGATTAGTCTTAGCCTCTTCTATATGAGTTGGCTTTCGATATTACCCAGAGGATATTGACAGCCCACTTACAGCTGCAAATAATCGAGCATTGAACACCCAAACAATGCTAAGCGTAGCCCATTATTAGAAAAATACAAGCATTCAGCTTCAGACATGAATTCACCCTACACAATTCCCCAACAATAGTTCTCTATCCTCTTACTATCCATACTGGATTAATGTCGCATTCAGGAAAAGGCTACAGTATGATCTGTTCAGTTTCAATCCTAACACTGCAAGGCTCATATCTCGGCACTCTGCATTGACCCCCAGTCTGCTTTCTTGCAGGAGAAGGGCTTAGACTTCAGGAATTAAAGCTGTGGAGGGGGCGGCATGGGTGCAGACGGGATTATGGTGGAAGTCTTCAAAGACTTCCACTTCCAAGATTCTGTTCAATTCTGGCTCCTCTAAAGAGTCCTTTAATTCTCTCTTTCTCTCAAGTCTACTGTCCTACAGTTGGTATGAGCTTTGCGTTAGACTATCTTTTTGGATCTTGTTTGCCAATGGCGCCATGAAGTAGGGTTAACTGATACCAACATTTCGGCTTCAGTATAATACAAGCATTTGGTCTCAGTAATAATAATAAATTAATACCTTAAAAAAAATACACAGCTTTCAATATGAATAGTTTGCGCTTAATCTTTAATATTATTTGTAATAATAATATTTAATATATTTAAAGTTACATAATTGTATTATTTATTTTATTTTGCAGGTATATATATATATATATATATATATATATATATATATATATATATATATGAACAGTTTATTTGCAAAAACAGATAACTCCGTTTTTAACAATTCTCGGAAATCATATTTTTTCATTGTGCATTCTGATTAATCTCAATCAAACTAGAGTTGGGTTATTTTGACTAGGTTAAAAAAAAAATAAATATATAATTTATGTATTCTTGCAGCTCAAACAGAGCATGGTGCTTGCAATGCAAAGGTCATGGGTTCAATTTCCAGGGAATGCATGAACTAATAAATAATGTATGCCTTTAATACACTTGAATGCAATGTAAGTCGCTTTGGATAAAAGTATCTGGTAAATGCATAAATGTACATTTATATATTTATTTATTTCGTTTATATATATATATATATATATATATATATATATATATATATATATATATATATACACGAAATAAATAAATATATAAATATATATATAATTTATTATCTATTATGTGTTTTCTTTTGTAGGCTGATTTTCTGTACCAAAACCATAAATAACTCATGCTTTCTGGCCAAAGACTTTATCTACAGTTTTATTTCTTTTAATAATTATAACGTTATTCATAGCTACCTATTTCACACCCAGCACTTTTAATTCTGTTCATAAATTCATTCATTGGATCAATAGCCACTGTGAATCATTCGATTATTTGGATTGAAATGCTACAGTAAAGCAGCTACAGGCCGGTGTAAGCAGCTTGACAGCTTTATCCTGAACAATCAATTTTCTCTTGACCAGGCATGAGGAATATATGACTTTTCAATAATTCATTATGTTATGCGGCTTGAAAGCAGGAGAGCAAAGATTCGCGCCAAGTATGTATACAGAACAAGATGTGTGGCAGGCAATTAATATCAATTACAGTAAGCAAGGTCACTAGAATGAACACAGTTAATGTGAAATAAACTCACTTCACACTTCAGTGAGAATCACTGGCTCTAATGATAGAAGTGAACGAATACATTTGATGTGTGACTGGTGCGGTAACTGCTTAAAGGGATACTTCACCTAAAAATGAAAACTTTTACTTATTTACTCATTCGTGTTGTTTTTAAACCGGTAGTTCACATCAATAGTTCACACCAAAATTAAAATTTTCTTACAATTTACTCTCCCCCATGCATCCAGTATATGTAAATGTTTGTTCATCAGAACAGATTTGAAGAAATTCAATATTATATAATTTCCTCACCAATAGACCCTCTGCAGTGAATGGGTGACGTCAGAATGAGAGCCCAAACAGCTGATAAAATCCTCTTTAAGGCATTTAAACTTGAAACCAACGCTTCCGGCTAAAATATGAGTCCTCTGCCCATTGCATTCTCCAGTGTTTAAGTCATCTCATCTGAATCAGGAGAGAAATATGCACTCATCAAACACCATTTAAAATTTAAAGCACTACAAAACAGTTCTAAAAAAATATGTCGGTGGATTTTGATGCGAGAAGACTACAGGGTATAGACTTTTCCACTAGAGGATGCGTTATAATGAATTTTGCAATGGTATTTTAGAAGCAATAGTTTAAAGTTAAGATGCCTTAACGGTCAATTTGTTTCTTACAAACATGCAGTTTTTCACTTCACAAGATGTTAACTGATGGACTGGAGTTTTTATCAGCTTTTTGGACTCTGTTGGCACCCATTTACTGCAGAGGAACCATTGGAGAACAAGTGATGTAGTGCAAATTTTTCTATCTGTTTTGATGAAGAAAAACAAACTAAAGGGGTAAGTAAATAAATTTTTTGAAGTAGCTGTTCCTTCAAGACAATTTTTACATGCAAATCTTATGAATGAAACCTCATTTAGTCAGATATGCACCAAAACAAATAAACGTTTATTCCTATTTTCCTTGTGAATAATTGGCAGGTTTTTTTCCCTTTTCTTTTCTTTGTTTTTGAGTTTGGCTCCAAAAACCAAGAGATTTTTTTATTTATTTAATAGAAAGAGCCAAGGAAGCCTCATGTCACTGAATCTATTCACACATGGACTCCACCCACTGAGGGACAGTAAACAGTAAATGAATTTGCTTTGTGCACCTCGTTTGATAAGCGCGTACAATAGAAGGGCAGTGGAGTGGACCACGCAGTGTTATGTAATCAATATCATTGGTCATTTGGAACTAAAGGGGCTGCCAAGCTGCTGACTGAAGCACTGTTTACACGTTTCCTTCCCCCCTTCCTCAGGATGCCGCCACCAGAGAAGAAAGAGACGACGGAGCAAATAAAGGACTAATCTTTGTGGGCCAATGGTGCGGTTTAATCCGAGCCAGTCCGAGTTGATTGAGGATGCTTGCAAAAGCACCTAAGCCCATGACCCATGTCACAGCCCGCCAAGGTCACGGCAAAGTCGCTTATCTCTGTAAATCAAAACTGTCGGCGTGAACAATGGGGGACAATTTCAATTAAAGCGTGTTTGGGGACCACAGAAACACTGAGGAACAAACGAAACGACTTAGAGTATTGCAGTTCAGAAGTCCAGGCCAGGCCAATTAAAAAATCAAGTGAGGTTTTGATCCCCAAATGCGCCACTGGAAGACAAAACCTTTAACTTTGTTTAACTGATTAATATGTGTACACTATAAATTTAATTTAATTAATTAATTTTTTTATTATTTGTTTGGAGCATTTTACTGTTTTATTGGAGAATGTTTATTGGATTATTGGAGTACGTTAACGTTTTACTGTTTTTCTAATTCAAAATTTTTAATTTGATTTAACGGGTTACTTGCCATTTCTTTGTATCTGTATGTTAAATTTACTATCAGTTTCTGAAATAGAAATAATTTTGACAGTGTACATTTAAAATGGCAAAATTATTTCTCAAGGCCAGATTGTATTCCTTCTCACAGTGATATCAGGTTTGCCACACCACATATCCGAATGCCCACGCCAGGATGGCATCCTAATAATGCCAATGCTAATGGCAACTTTGCAGAACATTAGCATAATGGTGGTGAGTTCTGCACCAGAAAATGTAACAATGTAGTTTAATTATCAGCTGTCACTATAACCTGCCAGATTTGTGTTTTGTGAAACTAGCAATTATTTACAACTTCCATGTTTTACTGGCAAAATGAACATTAATTTTGATATTTTGAGCCGGAAAGCATTACTTCCATTCAAATTAATGCTATTTGGCTCAGAGGTTCAAACCTTTGTTGTTTGTTCAAAGGTTTCGCCTCAGGCAGAGTGATGTGCTCCAGTCTACTGGAGGGGAACGTCAGCGTTTTCGCACTTATCTTTTAATCACGTTTGCCTAAAACCTAATTGGAAAAATAATAGGGCCTCAATTTATTTAATGCAGATCTCAGCATAACTCAAGACACGCGGAGGTAACAATCTGTATTTGACCCATATCGCGGAACTGATTCAAATGAGAATGTTATGCAAATTAGAATAAAAATAGAATTGGTTCCAAATGATCAAATTGTGTATGCTAAAATACAAAAAAACATTTATTTTAAGTTTGAATAGTGCTTCAAAAAGACAAGATAATCAGATACCTGTCATGTGACTCGCACTTAAATCTTTTGTTGGTGTTTAAAGCCACATCACCTCCCGTGTCACAAGATTTTTGTGTTGAGAATTTGCTTGATCTAAATGGTAAGTGGTTGTAATTAATTCAGATGATTTCTTTGCAATTGCCTCATGCGTGAATTATCTCAGTTTGAGTTCTGTTGAATGTCTGCCAGGAGACGGATGGAAAGAACAAATTGAAAGCTCAAAGAAACAGAATCATTAGTGTTTGCAAGCCAGTAAAGCATTGATTTCCCTCAAACATTTCAATTTGGGTTTGTTCTAAACATCTAGCTGCAAGTATTACAATTCAAAATATAATGAACAAGACCTGTGGGCTGCTTTTATAGTGCTTTTATGACCTTTTTTGGAGCTTAACAGATTGATCCCTCTCTAATAGCATCTTTTTTTTATTTTTTTTTATCTTCCACAGAAAATGAACAGCATAAAGGCTTTGAACAGCATGATGGTGAGTAAATAACGACAGGATTTTTATTGTTAGGTGTGGGTATTCCTTTAACTTTTTAAAATTCCAACTGACATTTAATAGAATGTTTAACATTTAAAGTATATTTAATGGAAATTACATCAATGCAATATTTAAATACTTAAAGGGATAGTTCACCCAAAAATGAAAATTCTGTCATCATTTACTCACCCTCAAGTAGTTCCAAACCTGTTTGAATTTCTTACCGAAGACATTTTGAAGAAAGTTTGTAACCAGACTGTTTTGGGGCACCATTGACTTCCATAGTAGGAAAACAAATACTACGGAAGTCAATGGTGCCCCAGAACTACTCTGTTTCCCACATTCTTCAGAATATCTTCCTTTGTGTTCAGCAGACCAAAGACATTCGTACAGGTTTGGAACTACTTGAGGGTAAGTAAATGATGACAGAATTTTTCATTTTTGGGTGAACTATCCCTTTAATTCTGATTGGTCTTTTTGGATTATCTATTCTCATGCACAGTCAACAACAACAACAACAAAAATATGTCCAGAATGTCATGACAAAAGCTAATCATTCTATGCATTTTCAAAACCTAAAACCTCAGTGTAACGGGGCGTGTTTCAGGAACTACAAATCCCATCAGCCTCAGTTCTATAAAAGGAAGTGATGAGATTCATTCTTCGATTTCCGCCTTTTGGTTTCCGCTGACGATTTATGAATGGAAGTCGCGCCAGATCTAAGGTATGGCATTGTGACGCTAGATTAGTAGGTCTTGTGAAATTATTGTACAGGTAGTGATGTGTTGAATAATGTGTTGGCCTTCTGTTTGTTGTACGTCTTCCTGTTCATTGAAATGGGAGTCGCAGCTGGTTTACGTGTTGCATGGTGGCAATAGATCAAATGTAAGGATCGTTTGTGCAGTTACATGTCAAAGAGTGGAACATTGAGTGTTGAACACGATGCATCGTTAGGAGGTAGTAATTTTATTATCCGATGATTGCGTGGTCATGTGTATTTAACACGTGTTTTATTAATCATGTTATGTTGTTTGTTTTTTTTTAGTATTGTGGCTGGATGGTTACCCGAGTGTCATAATCCAAAATAACGGATGGTAGAGGTATATTATTTTTATTTTTTAGTTATAGGGTTTAAAAAGGAGTTTTAAATGTTCTTAATGATTTTAATGTTTTTCTTGATTGTCTAATGTCTTGTAAAATGTTTTGGGTATGTGACTTTCTTTTGTATTGTAAATATTTATTTTTAGTAATGGATTGTGTTTTCCCTTACAGGGATGCACGATTACCGTTTATTTTTGGTTGAATTATTGTTGAGATTGTGTTTTTCTTTTTTTGGTTTGATGTTGGACCAGAGTTGGTTGCGGGAGAACTGAGGTCATACCAAAGACAAAAAAAAGGACTAAATAGATCCATAGTCATCTTACAGGTTGACTTACTCGTTCTGTTTGCATTACCCACAGTTAATATTCTTGTATGTTTTGTTTTTGTTGTAGATTTCTTTTACCTGACGGTGGCTGCGGGGTTGCCTTCACTGGTGGATTGCAGTGGTGTGGTCGTTTGGTCACCTTATTTTTCCTTTCCTTTTAGGTCTGCAGTGGGATTTGCCGTGAGCTGGTTTGCAGTGGGAGCACATTTGTTTGCATGCCTTTCTTGCTTTCACAATCTAGGTAACCTGTGGCCATCTGCGGGTTTTGTCTTTTTTTTCTATTTTGTTTTTACTTATTTTTCTTCGTGGGTAATTGTATTAATGGTCTGTAGCATCCTTTTAACACATTAACGTTTATATTATTTTCTTCTGAATAAATATGTTTGTTTGTTAAAGCTTCACTACCGCCTTCTGCCTGATTATTTCCCTCTTGTGGGTCATGATATTACAATTGGCGTAGTCGGCAGGGTCGCGTTTGTGGCAAAGGTGGTTGTGAAGTTTTTATTTATTTTTTTTTGTTTGTTGTTTTGTATACTGGTTGTTTTTTTTGGTAATTAAATAAACGGTAGTCGTGCATGAAGGCGATCATTGGACTCTGCATCGTGGGACCTCGTCATCTTTCTCCGAACTGTTTTATGAAATAATCTGTTAACAGATATGGAACAAGAACTACTAGACTTGCAGGAGCAGATACGTCACCTGCAGGCACAAAATGAGCAGCTGATGAGAGAGCGTCCCCCGTCCAGTAGTACCGCTCCTAACCAACCACACCTTTCTATGACTAATGCCAATTCTTCATCTCCAGCATCTTTTAGTAGGGTACTTTATGTCCCTCGGGAGAGGAAGTGTCCACGTTTTTATGGAAATATGGACTCCACATTAAGTGTTGAGGACTGGACTGAGGAGGCCAAGGTGTGTATTGAGGGAAGGGGTTGGTCTGATAAAGAAAAGGTGGTGTTTCTGCTTGACCATCTGGGAGGGGAAGCTAGAATGGAGATAAAACTCCGTCCACCAGCTATTAGGGAAACTCCAGAATCTGTTTTTGATATCTTGCGAGATTTGTATGGGGGGAAACAGACATTTGTACAATTACAACAAAGGTTTTATGAACGAAAGCAGAAAGAAGGTGAATCATTGACTGAATTTTCCCACGCTTTAATGTCCTTAATGGACTTAATTCTTGCTGGTAATCCAGGCAGTGTTCCAAGTTCTGACAGGGTGCTTCGGGATCAGTTTGTGGAACACGTTCGAGATGTAATGTTAAAACGTGAATTAAAACGGTTAGTGCGGGAGAAGCCATCTTCTACCCTACTGGAGGTTCGAAGTGAAGCTCTTAGGTGGGTGGAAGAGGGGAGTAGAGAAGTAGTTGCTTCATATGTTCAGCCATGGTGTAATGTTACTCAAGGCAGGGTAGTTGAGCCTGAATCTAAGGTTAGATTTCAGGAATCTACAGAGCTAAAAGAAGTTAAAGAGATGTTGAGACAGCAACAAGCACAAATAAATGAACTTACTCAGTGTCTTGAAAGCTTTATGTCTAAAAAGAATGAGTCTTCTGTTACCTCAGCTAGGCAAAACGGTTTACGACGATGCCTTCGCTGTAACCGAGTTGGGCATATAGCTCGATATTGTCGACAACCCTGGCCTATAGATGCAAACTCTAGATCACCTCAAGTGGTTGTGAATGAGACTTCTGTGGGCGAGTCCGATAGTGTAGTATCCACTACTGTTTCGAGTCATATTGTGGAGGGGGATAGTGAGGTTTCACAGACACCTGTTTGCCCTACTATTGTACGACGTCTCGTAGGCAAATGCCCTATTGTAACTGTGCAGATGGGGGGAGTGGATATTTCCTGTTTATTGGATACAGGGTCAATGGTGACCACTGTAACGGAGTCATTTTTTGAGAAGCATTTTCGACAATTGGGAGCAGATACTCTTAAAAAATGTAACTGGCTTCAATTAAAAGCAGCCAATGGTCTTGAAATACCATATGTGGGATATTTTGAAACCGATGTGATTGTGTTAGGGCAAATTCTTCTAGGACAGGGTATTTTGGTCGTGAAAGACCCTGTTGATACTCTGTCCCATCAGAGGAAAGAGCTGACTCCTGGCCTTTTAGGTATGAATGTGATTGGACAGTGCTATAATGATTTGTTTGAAAAGCATGGCCCAGCACTATTTTCAGTTCCACAGGTCAGGCAGGCAGAATTAGGCTGGAGGGATGCCCTGTCACAGTGCCATCGAGCAGATGATGCCCCCTCTCGTGGATTTATTGGTTACGTGAAAGTGCAGTCCGGCCATCCGGTTCAGATTCCAGCTGGGACCATGAGGTTAGTGCCTGTATTGTGCCCTAAGAACATAAAAAGTTGTATCTCTGTCTTTCTAGAACCTCTGGGTCCCGATGATGGGGGGCTGCCTGCTGGGGTGTTAATCTCACCTGCCTTGTTGCAATGTATCCAAGGAATAGTTCAGATACCAGTGGTTAATGTTAGTACAGAACCTCTATACTTACCACCAAGAATTAGATTGGGTAGTCTGGTCAGTGTTGAGGTAGTGATAAAATCAGATCAAGATATATTTTTTAAGGAAGATTTATCATGTGATTCTAATACCGTGATCGTTCAGTGTCAAACTATTACAACTGCCTTGAACATTGACACTCAAGGGTTAGAATTGCAGGGATTGTCGGAGGCTGAGAAGGAGGCCGTTAGGAGACTTTTAACAAAATATTCTGATGTTTTTGCTAAGGATGATAGTGACTTGGGGTGTACAACCTTAATTGATCATGAAATCCCGTTAGTAGATAATATTCCGGTACGCCAGCGACATCGTAGAATTCCTCCCAGTCAGTTTGAGGAAGTAAAGGCACATATTAGACAGTTGTTGGACAGCCAAGTCATTAGGGAGAGTTGTAGTCCGTACGCTTCACCTATTGTGTTGGTGAAGAAGAAGGATGGCTCCCTGAGGATGTGTGTTGATTACCGCCAGCTCAATTCTAGAACTCGCAAGGACGCCTATCCCTTACCAAGGATAGAGGAGTCACTTGATGCCTTGACGGGAGCAAAGTGGTTTTCAACATTGGACCTGGCTAGTGGATATAACCAGGTACCGGTTGCTGAAGTAGATCGTTTTAAGACTGCTTTTTGCACCCCCATTTGGGCTCTTTGAATTTAACAGGATGCCCTTTGGGCTGTGCAATGCCCCAAGTACTTTTCAAAGGTTAATGGAGCGAATTTTTGGGGACCAGAGTTTTCAGTCTTTATTGCTCTATTTGGACGATGTTATTGTTTTCTCAGCTACAGTCAAGCAACATCTTCAGCGATTGGAGCTGGTGTTAGATCGGCTGAGACAACAGAATTTGAAGATAAAACTCAGTAAATGTTGTTTCTTCCGGCCAGAGGTACGTTATTTGGGGCATGTGGTTTCTTCTGCAGGAGTCAGTACAGACCCAGAGAAGATATCTGCTGTAGCTAAGTGGGCTCGTCCGCAAAATCTTCAAGAACTTCGATCCTTTCTTGGCTTCGCTAGTTACTATCGGCGATTTGTTAAAAATTTTTCTTGTATTGCTGGACCCTTGAATACTTTAGTGGCGGAAGTGATCAGGGGACAAAAAAGCAGACGACCAAAGATTGATCTGGGGACTAAATGGACTGGCTCATGTGAAGATGCATTTCAAACTCTTAAAACTGCTTTGACCAATGCTCCAGTTCTCGCTTATGCAGATTTCAGTAAGCCTTTCATCTTGGATATTGACGCAAGTCACCAAGGTTTAGGGGCTGTTCTATCTCAAGAACATGGAAGTAAATACCGACCGGTTGCTTTTGCCAGTCGAGGTCTGCGACCATCTGAACGTAATATGCAGAATTACAGCTCAATGAAGTTGGAGTTTTTGGCCCTAAAGTGGGCTGTTGCGGAAAAGTTTAGAGAGTATTTGCTTGGCCAGAAGTGCCTGGTGTATACAGACAACAATCCACTCAGTCATTTGCAGACTGCAAAATTGGGGGCATTGGAACAACGATGGGTTAACCAGCTCGCGGACTTTGATTTGGAGATTAGGTATAAGCCTGGACGTTCTAATGTTAATGCTGATGCTTTGTCTAGAAAAACTACTTCCCCTGTAGCTGAACTGTCTATGACTACTGCTGTGCCAAGGGAACTATATCATTGTGCTCGTGATTGTCAGCATGTTGTTTCAAGTGAAACAATTTCTGCTTTCTCTGAACAACCCAGAGAAAATCTTGGCAATTTGCAAGGATCTGATTCAGTTATTGGCCGTTTCCTTGTTTATTGGGACCGCCAAAAGCCACCAGATGCACAGGAGAGAGCATTGGAGTCATTAGAAGTACTTGAATTGGTACGGCAGTGGGGAAAGCTGGTGAAAATAGAGGGTGTATTATATCGGCGGTTCTGTCCCCAGGATGAACATCGAGAAATTTGTCAAGTGGTGTTACCAGCGGCTCTCAGGGAAAGGGTTCTTACAAGTCTGCACGATGATCATGGCCACCAAGGGATTGAGCGGACGGCGAGCTTGGTGAGAACTCGGTGTTATTGGCCTGGTATGTTCAAGTTCATTGAAGAATGGTGTAAAAAATGCCAACGTTGCACCCTAGCTAAAGTGGTACGACCAAAAGTACGTAGTTTTATGGGACACTTGACTGCGGAGAGGCCATTGGATATATTGGCCATTGATTTTACTTTGTTGGAACCTGCATCAAATGGACTTGAAAATGTACTGGTTATGACTGATGTATTCTCAAAGTTTACACAGGCTATCCCAACAAAGGATCAAACGGCATCAACAGTGGCACGTGTTCTAGTAGAACGTTGGTTCTACTTATTCGGTGTACCGCGACAAATCCACTCAGATCAAGGGCGGTGCTTTGAAAGCAGACTTATTCAAGAGTTATGTAGACTGTATGGTATTTCAAAAACTCGCACGACACCTTATCGACCACAAGGAAATGGCCAATGTGAGCGTTTTAATAGAACAATGCATGATTTGTTACGTACTCTGCCTCCAGAAGAAAAATGCCATTGGCCAGACCATCTCGCCCAGGTAGTATATGCGTATAACACCACTGAACACCAGACTACTGGGTACTGTCCTTATGTTCTTATGTTTGGACAGGAACCACATTTACCCCTTGACTTCATGTTAGGATTGGACAATCACACCCAGAGTGAAGTGGACTGGGTAGTGGACCATAAAGACAATCTGGAACGGATGTTTAATAAGGCTCGAGCCCGCCTTAAGTGTGCCACAGAGCATCGTGCCCGACTAAATGATCTTAAGGTGTGCCATGAAAGGTTACAAGAAGGCCAGGTGGTGTATCAGAGAGCTCATAACATCAAAGGCAGGAATAAGATCCAAGATGCCTGGGATCCTACTCCGTATAAGGTGGTCCGGTGTCCAGAGGGAAATGGAGCGGTGTATTCTATTGCCCCTGTGGATGGAGGAGGTAATCTGAGACACATTCACCGCTGTGAGTTGCGTCCAGCTCATGTTTCCTTGGATGACCCTGGACTTCCGGTTCTAGTGGACCATCAAGAAACCTCTGAAGATCGAGATGGGGACATGGTGGTTGTGTCCCTACTGCCTGAGTGTACATCTGCTCACGAGAAAGTTATTACACCTCAAGAAGATAACATCTATCCAACTATAGTAGAGGATGGTGTTAATGAACATCAGTCTTCACAACCAGAAGTTGTAGCAAGGCGTACTAAGAGGTCAACAGCTGGATGCCATGTAAACCCATATCGTCTCCCCCGGTCAGCATGTACTAGTGAAGTCCAGCTAAGTGGTCAGTTTGCTCTCCCTATGATAAGGCTGTCCAACAATAGGCCCCACGAAATGTTTCGCCCATGGTTGTAGCGTGATGTGATCGACGGGACGTCGATTCAAATCTAGGGGGTAGATTGTAACGGGGCGTGTTTCAGGAACTACAAATCCCATCAGCCTCAGTTCTATAAAAGGAAGTGATGAGATTCATTCTTCGATTTCCGCCTTTTGGTTTCCGCTGACGATTTATGAATGGAAGTCGCGCCAGATCTAAGGTATGGCATTGTGACGCTAGATTAGTAGGTCTTGTGAAATTATTGTACAGGTAGTGATGTGTTGAATAATGTGTTGGCCTTCTGTTTGTTGTACGTCTTCCTGTTCATTGAAATGGGAGTCGCAGCTGGTTTACGTGTTGCATGGTGGCAATAGATCAAATGTAAGGATCGTTTGTGCAGTTACATGTCAAAGAGTGGAACATTGAGTGTTGAACACGATGCATCGTTAGGAGGTAGTAATTTTATTATCCGATGATTGCGTGGTCATGTGTATTTAACACGTGTTTTATTAATCATGTTATGTTGTTTGTTTTTTTTTAGTATTGTGGCTGGATGGTTACCCGAGTGTCATAATCCAAAATAACGGATGGTAGAGGTATATTATTTTTATTTTTTAGTTATAGGGTTTAAAAAGGAGTTTTAAATGTTCTTAATGATTTTAATGTTTTTCTTGATTGTCTAATGTCTTGTAAAATGTTTTGGGTATGTGACTTTCTTTTGTATTGTAAATATTTATTTTTAGTAATGGATTGTGTTTTCCCTTACAGGGATGCACGATTACCGTTTATTTTTGGTTGAATTATTGTTGAGATTGTGTTTTTCTTTTTTTGGTTTGATGTTGGACCAGAGTTGGTTGCGGGAGAACTGAGGTCATACCAAAGACAAAAAAAAGGACTAAATAGATCCATAGTCATCTTACAGGTTGACTTACTCGTTCTGTTTGCATTACCCACAGTTAATATTCTTGTATGTTTTGTTTTTGTTGTAGATTTCTTTTACCTGACGGTGGCTGCGGGGTTGCCTTCACTGGTGGATTGCAGTGGTGTGGTCGTTTGGTCACCTTATTTTTCCTTTCCTTTTAGGTCTGCAGTGGGATTTGCCGTGAGCTGGTTTGCAGTGGGAGCACATTTGTTTGCATGCCTTTCTTGCTTTCACAATCTAGGTAACCTGTGGCCATCTGCGGGTTTTGTCTTTTTTTTCTATTTTGTTTTTACTTATTTTTCTTCGTGGGTAATTGTATTAATGGTCTGTAGCATCCTTTTAACACATTAACGTTTATATTATTTTCTTCTGAATAAATATGTTTGTTTGTTAAAGCTTCACTACCGCCTTCTGCCTGATTATTTCCCTCTTGTGGGTCATGATATTACATCAGCTTAGGTAAAACTGTATCCTTAATTCTTTTGGTGCTGGTATTTCCTTCAGGAAATGTAAAGCTACAGCAATTCCCTTTAGATAGTTGTATTATTAAACAAAGTTTCTGCATCTTGAAAATTTACCTATGAATATTCAAGTTCAAAGCTATTGGAACATTCATTGGTGGTAAAATGTGTATTAGTCCAGTGCTTTTGAATTATTCCAATTATTGAGCACTTTACCTTGAGTTAGTCCTTGTGACATCCGATCCTTATACTTTTAGTCAAGTTAAATCAATATACACGTCTAAGTTCTGAAAAGCACATTAAATCTCACACTCATTGAAGTCTATTAAATAATGGATTTCATCACCAACCAGCCACTTTTTTCCTTATGTTCTCTCTTTTTCTCAAATGGGCTCTTGCGATCGGAAACGCAGACTCCGCAGTGTCAAGCAAACCTCTGAACCTCGGTCGGCGGATGGGCCATGGGACGAAGGATTAAAAGACGAGAGGAACTCTCACGTAGGCTGGCACACGATGAGTCATTCGTAGCCTCGGGCAGCTGGTCGTTTGTGGTTTGGCTGATTGAAGAGGAAAGACACGAACTAACAACTGATCTGAAATCCATCAGTACTTCCAACCGCAATGAAATCTTTTCCAAAGTTTAGATGAGTCTTGATGGTGAAGTTTTCTGACCTTCACATGACAGCTGACAGCTGCATAATGCACTGTCTGGACTTAAACTAAATGTACATTTGAATCCTTAGCGGTCTCTAACGGTCTTCATAACATGCGATTAATAATTCACCCAAAGATTAAAATTCTGTTGTAAATTATAATCTATTTACTCTCATGTTATTCCAAACCTGTATTGTTTTTCTTTTCCCTTTAACCTCAAAAGGAGATGATTAGCAGAAGAACCAAACTGCTTTTTCTGCACAACAAAAGTGAAAGGCTACTAGGGTAATATGCTAAAATGAACTAGTTTGTATGTATGGAAGCCTGTTTCCGTCTCAAGATAAAAAAGAAGGTAATTGTGACTTTTTATAGACTTTTTACTTGCAATTCCTATGGAAGCTTGTTTTTGCCACAGAATTTAAAAAAAAAGAAAAAAGAAAAAAGAAAATTGCAACGTTTTATCTCACAGTTCTGATTTTTTTTTTTCCACAGAATTGTGAGATATAATTTTGCAATTGCGAGTAATAAATTCAGAATTGCGGGATATAAACTTGTGAGATAATGAGTCCAAAATTCAGGAAAAAATTAGTTTTTTCATTTCACAGTTCTAAATTTTCTCTACATTTTGACCTTAAATCTCACACTTCGGTTCACCTTGAAATGAAAAATAAAACGGTAATTGGGACTACTAAACTTTTTTTTCTCGCGTTTTAATCTCACATTTCTGACTTTTTCTTTTCTGAGTTTATGTCTTGCAATTTTAAAGTTTATATTCTGCAATTCTGACTATAGTTTATATCTCACAATTCTGATTTTCTATCTCGCAGTTCTGCCTTTTTTCTCAGAATTCGGAATGAACTTAGAATTGCGAGATATAAACTGGTAACTTGCGAGATATGGAAACAAGTTTCCATACTATACATATTTGCAATTTGTTTTGTTAATAAAAATGTAATTTAGTTTGAAAATCGTCCATTTGCTTCAATTTGCACTTCAGTTTGTTACTTTGTGGTCGAATATGAGACAATGGTTATAAAATTCTCAGTCTGTGTTTTGATAATATCAACATTTATTTACAAGAAAATTGTGTGAGTTTGTAGCGTATTATAAAAAGAAACAATTATATTGAATAGATACCTCAAGAAGGCCATTCACGCTGTGTGAAATCAATGTTGCAACACAATAAATGTATTGTGGTGACTAATTCCTTTGATTTGTATTTGGCTAACAGGTTTTTTCGCCAGTGGGGACAGACGTCTTAATTGGAGAGGATATGGAATTGTACAGCTGTGAAGACGATGACACGGGCCTCTTCCTCTCCGGTTTGCCTGCAGGGTTCTAGATGATTTAATTCATTTGCAAGTTGGCTGCTGCATTCATGCGGTCCTCCTGTGATGTTTCATTATGTTCTCAAACAGAAGAGCTCTTTGGTATGGAAATAACTTTTCAAATGGGAAAAAATCTCTCTCTTTCTGCCTCCAACACACACTATACATGCAAATGAAACATGAAACCTAAAAACAGTGACATGTTTTTTGTTAAATTTTTGGAGAAGCTTTCAGAAGCCATGCTCAGGTGAAGACACGGGAGACTCTCTCAAGTTGCAACTGAAGGCTTTTCCCAAGCAAACTAATTAAAGGTAGTAGCGGATCAGCAAGACACATTTGACCTGCAGTTTGAAGACAAAACTAAACACAATACAGCAAAAAAAAAAAATCATAAATATTCAAAACTTTGTGTTAAGTAAACCATACCATGCTGTTTTTCATGAGGTATTAATTTAATCAAATAATAACAATTAAAAACAATACTGTCAGTACTGGAAAGTGCCCACAAAGCATGCCAAAATGAAAAATAATTGTAATTTTTAAATATTATAAAAATATAATATTTTACAGTCCATTTACTTTTTATTTTTTTTATTTTTATTTTTTTAATTCTGAAAGCCTTGCAGTGACATTTATTAATGAAAATTAAATAGCAAACCAATTGCATTTATTTATTTATTTAGCTGTTCACAATGTGAAAAGTAAAATGAAAATTCAAGTATTTTATTTCTAATTTTGGCACATCCTTTGTGGACATATTTCAGTAATTAAATGGTTATTGTTTTTTTTTCATTTCTATCTTTTGATAATTCCATTTACAATTGGAAAGAAATGACTTATATTTATTTAATTTTTCATCACACAAAGCTATTATATAACTCCAGAAGACCTGCAATATAGCGCATGAGTCATATAAACTACTTATGGTGTCTTTTTTTTGTCAATTTTCTGAACAGCCTCCATCCCTGCTCACTTTCACCGCCAGAACATTCTGCTCCAAATCTTTTGTCTTCTACGAAAGAAAGAGAAAACGTCTGGAACGACATGAGGGTGAGTAAACGGCAAATTTATGAACTATTAATTTAACAAACCTTCACTTCATTTGCATAGTGCATGATGATTAGATTAAACCAAAATTGTGTGATGTCATAATGTATCCTAAAATCATCAAGATCTATGTTTTGATCTTTAAGTATATCCGCACACGTCAAGCACTCGCTATACGATATATAATCCCCTTCTGATGAACGAAGATGAAACGGGGCCGTTTATCATAACGTTTCTTTCCCAGCATGCCTCCAAATCTCACACTTTCAACGGCGTACATTACAGACAGAGCCCATCTGCTGAGGTCAAACCTAGAGTCACAGTGCAGAAAGCTGATGAGAGAATAAATTTGTCCCAGTGGGAAAAACAGAACTGCGTATGTGTGTGTGTGCAGACCCTGAGGTGGGAATGCAGGTATACCATACTGCCGAGAGTCAAGACGCCCAGGAGTGAACCCAGCTCCACAGCGGTCTTATTGATGCTGTTGCCACAGAAACCAGGGTCGAAGGGCTCAAGTACACACACAAAAGCACATCTGTGTTCACCTGCACACACACACACGCAGTCATTGTTATTCTCAGGCACTCTCGATTGTCTGCAAAAGGGTTAGTGCTTTTAAACAAGAAGCAGGTTTTTTGAAGAACCCATTTAGATTTGAAAAGAAGTAACCGCTGTTTGCAACAGAAACCTGAAAGAGACCTGAAATGAGGGGTCAGCTTTTTGTGCCCAGAGAATACGTTTATAGCACTTGCGGTTGTGAGATAGACGATCGCTCACCGCAGTCTAAAACAGCGGGCTGTGTGTAGCGCCGGGCTGAACATGAAAGTCCTGGTGGAGAGCTCTCTAAGACTCATCCCGCCTGAAGCTAAAACCTGTCTCAGATATTCCAGCTTTGAGGCCCCCATGAGCCCCTTTTCATGTTGGTGCAGCTAAGAGCCTCATAACCCACAGAAGAAAGCGTTAAGCTTCCAGCACGAGAGGGGCTGGGAAAGAAACACCTTATCAATCACGTCACCGCTGTACCGGCTCTGGATGTAACACGCTGTCAGGGGTTTAAAACTTTACAGGTCGTCCAGAAACTACAATCGCTGTAAGGTGCACTTGAGATGGCTGGAAGCTTGGTGATTGTTTGGTGTTATATTGGGCAGGTTTGTCTCCCAATGTCATACAGGTTCACGTGAGCGCCCACAAAGAACTCTAGAATAAAAAATGGAATCATTTTTACTGTGCCACATTTTCATTTTTATTTAAATTCTGGCAGTCTTGCCCTGAGATTGTAATGACATTTTTTTTTTTTATGTCAAATAATCATTGGCATTTAATTTTTTAATTTTGACTGATGTGGTCTCTTTTCAATAATCAAATGATCCAATTTTTTTGCAGTTGGCAGAAATAGCTATTTAAAGTTTGTTCTTTCTCTAGCCAATTTTAAATCTTCCCATAAATCTTAGCTTTACACTTTTGAGACAGTTTTAAACAAAATAATCGTCTCTTTTTTTTTTTTACTTTTCTGTTGTTCTTTTGTTTTCTATATTTTTATTTAATCAACATGAAAGCACTTTTGGATCAACTTCTGTTCTGGTTAAATGTGTTTTGAGCTTAGATTTGAAGATTTAAAATTTTAGATTTGAAATAAATGTACGAAATACTGCAAAATAAAATGACAATGAAATAAAATTTTAAAAAGTTAGCAATAATCAAATATTTTGAGTGAGGGTCTGATTAGTGACCTAGAATTTCTTATTCATTGATTATGTTATACCCCTGCAAATCATTCAACTTTCCATATCAGTCAATTTTATTTTGGCTACTTACAGGTTGAAATGAAATAATACTATGAGTGAGGAGATATTAAATTAAATAAAATGGGATATATATGTGTATATATATTTGATTAGTGACCTAGAAAGTTAGCAGAAACTGAAAAATTTCTTAATTCTGTGTCATATTTTCTCCCCCTTTTTCTGAATTAGTCATATATATATATATATACACATACAAAATCAATCAGTTTACTTTGTTTATTAACAGGTTAAAATATTAAGAAAATCCTAGAGGCCTCAGACTTCGCTGCTGATCTAAAAGAACATACTTTTGAATAAGTTTGCATTACAGGTGGACAACAAATATGATGGGGGTGAATAAAAAATGAGGTTTTTCAGATTTTGGGTGAACCATCCCTTTAACATGTATATCTTCCAGGTATATTTCTCTGAAATTTTAGCAAATTGTTACACACTCCTCCTCATATGTAGTTCAAGGGGTTGTGGGTTATATTGGCATACAAAAAAAACATACATGGGTGTGCATGAAAATCCTTGGCATACTATATTCACCATACTATGATTTGGGATGCTCTATTTCTATCCTCTCATGCATGTAGGAGGAATTAGGATGCAGCGCCGGGCCAGATATCTTTTGCTGCTTAATAATACACTAATAATGATTGTGAATGTGTTCTATTGTGTCCAGGTGCGGTCCTTTGGCCAGGTGGCGGGATGCGTATCTCATGCATATGAATGAGTCTATTTAAATGGGATGAATATTTTTACCACAACGCCCTGACGGCACGCAGCTTGGATTTATTGTAAGGGAATTCTGTCTCCCTGAAAAACCACAACCGAAAACAATGCCAGAGAAAAGATGCCAATCACAATGTCCAACAGGAGTTGTGCGAGACAGAAAGAAAGATTGGAGACGGGGTCGAGTGTATTCAGGTATGTGTTTGTGTGTGTGACCCTTGAGCTCGCAGGTCTATTCGAGTCCAACCTTTCGGCGCAAGGATAAAATTGGATCTTATTTGAATACGGCCACTGGGGAGCACATGCCGACGTTTGCTCAGGTGTTTCATGAATGTAATTTAGTGTTTCAGAGAACATCCAACTGTGCAGAGGAGATGGCAGCCCCAGCTTAGCATGCTCGCGCCGAGGAATTGGCACCATGTCTAAATGACACGGAAGTCTTGAATGATAAACAGGATGCAGGCGTTGTATCGCTGCAAAACTCTGCTGTTTGGCAGCTCAGATTTGGCAGAGCCCAATTCCAATATGTTTCTCATCTGTCTCATCTCATCTGAGCGGGGAGAGAGAAAAGGAGACGGGCCGGGAGAGGGAGAGATGAGGTGCAGGTGTTGAGGAATAAGATCTGAGATGAAATTCTCAAAGGTCACAACCTGTATATCAACTCCACTCGCAGATACATTGAGACACCAAGCTCAGCCTCTCACCCCGGCTGCCCTTCTCTATCCGCTGGAATCCACCGCTCAGAGCAGGCGAAATGAGAACAGGAGAGTGAAATCGAGTGTGTGTGTGTGTGTGTGTGTGTGTGTGTGTGGCGTATGCTGGTCTTTTGAATGAGAAGGCAAAATCCCCTCTCTTTAGTCCAATGGAAATTAATTTTTCATTTGATGTTTACACCGTTTCCAAGTAGAAAGCGCACAGTGTATCATTTTACCTTGCACATGGGACTATCGGGCGAGCAATCAGTTCCATATTTATTTAATAAATGATATTATTAAAATATTACTTATTAAAACCAATCCACATCACTGTCTTCAAAAAAATAACTAGAAGAATACAGTGCCAAACTGTTTACCACAGGTTTTTTTGTACGTATTATTTATAGTCCACTTCTTTTTGGATCATTAGTCATCAAATCCTCTGTAAACACCGCAAGGGTAATGAGGGTCACGGTTATGGAGGTGTAGCTTTAATTTGGCTGAGAGCTCGTTAAAATCACTCACAGTGCATTTTGATTCAAAACCAAAAGGGGTGAAGTTGGCTTGTTTTAATAGTTTTGAAGCATTCTGACACATTTGCTGACCGGTTACAAATATGGTCAATATGAATTTTAGACCGATTGTGCATCATGCAGAATTAATATAAGGTTAAAATGATCAGGTTTTGATGATTGTTGAATTTATTAAGTTCAGTGCAAAATAATAAAATATTAGAATGAAAACAATGATTAAACCAGGCAAAACACACCTCATAGTAAAAGTTTGAAATAAAGTATAAAATATAAAATAACAATTATTTTCTTTACACAGTTATGTTCTTTACTTTGAAGCAGGGTTACTACAGTTAACTAAAACAAACAAACAAAAACAGTTTTTTGTTACTTAAAATAAAATGAACTTTAACTGAACTAAACAAAAACTTTATCTTACTTGATCTCATTTAGCATTCATTTTTATCATTATTTTGATGTTCTAAAATAACTAAAAATGAAACAGAAATAAAAATGAATAAAACAATGTAGACACATAAAAACTATTAAAATCACAAAAAACAATATTAGTAAAACTTTTACATTAACAATGGAAAACATAATACTTAAAATATTAATAAAAAGTATAAAAGATGACTATTTTATTCCATAAAAATATATTTTACGTAATTAGTCAGAAAGATTGATGCAATTATTTATGATTGTATTGACATTTAAATGTCTTTGAACTGCAATTCAGTAAATTTCTCTCCACTGAGAAGACTCTTTTCTTTTCCTGTGGGCAATTCAATTCAACTTCCAACTTATTGTGATCACAGCCACATCTCATATTCAGAATGTTCCTCAAGCCTGCTATGTGCAAAGACTGGCAAAACAAATAACATCTCTGTGCCTCTGCTTTGTGCGTACATGCTAAGAGTTCATGTCAACATCAATACTACATACATATATCATGAGCTGACATTTACACAGCATACGTGAGTGGGCAGAATCAGCAGTGTTTCATGGCTGGGGGAAATATGAGGTGTCGGACTGCTTTGTACTGCTTATTATGACCTTTTGGAGGCCGGGTTCAGTCTTCTATTGCTCCAGACGACAGGTTTAGACCTGACCTTTAACCAAACGCTGCCTCCCCATCACAAATATCGGCTGGAGCATCATCTATTTGTTGTCCACTGGTCTTTATGATGTGCCATTATCTTCTTGTAAAGAACGTCTCAATACTTCTAAGTGGTTTACATTTATGCAGTTGGCAGGCGGTTTGACCCAAAGCAACATGAATTGCATTCACGCTATAGTATACATTTCTATTAAAGGGGTCATGACATTGCTAAAAAGAACATTATTTTGTGTATTTGGTGTAATGCAATGTGTTTATGTGGTTTAAGGTTCAAAAAACACATTATTTCCCACATACTGTACATTATTGTTGCTCCTCTATGCCCCGCCATTCTGAAACGCGTCGATTTTTAGAAGCTAGGCGTGCTCTGATTGGCCAGCTATCCAGTGCGTTGTGATTGGCCAATTACCTCAAGCGACGGAAATACCTCAAGCGACGGAAATGTTACGCTCCTTACAGCATTGTGATGCTGTGTCCCGGCATGACGAGACAAAAACAATAAAACCCATTACAAACGAGGTATTTGTTGCATCCAGTGGGGACATAATTACTGATTATAATGACTTATACTGTATGCGATGCAACGCGACGCGTAAAAAACATTAACATGTCTGCGTTTGTGATCAGAGAAACGACAAACTACTGTACAAGCACTAACGTTACTCTACACAGCTAAAAACTCGCGTTTGAATAGTCAGTGGCAAATTCTTTAAATATGAAAACATACTTACAGGCTGTGAGTCAGAAGCTCCAGACTGTCCTTGCAAAGTTGGAATTGCCCCACTTTATAGAAACAGTCTTTGTGCACAGCTGGCAGGCTCCTTCTAGGTTCAGCAAATAGTCCTCCGGAAAAATGCGATGTACACACGCAAATATTTGGGTTGAACTGTTCTGGAACAGTGTTGTAAATACAACTAGTTGTGTCCTCTTTTGGAAGCCCAAAAAAAAAAAAGTAGTTTCGCTTTCACAACGAAGCACAGCGTCTTCAGGACATGGCTCCTGCGGCAGCAACAACACTACAGCGAGAATAAAAGTCCCGCCCTCTTTCTTTGCATAAACATTTTGGCGGTGTTTTGCAAATCTCCCCACACTGTGATGTAGACATGTGGGGGCATGTTTGAATGAGCCGTTTTAGGGGTGTGTGGTCGAGTCTTAACTTTTATAAAGAATATCTCTTTGTTTTGAGACTTTAGTCTTTGCAACTTCAGGGATCTTATCTATGCACAAACAGCTTATAACACTCCAAAGAGAAAGGAAAACTTGAAATCGCATCATATGAGCCCTTTAAATTCATGAATTCCCAGGAAAGCCTGGCTTTATTCTGTGCACACTCTATTTTAAGGTCCAATTCTTGCTATTAACAAACCATTAACTGAGACTTTTGCCTCAATAAACTTCAAATTTGCTGCTTATTAATAGGTAGTAAGGTAGTTGTTAAGTTTAGGTATTAAGTATTAAGGATGTAGAATATGATCATGCAGAATATGATCATGCTTTATAAGTATTAATAAACAGCCTATATGTTAATAATAGGCATGCTAATGAGCAGCTAGTTAATAGTGAGAATGGGTCCGTATGCTAAAGTTTTACCGTTCCATTTACATATTTTGTTGTATCTGCCCTATTACATTATAGTGTTGGTCTTCCAGATGTGCTCAAATTTAAAATTTAAAAGATTTAAAATTTATAGATTTAAATTGCATATATAACATTTCTGTCCATTTGTATTATATAGTTTTTAACAAGTTTAATATTTTAAAAACACCATGACCACACAGGTTTATTTTTCCCATAAAATCAAATAGTTAATAATAAACAATTACATGTTTTATTTAATTCAGAAATCTGACCAGTTTCTTACCTGTTTCATTAGTTTATGTTAACACTGTATAATGCAGATGGAAGGGAATTTTATATGCAATATTCATATATATGAGTTTTTTTTTTTTTTTTTGATTGATTGATTGAAAAGAAATGTAAAACCTACTAAAACAGCATTTTTATTTTATTTTTTTTTTTTACAATATTAGACTTTTATTTTGAAGTGTGTCTTTTTATTATAGTCTTTTACTTTATTTGACTGCTAGTTATGACATTAGCATTCATCTCCATGGCATGTTGCTTGGCTGGTGCCAAACCTTTTATAAGCAAAACTGTTTAGAAATCTCAATCTGCCATTCTGAGTTTGCTTGGGACCTCAAGTTTTTGAGCAGGTAAACATATATTAAAAGTTAATTTAATGCTTTTAACATCCCTATACAAAAATCAACTGGGCACAGGTGAAACATCTTATCTATGATGAAATATTAGCTGTAAATATACTGTTTCCAAAATATTCAATTTTGAATATCATCAGTAGAAAGATGCTTTTTAGACCAGATGGTGTGGTTCTGCATCAGCGGGGCTAAACAGGGCTTTGACCCCTTGGTTGTGTCCTTGTTTCATTATCCTCCTTATTTGCATCCAGGGATTGTTGTTTTGTTCATTTATTAGTATGTTTATAATTCTATATTGACTATAAGTACTATAAATATTTCAACAGCAGGATGCTAAATTGTTGTCACATGACGCCCAACTTTATGTTATACTCAATAAGTTGCATCCAGTTATAAGAAATGAAAACAGTTTTGTATTGTTAATCCAAAAATGTCTTCAATTTTAAGATCCAATGTCAATTTACATGATTTATACACATTGCATTTTGGGTAAATAATAAACAGAAAATGGAACACAAACTGCTTAAATCATATGTAAAAGCAGGCTGGCCAATATGGTCAATATGTAATGAAGTTTGTTGACCAGAATCTTGCAGCATAAGCTGTTGAAGCAGCCAGGTGGAGCAATGCAGCACACCAGTGTCCCGAACACAACATATGCTGATCTTCTCAGCAGGGACAACCTCAAAATTAGCTTGATTATACACGACTACACCTGCAGAATAGAGAACAGCGCTGTTATGGATCTCAGAAGTCCTTTAACAAAGCTTGTGTTGTGCTTTCTGGTGGCACTGGGGTTTATTTTATTTTCACTCACACACACACAATCACACGTAATGGGAAAGAGACTCATGCTTACTCTGAGACACTGACCTTGACAAAGAAAAAGAGCTCACTTCAGCAGTTTTATTTTCCTTCTCTCCCCGAGTCTCTCATGATCATCTCCACACCTCTGCTCTCTTTCTCTCCCTCCACATCTGTCTGTTGTTTTCCTCATCCTCCTGATGCAGAAGCACAAAAACTCTGCTGTGCCCAGGTGTATTTACTCTGTGCACTGCATTTTGCATCGCTGTGTAAATATGTGATGTGCCTTTACACCACTGCAGTATGAAACACCACGTTTAGCCTGTCTCCATGAGCATCCAAAAATGAAAAATGATGAACACAAACAAGAATAATTAAAGAACCTTAAAGCATCATTTTCTGTAGCAAAAAGCATACAAGTAGTCAATAGAATTTGTGCATTATATTTCCTTTAAAGCCCTTTAAAGTCTTTTAAGCTTTATGTAATTAAAATACCACGTTAAGACATTATTCACTGAAAATCTGCCCTCAAATCAAAATTTGACATCAGACATCAGGTTTGACATCTATGATGTCATATAAGACATGTTTTATTATATTACAATTACATCATTTTATTTTAGTATATTACAATTATATGTTATCTTGCCATTGTAGTATGGCATATTTTAATTTATTACCATTTTTACCACAATATTGTATTATATTTAAATTACATTTTATTTTGCCATTCTATGATGTCATATTTTGAGGCATATTTTATTTTATCAAAATTACTTTGTCGTATTTTTAAAGCAATATTTTATTATATTTACATTATATCATTTTAGTAGATTACAATTTGATGATGTTATATTTTAAGGCATATTTTATTTTTATTACAATTGTTATTTATTTTTGATTATTTTATTATAGCCTATTATCTTTATATGTTATTTTAGCATTCTTTCTTTTAGCATTTTAAGGCATATTTTATTTTATTAAAATGATATATTTAATGGTATTATATTAAATGCATATATTATTAAGTTACAGTTCAAGGCCAGGATGCCTTCAGTATACTTAAATAGTGCACAGTTTGTGCAGACGAATTTATTGTAGGCTACTTTTATTGTGTTGTTTTGGAGCTTGACAACATTGGTCACTGTAACATTGTAGCCTATGATATATTATATCATCTGGAAAAGAGCTGCTAAAATCCATCAAAAGGTACAGCATCCGGCTTCGAAACAACACGAGGGTGAATCAATTCTGACATAAGTTTTCTGTGAGAACTCTTCTTTCAAACTCTCAAAGTAGCTCAAGACTTACGCGAATGCAAACACATGCAAATGAAACAAAAACGCCCTCGTCACCTGCATACTTAACTCAGTCACCACTTTAATGAACCCAAAAGTGCTTCCGGGAGACCAATTTAATATTTCACTTCCTAAAAAGACTAAAACGAACAACAAATACCGCACGCCGCCTTGAGCGCTTTTAGAGAACGCAGCCAAGGGTTCGCCGACAGTCGAATATGAACGATGGAAAGGTTTAGTGAGTTGTAATTAAGAGCTGGCTAGGTAGTGACTTGCAGAGCTGAGATAAGAGGGTTTCTGAAGCGCACAGGGTGTAATTAAGTCTATTTGCTGCTGCAGTGCTGAAAGCCTCCAGCCTGTAAATACAACGCATTACACTCTCAACTTCCCCTCTGCTACTAGAAAGCGGAACCAATGCCACCAACCCGAAGGTTGACGGAATGTTTGGATTTCATACTATGGAAATATCTTGGAGTACGAGGCTACTAAGTAAATATCAGTCCACATTCGGTAATCAAGTAGGCATATCGAAATTCTACCATCCTTGTACCATAGAAGTTCATACGAATGTAAATGTTTAGGCTGTAACTACATTATTTTGAGATAAATGTTGTAGATTCATATTAAATAAGTAAGGAAATCTACTTTGATTACAAACCTCATAGAAAGCCTACTGTGGTGGTACCATGGAACATTGAGTTGAGGGCATATTTTTCTAAAATATACAGTACTGTATTGTATTTAATTTATTTATATTTGATCTAATCATGGTAAATAACTATCATCAAATAACCAGTAATATCACAAGTAACTATGCTTTTACCTGTGATATTACTGTATGTGAAATCTGAGGCCAAGCGATGCAGCATTGATTCATTTCTACTTTATCCTGAAATACAACTCTGAAGCACCTGAAACGACGCAGGAGCCGTTGTGATTGTCAGGCAGACCTTTAATGAAAATGATCGGTATTCACATAAACACAAACACACAAATCACCAGTCAAGGCAGGCAGCCTTTAAACTCATGCCAATTTGCCTCTTACACACCAGAGATTTATTGAATCTGCAAGACTGGGGAAAAAAAAAACACCCAGGAAGAAAAGACCCAGCAGGGGTTAAAATCAATCCGCAGATTAGAGTGAGCCGTAAACAGAAAGTGCGAGTGGGAAAAAAGTTTTCCTCAACTAAGTTTAACTCCATATAATATCACTGGAAAGTCTCCAGCGCTCAGCAGAGGCCTTTAACTCGCCGGTGACTCGGCATCTTATATCTGTAGCGACGATAAATTAGCTCTCATTCAGCATTTCACCCCAGCAGCTCTAATTCATTAGTCTACTTTCTTGTTCCACATCAATACCCACAGTTCATTATCTTTCTCTGGCTGGTCTACATTAGGCAATAGCACGCTAAGGACCCCGAGCGCGGGATGGAGGAAATTGATGCTACACACATACAGCTCTAAACGGAACAACCCGTACCTGTGTCGAACACGTCGAGGAATTAACCGTCGTGCTTCGGAAATAAAAGATTCCCTGGAATCAAATCAGTCTGGAGGGGGGGTAAGGACTCGATCGCATCGTAATTTTATCCAAATGCAGAAAATATGATTCGAAATAATAACTCAGAGACTCAGGCGCATGAATTGCTTATGCACAGATTACAAAAGATGAAAATCTGTCATCCGGCCCTGCATTATCATATAAATAACCAAGAAGACACAAGCGAATATGATCAATAAAGAGAGCATGTTCTGGAGGAAAGAAAGACTTAAACGCAGGGAGAATTGCATATTGATTCTCAGTAATCATTTACAATCATATTAAATCTTCACGGAAGCAACAGGACGACTGTTAGGGCATTTGCACAGAAATTGTCTATTTGCATACGCCAAAACCATTTCTCAGATAGATCTGGACTGTAAGCGGCTCCTTGTTTCAGTTGCATCAGCGGATGCATTCAATCATCCTGAAAGGGTGTTTTAACTAGGTGATTGGATGGCCTTCCCAGGTTGTAGCGCAGGTCTGCGGAGCATGTTTACAGGGGCTGGATCCTCCTCCTCGACAGACCCTCATAAAAACCATAATCCTTTATACTGACAGGGCATTTTGCTGCAGGCCTGACAAATATCTCCCCAATCCATAAAATGCCTGTGTAGGTTTTTCCAGCTGGTACAACAGAAGAGGTCTGTAAACCTGCAGTGCTCTGGATGCAGCATTCGAACCCTTATCTCGTTGCATTGATATTTTGATGCCATGTAATCTCAGCAGGGCGCGTGTGAATATTCTATTATTTCTTTGTTGGATGCTGTTGGGCTGACGATTTATTGCGATATGTATTATGAACGAAATGGTTTGACCCGCAGAAGCAATCTGAGCAAACCCCGGTACAGAAAAGCGACGGGCGGATCGATGTTTTATCGTAAACGGCAGAAAATCCCACTGAGTAGATGTGTGGAACGCTGGGTGTTTTTGGAGCTAAATCGCATCTCCTGCGGAGAGTATTAATCAGTCTGTTTACCGGCATCGTTCATGCAGTTGATTGGGAGACAATGGGATGCAGCTCAATTTACACCTAATTACGGTTTTAATGTGTGTTATTAAATACATTGCCATGTCCCAATTAGTAGAAGCTGGGCTCATACATCACACTAATTGATATCTAGCCTGTGCTGCAATAGTGGCTGTATTGCAGGAGAATTCCCAGAGTAGCTCACATGGCCGCTCGGTGAACGTGTGAACCGAATTATTGTCATGGTTTTATGTGTACCACTGAAGCAAGGGGCCGCAGAGCAAAAATAATGACTTTTCTTCTTCAAACCAACACAAATATGGACAACTGTTTTCTAGCTTTAGGAAATGATGCTGCATGTGTCAATATCTTTTGCTAATGTAAAACACTGTACAAGAATGTTGTTGTAATTTGCATGATTATTGCAAAACAGTAACAACATGTAAAAACTGTAAGACAAAATAGAGCTACAAAATGAAGGCAGTTTTGTTTGTAAATTTTAGTTAAAAGTTTAAAATGTACCACACAGGATTTACATTAAAAGTGAGAAACACAACTAATAGAAAATAATCACGTGTGGCTTCTGGGAGCAAATTAATATAAATTCAGATACATTATTTGTGGTAATTTTAGAAATATTTTAAAAATAATATATAATATAAGTACATTTTTAAGTAAATTTCAGGAAATTCATCATTTTTAAACATACAATAATTTAAAATAAAATTACATGTACATGTACAGTCTTTTATAAAACTAAAGTTTTCACAGTTTATAGAAAGATAACTTGTAGATAATTCTTTTTTATCTTGCACTTGCTTTTTTCACCTTCATAGTGTGCTGGCTTTTTTTAAACAACTTTTTGCATATTTATATTATATTTAACAAACTATTAACAAGTTTTACTTCCGGTTTGAATCTTTTGAACCTTTTTGAATCTTGCTTCCATCACCTGCACATCTTTTATGCACAATTGTTACAAAACAATTATTTTTAAATGCTATGTTAAATGCTACATTTTTAAATGCTATAAAAATGATAAAAACGTATAAATAAACATTGGTGATACCTTTGACACATAATGATGACAATAACATTTTATGGACAAATTATATTTGTCCATTGAATGATCTATTTTTAATTCAGTTTGAGATTGTTCAATGACTTTTCCTATAAAAACAATTTGTCACATTATGTAATATTAGATCTGGGCCTATTTATTGATTTTTTTTCTGAAACATATAACATGCATTTAACAAGCCAGCTTGTTAAAATTCCCCACGTCTGATGTGTTAATTTTTTTCTTACATTGTCACCCGCTGTTGATGTGTTAGATATTTGTTAAGGTCCCCACAGAGTCTTGATAATAGGCTCATAAATTAGCACTAACAGCCTCCATCTTCAGCCATTATGATGTCATATGACTGTGAGGGAAAAGGAGGTAAGAGAGGCCAGACTCTCTATCGCCAAAGATAACACAACACGGCTGACGGACAGCTGCGAATAAAGTGCCAGTGCCACTCTAAGACCACTTCGCCCACTGTGATTGTGTTCTCTGTTCATCACGGCAGAAGAAGATAGAGAGGGAACCAATCAATAGCCATTTCACATCTGCACCCTTGATGTGATCTTAATCAAAGGGCAGAACCTCTCTTTCACCTGTCGTTCCTTCACTGACATCAGACCATCCTCTCACGCGGTCTGCTCGTCTGTTGCCATGGTTGTGAGCGCTCTTGCGGTTGCTGCTGCGAAAATACAAACACGTTTTATTACACAGACTAAAAACACAATCAATAATGTTAACTGCTAATGTCTTTTCATGTTTATGCACCGTAGGGCTTGAACGGGGTAAATACCAGCAAATAATATGGCAGATTGTCCAGGTTGAATCTCACATGTGTTTTTGCATGTTCAAATATGCTGCATTCTTGATACATGCAAGAACCAACAAAGCAAACAAGTCATTCTAACTCTAAATCCCGATGGGATGTGCCTCGATTGAGCTCATATACCGTAAGAATATAGAGGTATAAAATAAATGAGAATAGCTGCTCAGAACATTTGGTCTTGGAAGAATTTCATAAGCAATGATCATGTGCATATTAAAATCTTGACTGAAGGTATATTTGCGCATCTGAATGCAGATCAAGAAATTGCTAGAACCCTAGAGGAGACGTGAGATTTACATATGAGTCTGTTTCTCAATAAACATCTGAGGAGCAACCTCAGCAAATGACTAATTTAATTACAACCACTGAGATATTAAACAGATCTTATTTGTGAGTTTTCCTTCCCTCCTAGATAGAGAAATGGACGAATAGATAGATAGATAGATAGATAGATAGATAGATAGATAGATAGATAGATAGATAGATAGATAGATAGATAGATAGATAGATAGATAGATAGATGATAGATAGATAGATAGATAGATAGATAGATAGATGATAGATAGATAACAATAGACAAACAAAAAGAGACAAAGAGACAAACAAAAAGATCTCTCTCTCTCTCTCTCTATATATATATATATAAATAACAATAAATATACAGACTGACAGATAGACAGAACAAACTAAATGAAAAAAGGTTAGATAGAATAGACAAACAAATGAACTAATATATGATAGATAGATAGATAGATAGATAGATAGATAGATAGATAGATAGATAGATAGATAGATAGATAGATAGATAGATAGATAGATAGATAGATAGATAGTTTGTGCATGCATCAGTCTGTTTGTTTGTTTGTTTTTTTTGGTGTGGCATGACCAATCACTGAGCTTGATTTTAATTGACCCTTAATAAATTTTGTAATCAGCATCGTGACATAAAAGCGTGCGGTGGAGAGGCTGCCCTCGACCTGACCCCAGCGCATCCGGAACTTAATCAAACGTATATTAGCACACACAGGCTCTCCAAAATCAACAGCGGAGGCTTCTCCTTTGATTCCCTAACATCGTTAGATGGGAGACAGAATAAGCTGTCGACTCATGTAGGGAGAGGCAGTTCTGCGGCCTTGCCAGCGAGTCAATCCAGGCTCTTCAAAGAACTGCATTAGCTTTGAGCTTCTCCACAGCACAATGAAAGCAATTCAGGAACGCTGGTGTTAAAGGAAACCGGCTCACCTGGGACCGAGCACACGGGAGTCCGCCGTCCCCATTTCCCCGGCTAATAGCTTTTGGTATTGGAAGTTAATTCTGTGTTGGAATTAAATTATAAAGCATGTCAAAACAAATTAACGTCCAGCGGCGAGCAGGTGCTTTTGTTGACAGGCTGAGGGAATTTGTAATCTAGCGTAGAAGCCCTCAAATGCATTAGTATTGTGGTCCTGTGAATGACGCTAATACTCCGGGTTTGTCCTCTTCCTGTCCTCTGTGTGTATGTGTGGATGCGGTTCTCTGACCTGAAGCACAGACAAACACACGAGGACCATTACTCAGGATCCACGCTGGTCTAAAGGCATTTATGCTGCTGTTTGACACAGTAAATATATATAGTAATTTACTATTGCATATTTTTAATCATAATATCTAATGTTTCTATATTAATAATAATAATATATATATATATATCTATATATATATATATATATATATATATATATATATATATATATCCATATATTATTTGTGCAATTTTATTTTCTGTGTAGAAGCAGTCTGTGTAAATGATAAATATGGCATTTTTACTCATACCCACTCTTGCGTAGTCAGACTTCTGACGTGCAGAATAAAGTCCGGTCCTCACTGCAGTTTATTCTCGGTTTAGTCTTCCTCTGCTGAAAGACTGGCATAACAGCTTGCAGCTATTGATTAAGCCTGTGGGACAGCAAGAACAGATTAAGGCTTAAGGTTTTCCATTCAATGAGCCAGACCTTCCAATGGCTCCTGTCTAATATAGATTTATTATTCGCAATAAGAGATGAGCTGGTGCTTCTTCTCCTGATGAAAAGTAATTCAGCTATTTAAAGGAACAGTTCACCCAAAAAGAAAGTCATCATTATTTACTTACTTAGTGGCACATACAAGTAAAATAAAGATTTTTTTTTTTTTACACAGCTGTTTTCATGCAATGACAGTTTATAGGCGCTGAAAGGACAACAACAACAACAAAAACACACCAATAAACTATTTCATATAACTTGGGAACTACGTTGTGTGATGGATGGATGTAAAGAACAACAGACAGACAGACAGAAAGTTAGAAAAATATATATGGATAGACAGATAAACAGACAGACAGACAGACAGTTAGAACGATAGAACGATAGAACGATAGAACGATAGAACGATAGATAGATAGATAGATAGATAGATAGATAGATAGATAGATAGATAGATAGATAGATAGATAGATAGATAGATAGATAAAATGTTAGATAGGTAGACAGAACAATTGATATGGATAGATAGACAGACAGACAGAAAGACAGACAGTTAAAACGATAGATAGGTAGACAGTTAGAACAATTGATATGGATAGATAGACAGACAGACAGACAGACAGACAGTTAGAGCAATAGATAGATAGATAGACAGACAGACAGACAGACAGTTAAAACGATAGATAGGTAGACAGTTAGAACAATTGATATGGATAGATAGATAGACAGATAGACAGACAGACAGTTAGAGCAATAGATAGATATATAGATAGACAGACAGACAGACAGACAGACAGTTAAAACGATAGATAGGTAGACAGTTAGAACAATTGATATGGATAGATAGACAGATAGACAGACAGACAGACAGACAGACAGACAGTTAGAGCAATAGATAGATATATAGATAGACAGACAGACAGTTAAAATGATAGATAGGTAGATAGACAGACAAAGAGACAGACAGAAAGACAGATAGACAGTTAAAACGATAGATAGGTAGATAGACAGACAGACAGTTATAACAATTGACATGGATAGACAGATAGACAGACAGACAGACAGACAGACAGTTAGAATGATATATAGATAATTAGATAGATAGATAGATAGATAGATAGATAGATAGATAGATAGATAGATAGATAGATAGATAGATAGATAGATAGACAGACAGACAGACAGTTAAAACGATAGATAGACAGACAGACAGACAGACAGACAGACAGAAAGAACGACAGTTAAAACGATAGATAGGTAGACAGTTAGAACAATTGATATGGATAGATAGACAGACAGACAGAAAGACAGACAGTTAAAACGATAGATAGGTAGACAGTTAGAACAATTGATATGGATAGATAGACAGACAGACAGACAGACAGACAGTTAGAGCAATAGATAGATAGATAGACAGACAGACAGACAGACAGACAGACAGTTAAAACGATAGATAGGTAGACAGTTAGAACAATTGATATGGATAGATAGACAGATAGACAGACAGACAGTTAGAGCAATAGATAGATATATAGATAGACAGACAGACAGACAGACAGTTAAAACGATAGATAGGTAGACAGTTAGAACAATTGATATGGATAGATAGACAGATAGACAGACAGACAGACAGACAGTTAGAGCAATAGATAGATATATAGATAGACAGACAGACAGTTAAAATGATAGATAGGTAGATAGACAGACAAAGAGACAGACAGAAAGACAGATAGACAGTTAAAACGATAGATAGGTAGATAGACAGACAGACAGTTATAACAATTGACATGGATAGACAGATAGACAGACAGACAGACAGACAGACAGTTAGAATGATATATAGATAATTAGATAGATAGATAGATAGATAGATAGATAGATAGATAGATAGATAGATAGATAGATAGATAGATAGATAGATAGATAGATAGATAGATAGATAGATAGATAGATAGACAGACAGACAGACAGACAGACAGTTAAAACGATAGATAGACAGACAGACAGACAGACAGACAGACAGAAAGAACGACAGTTAAAACGATAGATAGGTAGATAGACAGACAAACAAACAAACAGACAGTTATAACAGTCGATATGGATAGATAGATAGACAGACAGTTAAAATGTTAGATAGGTAGACAGAACAATTGATATGGATAGATAGACAGACAGACAGACAGACAGACAGTTAGAGAGATAGATAGATAGATAGATAGATAGATAGATAGATAGATAGATAGATAGATAGATAGATAGATAGATAGATAGATAGATAGATAGATAGATAGATAGATAGATAGATAGATAGATAGATAGATAGATAGATAGATAGATAGATAATGAAATGGGAGAAAGAAAGTCAGAGGGTTTGAGGGTGTGGGTGAGAAAGTACTAAACTGTTTTTGAAGGAAGTATCCAAACTCTTGAAGGAGCCAGAGGGCTAAAGATGCTCTCTCTCGCTCATTACTCACCAATAATCTACTCTGGCTCCCTGATGAAGGTCACAGCGAGTCCTCTCCTCCGTATCATATCCTCCGTGTCGGAGTCTGCAGCTCCACATGCATACTAAACACAGTCTCACTTAAAGAGGGGGTACGGAGGGGGGGCTGGGGTCATGAGGTCACCATTTGCTCTTTAATTATGCCAACAAAAAAGGCTGATGGTGGAAGGTAAATATAGTCTAATGAAGCTTGGCAGACAGGAAGTAACTATCAGCCTGATGGAATCCACTCTTTGTGGCTCATCACTGTTGGATGAATTTAAGAGGACTAATGAGGATGTTTAGGGGAGAAAATAATCAGGGAAGGTTTGGAATGAACTGATAGCAAAGTGAGTAAGGATACTTTTTCTTTTGTACTAGTTTCTCCTTCAACTTACCTATTTGTCCAAAAAGGGGAATCAATAATTTGTGGATATATGCATGTATTTACAGTAGCATCCAAAATTCTGAGAGTGAAAATTTCCAGGTTTAAATTAGATTGTAAATCCCAAATTTTCAGTGCAGTCTCAGATTTTTGAACCCAGCTGAATATAAACTTTTCTGAAACTAAATATGGAAAAAACTGAGATCATCATCATTGGTACTCCAGCATTTACCAACAAAGTACTTACTCACTTGTTTTCAGAATGTTATCTTTCTGTTTATTTTGTTGTATGTTGTATATTACTCTTTGGATTTCTGATGTTCTTTTTTTTCTGTTTATTGTTTGATGTTTTCCTCCCATTTCCGATGTCTATTGTAAAGTGTCCTTGAACTCTGGAAAGACGCTATATAAATAAAACTTATTATTATAAAGCCAGAATACATTTGCCTTCTTACTCTAAGCTGTGAATCTATACAGCATGTCATGGCACATCTCAGGGGTCAGAGTTCAAACATGCAGCAAGAGACACAAATGCATTTACATACATGTTATCATTCAGGTAACATTCAGTCAAACTCTGTACAAGGCAAGACATTTTTTTAAGGGATAATTCAACCAAAAATAACTATTCTGAATATATAACTCACCCTCACATTAACCTGTATTTTTTCTTATACATTTTACAAAAAATTTACCTTAACAGGAACAGGAACAGTTCACCCAAAAAAATGAAAATTTGCTAAAAATTTACTCTTAAAAATTTAAAAATTATTGAAGGATCAATATAAACATCAAGAAATAGTTCTATGGCCAAAATGTAGGCTGTTAGGAATTGCAATATAGCAACTTAGTGTAAATTGTATAAATTGTCTCATTCATATATTTTTATTTCTCCCAAGAAAATGTTGAGAAAAAAAATAGCAAAGATGATCTACATAGTATATAGCTAAAATCTCTTGAGCTATGCAAAAGCAACCTTTGAGCAACTTACCTCTGAGTTGAAAGAGCACGAACAGTAGAGGACAGAAGTCAGTAGAATGCAGTGAAATTGTAAAGGTGTGACAGTCTCTCACCTGCTTCTTTTTTTATTTTCTTTCAACCACAGCCGCACCGCGAGTGGGATTTATCGAGCCTCTGCATGGATCAAAATTCTCGTGAGAGAGAGGAGCCATTACGGTGACAGTGTGTGAGGTGCTTTTGACTGATCCATTAAGGTTTGAACTCACACCATGATGTGAGTTTTAATGAGACCGGTTCCATGTCAGGGTCTGGGCCTCCCAGCAAAAGCACCTAGGCGGGAATAAAAAAGGAAAGACAAATCGTTGGAGGCAGAGAAGTTCACCTACGAGATGCAAATTCAACTGGTACATCTGAATCGAAAAGCACATTCTCCATAGTATCCAAAGTCTGACATCCAACTCCCAAACCGTTCCATGTTTGTCTGAGAATTTTCTCGTCTTAAATTCAAATCTGACAATATTTCCATTTAATTCCACAGTCTCCATCTCCAGCTGGCAGAAGTGCAGTAAATGAAAGGAAGCCTTCACATAGTCACATTACACTTTATCTTCAAAGTGCTGTGAGAGCCCAGATGGAAGAGATCTTGTATTTTGATTGAAATCATCTCATCTCAGCCCATCTGTTTGCTTCCAAGCCTCAACCTCCAGCATGTGTTGCCTTATGCTAGAAGGAAACTCAAAAGATTGTTGCTAAATAGTTCAGACTTCATGTTTTGGCAAATTAGAATATTTAAACTGACTCACCAAGGTTACATTTGAGAACCTAAGAATCAAAACACATCCAAAGCTTGCGTCCAGGTTGTTGTTGAACAAGAACTTGGGTGTCATCTCCATGGACACTCTCGGATGGAAGCCCATCGAGTCATCTGCAGTGAGAACTTAGCCGTCTCACCCTCTCCCACTAACCAGCTGTCTAACCAACAGCGTGAAGCCAGAATGCTTTGCTTTTTTTTTCTGCAATGCACTACATGAAGCTTTTAGATGGAAACTTTGTCCCCACAGAAAGGGCCAGGAAATGAGAATTGTGTTCCTGAATAAACTGGGTATTGCCTGTGCAAATATCGGCAGGGTGAAAACATACTCTTTCACTCCAAGCACTCCATTTCAATAGCTTGGATCTCTGGTTTTGATGGCGGTAGGGAATGTTTCAAAGCCTCGAGAAAAAAATAACATGGGGGCCACAAATGTGTGTGGAAGTCCATTCGGACTGCTATTGTAATGTCCTTGACCACTGTTTTACCAACTGCTGTCTAATACACCTGCCTGCTGCTCTGCCAGTCTGTTTGGCAGCTTTTCCAATTGTTTACATGCATGCAAATGAGTTTTTATGCATGCTTAATAACCTTTTGTCCACTCATAATCATATGACATCAATAACTGTCATCTAAGCTTGAAGAAACAATTCACTGACATCAGCTTCAAGAATTATTTTGCACTGTGTCTTCTTTAGAACTTCTTTAGGTTCTTTATATTTTATACTTTACTTATACTATTTATACTTTCATATTTTTGTAGTGGACATTTATGGTTGCCAAGATTATAATGAATTCAACTGATGTGAGGTTATGTGCCAATCTGAGCTATTTTAGAAAGACTTTGAACATAGTTCATTGAATTTTCAATGAATTCATAGTTCACAACTTCTGATCAGAGTAGAGAGTGTTTCAAAGCCTCAAGATAAAACTGACATGGGGGCCACAGTTGCGTGTGGAAGTCCATTCTAGGTCCCATCTGACTGCTATTTTAATGCTCTTGACCACTGTTTTTTTTAACTAACTGCTGTCTAAGTACACCTGTCCGCTGTGCAGCCAGTCTGTTTGGCAGCTTTTCCAATTGTTTACATGCATGCAAATGAGTTCCATGCATCCTAAATATCCTATTGTCCACTCATAATCACTTGACATCAATAACTGTCATCTAAAGCTTGAGGAAACAACTAACTTACATTAACTTCAAGACTGTTATTTTGCACTGTGTCTTCTTTGGAACTGCAATGAGTATTGGAATGAATTTTTAATGGGACTTTATTGTTTTTCTAGCATCTACATTTATGGTTGCCACGCATATTCCGAATTCAACCGATATGAGGTTATGCGCCCATTTTAGCTATTTTACAAGGGATTTGAACATGGTTCATTCATTGAATTAAAATTTACTTAGAGCTGTATTTTATTTTATTTTATCTGAGAACATTTTATGACTTTTGATGGCAGTATAGGGAGCATTTCAAAGCCTCAAGACAAAATATGACATGGGGGCCACAACTGTTTGTGGAAGACTATTCGACTGCTTTTGTAATGCTCTTGACCACTGTTTGTACCCACTGCCAAATTTTGAATTGTATAAATGCATGCAATTTTTTTTTATGCCTCCTAAATAACCTATTGTCCACTCATAATCACTTGACATCAATAACTGTCATCTAAAGCTTGAGGAAACAACTCACTTGCATCAACTTCAAGACTGTTATTTTTGTCTTCTTTGGAACTGTGAAGAGTATCAGAATTATTTATTTATTGAGACTTTTATAGTTTTTCTGGCAGCCTTTATTAGGTTCATCAAATTTCTCAGGAGAATCTCACCCTGAGAGACACAGTATTACTGATATTCGCACTCATCCATCATTGTGGCTTGACAACACGAAAACACAGAGACCTTGAAAGTAATTACTCAATAATGTAGTTACAGCTGCCTAATGTGAGGGACTCAAAACCGGAGGACTACGCCATGCTCAGGGTGCTTCTGATGAAGGTTTTTAATCACAGACGAAGGAAGCAGTGCTCGCAGACTGACCTGTCTTTGGGGTCGTCAAACATTAGGCGGGATGGAGTGTCTCTCTATATTGTCATATGAGGTGAGTGGCAGCACACTGGAAATGACAGGCGTCCCTCCCAGTCCCTTTGGACGTGACCCCACTCCTACAATGGTCAGCCCTGGTAAATGTATGGCGTGGGTGTCTCGAGCACATAGGTCTGTTTAATTCTTTGTGGATCACTTGGTCCTGCCAATGAATGACAAGTTGGTGTCCCTAAATGCCAAGTATCTAGGTTGACCATATCACAAATAAACAACTTCTTGTTGTGGACAAAGACATATGAAAGTGTGAATGATTGAATGGGGAACTAAGAAAGCTTAATAGCTTAATGTCAGTTCATAATGCATATTTGATTTAGGAGTCACACTTTTAATTTAGCTACATGCCTGTGATTAATTACCCCACACACCCACCTCGAAAATGAATTAAACACCCTTTGAATTAATAAATGTGATGTGCAATAAAGACAACATAATTCAGTAGGCAAAACTTTAGAAATCCCATTAATAAACAATTCTTATACTTAACTAAAGAAGATAGAATGCAAAATCACTGTCAAAACTTGATTTTGATATAGTACAATGATACCATTATAAAACTCCTTTTGTATATTTCTTAAAAACTGCACTTTAATTTATTAAACCAATAAGCACAGTAAAACCTCAAGTGGCTTGCTTTAAAAAAAATGGAGAAACAATATTATAGACAGCACTACTGTTCAAAATTTTGACGATAATCAAAGTTCTTGCCAAGTAAGACACAGAACAGCATGCTGTTTACATCCAGCGGATACTCTCCAAAATGGCGCTAGGGTGACACGGACAAATTGTTGAATAAAAACGTTATTTAATTTTTTTCTTTTGCGCACAAAAAGTATTCTCGTAGCTTAGTAAAATTTAGGTTGAACCCCTGATGTCACATGGATTATTTTACTGATCTCCTTGCTACATTTCTGGAATAACATTTCAGTTGTATTGCTGTCTATGCAGGATCAGACAGCTCTCCGATTCCATCAAAAATATCTTAATTTGTGTTCTGAAAATGAACGAAGGTCTTACGGGTTTGAAACGAAATGAGGGTGAGTAATTAATGACAGAATTTTCATTTTTAGGTGAACTAACTGTTAGTAAACAAAACGGCATATTAGATGGAACATAATTTTTACTCTCAAAAGCGTTTGATTGAGCACATATCAGTCTAGTGAAAGATGAGTCATCAATATTTTTGTTCTCTTTTCACTGAAGAGGTAGACTGTACTTTTAAAATGCGTATCTAGAATTGCTTTTGTCAACTATTTGTAAGGTTAGTAACATTACACTAGCACGCTGAGAAAGAAAAATTGCCGTAGAAACAATTTTTACTCAGAAACTGCTTGTAAAATTCACAATTACAAAGAAACAGTACCAGAATGAATTAAACACGATATTTTAAAGTCTAGAAAAATCATTTTTACAGTGCATATACATCCTCAAAGCTGCTAGACACGAAACAAAAGCCATAAAACTCTTACTTTGTTTTATAAAGCCAGAACTTTCTTTTTTAATTAGAATATATTACCTTTGATCTTAAATTTCTTATATGAAAGACCGAACGTGTCGCTTAATCATCAAAACAGTTTGATTGTATTCTGTACATTAGGATAAACGAACTGCAGAAAGGAAGGAAGGATAGAGACAGGGATTCTAAAATGCAATGCTGGCATTGCAATAACTCATTAAAGTTCAGTGGCGCTGCTGTTCAGCTTTAGGACCCGGGGAAGCAGAGCGCAGTGACAGCGCGTGGAGAGATCTGTATGCTTTACCGCACACGCACCGCATCAGCAGCGCGTGAGAACGCGGCTAAAGACACTCATCCACCGGTAGACTCCGGTGCTCGTCTCGCTTCTTTTTCTGTGTGGCTCAACTGCCGCAAACTAAATCTCACCTTCGTTTCCCAGCGCATCTAAATGTCCAGGTGCTGACTATCCATTGGAAAGTTGCGCACGGCTCATTGGAGAGATGGAAGAGTAGTTTGACTTCTGTTCTTGGAATTATCAAGCATCGTCTGTGATCAGGAAAGTGGGTAAGAGATTCTTTTTTAATAATTGCGTTTTGTGCACTGAAGGCTTTCAGTCAGCTTGCATAATTATTCTTCGGACATGATTTTTGAATAGAAGTTTAATGCAAAGTGTCATGCAAATTCAGCCTGAAGGGTTTTGTGCATGGGGGAACTTTCTATCGGATATGTATTGCATGCAACAGAGATTGGGCTAAATTTCATTAAGAATTAAAGATGAAGATGCTCTCATGTGTTAGAATTTATTGGATGTCTCAGCCTTTAAAAGGAGGATGCTGATGATTTCATGCTGCATTTAAGACAAGTACACTGCATTGAAAGTGAAAAGGTGTAGTTAGCCTACCCTAAAGAGCTTTTCTCGTGTCCTGATGTAGTCAGATTGATTTAGGTTGATTGGATTTGTTGGACTTGGGATATGTAAATATAAGCAGTTGGTTTAGATGTGCTTTTTATATGATTGTACATAGGATGAAGCTGTTACTGAACCACTTTTATGCATGATACTGATATAGATAATTGGACAGATCACTATGGCTACAGCTCATATAACATAATTCAAGCTTTTTAAACTTTACATGCAATAATTTGATGAGAGAAACAGTTGTGATTTCAGTCCATTTGAAAGTCTTTATTGCTTCTGCAGAGAAAGTGGACTGTATAGACTCTTGGCCCTGAGATCAGAATTTTGCTTAGACTTGCATTGAGCAGAATGGTGGACTGCTGAAACAGCGTACAATCACACAGCTTATTGGCGATCAGCCTTTTAACCCACATGTTCTGTAATTTTTCAGATCTTTTCCTCTAAACTAATTAAACCCCAACAGGCAGACATTATTAAAGCTTAAGCCTGTTATTTCACCACAGAATAGCCATGCGCTTTTCAAAAGAGTCACTGTTATGAATGAAAGCTTTTGTTCAATTTGATCTCTTTAAGAACACATTATGACATCCATTTAAAAATTCAATGCATTTGTGGTCTCTGTGACACCAACTAAGATTATAGCTTTAGCGTAGGGTTTTTAAATTAGGTTTCAAATCACTTATCATAAAATTAGTGGTGTTAATGAATGATATATAAATATTACTTTTTTTGTAAGCTATTTAAAGGGGTCCGGATCTCTCAGACCACTCATGGTCTTGAGCTCAAGAAATTGGGAGCTGACTCTGGTGCTGAAAGAATGCATGCGTTTAGCCCATTTAGAGAAATTTCCAATATATTAATTCCTGTTTTCAGGATGAAATTTTGCTCCTTGTTAAATTCTAAGGTAGCAATCTGATACATCAGTCTATTTTTGAGCTATTAAAAGGGGCTTGGTGTCTATAAAACCCCAGACAGAGCACGAGAACAGTCCTCAGTGTGTGGAAGTGAGAGCTGTCCCCTGCTGAAAGTTTCAAAGAAGAGCCAGGTGTGCTTGGAATACATAAATGTATTTTTAACGGGTAACGTCCTTCATAAATGTATGAAATGGAGAATACCTCCATGAATTAATCATCGCTCTCAACGTGCCACGTTTGTTTAATCCAGTGATTGTAATATAGTCTTTTGTACTATGCTGCGCTATGCCCAAGAGAAATCAACCCAGTGCGGTCTTTCAATAAAACTGAAAATATTTCAAATTACAAAAAGCATGACCCGCTACAGTTCATTGTATTTGTAATCAAGCCTCAATTAAAATCGATGGTGAAGAGACGTTGAGCTTTGCCTTTGTGAGTCTTTTCTAATCACAATGAATGAAAGGCATCTTCATCAGAGATCAACATTTTATTTTCTTTGTGAGAGTATGAAACAATTCATGCTTCGAGGGGAAAAAAAAAATAATGGAACAGATGCCACCAAAGTGATTGTATAGCCTCTCATGACATTTGCATGTGTGTGCATGTGTGAACCACGCAAGACATACGGTCTCTAAGGTATTTGGGCTGTCAATTTGATCTCATTTAGCATTGTTATCCAGCCAGGTGCTGTAATTTAAAATTCAACGTTCCAGCACACTCTTCATTTGATGATAAAGTACTTTTTGGTGCCATTTTTTGGTGCCTCTCTTGGGGTCCGTTGGCAGCCCAGTAAAGTGTGACTAGTTTTAAGTCCTATGAATTGTATTACTCATGGGTTTCGATTAAAAACTGAATTTGAGGGTTCTGAAGGAAGCAGGTGGACCAGTGGTCTGTAAAATACTCTATTTCTTGCTTGTATCTGGGCTCTTTAGGTGGCTGGACCCATGCGTGACCTCCATAATGTCATGTGATTCACCTCAATGAGTTCTTCCCTGGCATGCCAATTTCTAGACAGCGTTGCTCGATAGACAGTTCTGGACCAGAGCCAAAGTCGCTAGATTGCCATCTCTTCTTTTATCAAATTTTTCTTCTTTCTACTGTGTGTTCGTCCGCAGGAGGTCTGACAGGAAATGCGTGACGGAACAGACTTTGCTTGGCTGGTGGTGTTTGGAAATATCATTTTGTAATCTGGCATACACTACGCAGCCAAAACGATGTGACGACCCCCTTGTAATTGTACAATTTTGTGTAGGCCCTTTATTTCTAGATAAATCTTCAGGCAACAGTTTACTGTAGACACTAAGGTTTTTTTTTCCCAATTTAGAGCTCATGTCTCTTATATTGGCCATTTTGAGATTTTTTTTTTTTTGTATGCATTTTGAGTAAATGGTTTTGTACAAGCTATCCTTCAATTTTGTAATGCACACTAACATTAAAACATTTTCAGTCTGAAAGATTTTTAAATGTTTTTAAAAAGAAGTCTCTTATACAGTAAAAACAGTAAAATTGTAAAATATTTAAAAAAAGAAAGAAAAAAGTCTTACTGAACTCAAACTTTTGAACAGTACTATAGGCTATATGTTGGTGTTAGGCCATGCTTTCTCGATATTATTATCATTATTGAAAATTGCCATTGAAAATTACAAATCCGTCAACAACTGTAAACAGGACCTACTGATGAAATGGTCACATGCAGCATCCTGAAACTTTTATGGAAATATTGAATTGAGCTGATTTTGCTAGCTTCAAAAGTTAAGCAACTGTTGTAGTGGAAAGAAATGTCAAAGTGGATTAGATGCTCAAAACAAAACACCAAGTGGATAAAGAAATTAGTCTGCAGATTTTAAGGTCATTTCCAAAATGATATTATTTTCTGCAGATATAAATGAGTGAATGGTAGCAATACAGATAAAAGATGCAAAGTTGTTGCACATGGTACTCGAAAAAGTAATCAGACCATTTTACTGCAATTTGTTGTGTTTCGTGTGAAAATGGCTAATTATAGAGAATTATAGATAATTGTGTGCTTTCAACTCTGTTGCAACACTTCGGGGACCTTTCTTCAATGACAGTGTCCATAAGGAAGTGATTTACTCTCTGCACGCACAGATTCTTTGCGTAAAACCATATTAACCTCTGATGGACGAAAACTGCCAATTTTAAGCTTATCTCAAGTCCATAGTATGTGGTTTATGCCCATAAGTAGTTTCTCCTGTGCTGGTCAGGGACTGTGTTTGGGGATCAGGGGTTAGAAAGCAAGAGGTGGTTCTTGAGCGATTGAGTGCGAACATGAATTGTATCATCATTCTACACCTGTCTGTGCTTGCATACCACACCCACGCGGTCTCCATGCCCCTTGCCACTTCTGATCCGTCTCTGTTGCCCTTTTCTTGGATAAACGCGTACAATCCAAAGAGGAACACAACTCCAGTCCTCACGGCAAATCTAAAGCTTATCACAGAAATTGGATTTTAGCCTGCGTGCTGCAGCCAGTGGGGACGTGCTGATACGGTCTGGCTCGGACCGTGGGGGTTAAATATCATACAGTGTCTAAGGGTTTAGAATTGGAAATGGAAATTTTGCAATTCCACAAAAGCGGTGCACACTGTATGGTCTGTTCTCACGAAATGACTGGTTATCAGCGGACTTATCGTTGAACAACCGCAGACCTGAATAGCCCGCGGCTGTTAATAAATCTCGCTCGCGCTCTCTCTTTCTCTCCTCTTCACTCGCTCTATGTCTTTGGGGAATTGTGGAGATAGATTATTTGTTGCACATGTGGATGTGATCAGATGTCCTCTGGGTAGGTTTGCTTGAATTGTTTCCTGTCTTGTACCGCTGTCCGCAGGAAACCCCGTGTGTGTGACAGATGTCAGAGACCCGGTTTGGTGACCCCTGTGTAAGTGTGTAATCTGGTGGGAAGACCTGACAGATCGTAGCCCTCACCTTGATGCAGAGAAGAGGCACACATTCTATCAAGACCTTAAACAAGCAAACCGAATGTTAGTGTGGCCAGATAGACTAGTTGTAGTTATAATAAAGTACAGACGACACATTCCTTTACTTTAGGCAGAATTTGCAGTGTCCCAGACCCTAACTAGTTCACCAAAAGACTTGCTCAAAAATACCATTCAATGGTTTAGGGTCAGTAAGATTTTTTAAATGTTTTTTTTAAGAAACCTCCAAGGGTGCATATATCTGAATACAGTAAAACATCAATATTATGAAATAATAATAACTGTTTTCTATTTTAATTGGTTTTAAAATGTAATTTATTCCTGTGGTGGCACAGCTGAATTTTCAGCATCATTACTCCAGTCTTCAGTGTCACGTGATCCTTCAGAAATCATTCTAATATGCTGATTTGCTGCTCAAGAAACATTTCTTATTTTTATCAGTGTTGATAGTGCTTAATTGCTTAATATTTTCGTGACACGGCATTTACTTTTGTAACATTATAAATGTCATGTTATTTTTTATTTACGGTCACTTTTGAACAATTCAATGCATCGTTGCTAAATAAAAATATGAATGAAAGTCTCTAATGCTTAGCAAAGCTGCATTTATTTGATAAAAAATACTGTTGAAAATTTCACAAAAATTGTGAAATTTAATTTAAATAACTGTTTTTATTTTAATGTATATTTAAAATATAATTTATTTCCATGATGCATCACGGTCACATGATCCTTTAGAAATCATTCTAATATACTGATTTGGTGCTCAAGAAATATTTCTTGTTATTATCATTGTTGAAAACAGTTAAATGCTTAATATTTTTGTGAAACAGCATTTACTTGTTGTTTTGAATTTTTAAATGTTACTTTAATATTTACTGTCGCTTTTGAATATTTTAATTTATCGCTGCAGAATAAAAAAGTGTACATTTCTTTAAAAAAGTTGTACTTTAAAAAAATAAATAAATAAAATAAATAAATAAATTGTACTGACTCCAAACTTTTGTGGTGTATGAAGAGATGTTAGCTCAACGCACCAAATGTGATAACACACAATCAGTTGGTTATAAATAACAAATTAAATGTCTTATATGCCCTAATAACTGATAACTGAAACAGTGAAACATTTTCTTCAGGATATTTTTGATGAATAGACATTTCAAAAGAATTTTATTTGCATTTTATCAGTGTTTTATTCGAAATACAATTTTTTTTAGAACAATGTAAAAGTCTTTTCTGTCACATCTCAATTGAATGGTAGTGTTGATCTTTTCCATTTAGATGATTAATAAAGACTGAATGCAAAAAAGACTATGAAGTCTGCAAAAAATACTAGAATGTCTGCCTAAAGGACGTGGACTATAGTGCACAGGTCATATGGCCCAATTTAATGGTGCATTTTTGGATTATTTTTTAACATACTCCGAACAATGGCAAAGTCATGGGTTTCTATTCTTAGTGAAAGTACTGCATATAAACTGTATACTTTGAAATGCATTAATGTACGTTTTGAGCACCATGAACTGTTTTTGTGAAGAAATTGGCTAAAAATAGGAAATTTATTGCTTGCATGGTTTGGCATTGATGTTGGGGAAATCATTTTTAATTTGAATCATTGGGTGAACTTCAGTAACCCCAATGCTGTTTTTAGAAGAAATTAACATTTTTGAATGTCACATTATGAAATGCAATGCAATTAGTTGTTAATACATACAAATTAATAATTAATTCATTGGAATTCATTTAACAAATGCTCATTATGTCTTTCATAGTTAAAAAATCTTCAGCACATATCGTATGAAATCTCTAAGCTGACATATCTAAGTCATTATCCGCTTGTAGTTTATTGTAGCCTTCGGCGCGCCCCACAGCATCACCGTGAGGGATGTGACTGCAAAGTCATCACACTAAGCACTGAGAATATCATAACAGCATCAGTGGACATCCTACAAACACTAACGATTCTGAAAAAGAAGTCCCTGTTTTTTCATTTGTATCCTCAGCCGTGTGGTGTTTCATAATTTAGCAGGTTTTAATGTCATAAAACAGCTTGGGGCTCAGTGGGGGGTTGGGGAGATAATTGGGGTGTTTTTCATCTTCACTGGTTCTTAAATGTGCTTTTTAAGTCAGGACTTTCCTGTGGCCCATGTGAAGTACAGCCAGCGCTTCTCATCTCGGTCTCTGGAGGGGGAGGCGGGTGGGGAGGGAGGGGGGTCTTTTCAAATGGTCACTTCAGTAGGTGCTTTTCTCTTTCTACAGTCAGGCATGAATTGAAAGAAGCCACTCTTCATTCAATGACGTCTCTCTTTCTGTCAGGCATTAAAAATGTCAGTTTTACCATAAAAATGGAGATTATTGTAATGCAGTTTTGGCACAGTGAACTGTGCCGTTACAGACTAGTTGTGCATGATGATGTTGAATGTTTCTAATGTGCTTATAATTGCAAATTTTTCCTCAACTGTTTGTTTGCGCCTCCTGTAAAATTAGATGTTGGTCAAAGAAGTTTTAATGCATTGTTTTTGCTTGGCGGTTTGTTTTTGCTTTGCAGGCTCAACTCCAAGTCTCTATGTTGACTTGCAAATTTATTAAACTTATTCACCTGTTTTATGAAATGAATAGCCCACCTCTCCTTAACAAGCTGTGCAATTCATATTCACAGCACAAATGTGGTTAGTCAAAAAAGGATTTTTCTCATTGCTGCTTCATGTAGAACAGCTTATATTTTGTTTGTACTGCTATGTGCCATTTCTGAGAACACGTTGAGTGTAAACTGCTCCGTGCATCTGTGTGCCGTCTGCGGTGGTTTGTGCTTCACGGCACAGTAAATGTGTCAAACAAGGCTTAACTCGTCTGCTAGACAGCATTTCTACCAGGGTCTTCAGTACTTAAGTGTTCAGAATTGAGAATACCTGTAAATTCCAGTTCAATTCCTGATTTTGAACTGAGATAGCAGAACTGTGTTTGAATGTAAAGAAACAGAATTCAAATTTAATTGAATTCAACTGCAATTATTAACTAGAAAAGCTTGTCAAAACAAACTTATAATTTGGGCTTGAGGAAACCATGTTTAAAAGTTTAAATTGGCCTCGTGTAGATGGATGAAATGGCACCTAGCCTATTTAGTTTATTTTATCATGTTTATTAAATGAACATTTGTGGACCAGATTAGCAGAAAACTTAGGGTGTTTTCACACCTGTCTTGGTGTTCAATTTGGTTCGATTGAACTCAAGTTCGTTTCCACCCTTGGTGCAGATCCTTTGGGCAGGTGTGAATACAGCAGTCGCACTCGGGTGCGGATAACACAACCATACCGAGACCCAGCTGAAGAGGTGGTCTCGGTCCGCTTCCAAGCAAACTCTGGTATGGTTCGTTTAAGGCAGGGTTCCTCAATTAGTTTTTGCCAAGGGCCGAATTCTGCCAACAATACCAAGCCAAGGCAAATTTTTTTATATGAATTTCGCAGCAAGCCTGATTCCAACTAACTGTTAACATATTGTGACAGAAATATTCAATAATATTATGTCGCAACTTAGATTTATAGAATTATTGATTTATAGACCTATGGGTTTATCAGTAGGGTATTATGGACCGTCTCTTAATTTTGGTCTAGAGACATCTTCTAGTCATCTACAATCAAACCTTCACCCATTGTATTTTGAAGCCAGACTCTTTCTCTTTGGCTTAGAGTAAATATTTGCATATCATCTTTCTTATAATTAATGGGAAACGCAACGAGTACACAATAGCTCTGCCAACTGGCGTTCATGAATGTCCTAACTGCTGCAAAAACAATCAACTGTCATAATAGCAATGCACTGAACATTAACTCTGAATTATAATGACAAACACTGTTTTCTAAATCTTAACTAGCCGACTCTCTGCCAGTTTGAGGAGACACTTCAGCTAGTGACTGTGCCAGTTTGTAGTGCAAATGACATAGCGGTCTAGTTCTGTGATATTTTTTCCCAGTTTGTTGGCATGGCAACTGGTTTCTACAAAGCCTTCAAACATTGCATACTGGGTTTTGTGGTCAGTTGCTTCTCAATTACCCGCTTGCATGTTTTGGTTGGATACCATTTACTCTTCACCAATGACTGAGTTTGGGTTCTGGCTGCCAATTTGATCTCCATGTAAATGTCTGTTCGCAAATCTGATCAAAACTCTGTTAGGCTCTTTGTTGCCAGGTTGGCGTTTTTGAAATTAGACTTACCGTGATGCTTCAGCTTTCATCCACCACTCACAGTCACATGCTAACATGGCCACAGCAGTGAATCACAGTTTTATTTGAGACAATAGAGTTTGATGTGACAGGTGTACTGTGCAACTTGATAAGTCATCCATCAAATCCAAACCACTGAACACACACTTTCCTCAAGGTCAGCGATATTTAAAGAACAATGGGCAGTCAGATGCAAACCTTATTCAGCTGCTGGGTTTAACAGGTAAAACAGTGTTGGTAACATATTTAAGGACTTTCATTTGTTTGCATAGAACTGTTTCTGCAAATGTCTTGAAAAAATTTTACGCACCAAAAAAAACATTTAGGTAAATTTAGTGCATTGACGAAATGAAGTATAATGGTTACATGTAAAAATTTTTGTTGGGAATACAGTACTTGATTGTAGTAGATGACATTTTAGTGTAACAACATTATTCAAGATAAAAGGATTTGGGAAATGAGGAATATCTGAAAGCCAAGTCCTGACAATGACAAAAGGAGGAGCTGGGGATGGAGGAGGGTAATTTGCTCATGAGCAAGGGATAAGGCTGCTGAATAACACTGAATAGACTTTATATAGGAATGCTGTGATGGGTGTCAAATTCCTATAGGTAGACATGGATCAGCTGAGAGTCAGCCAATGCAAGCTTGACTAATGTGACCTGCCAGAATTAACACTATGCTTGATTTGCCCTAAAATACCAATTGGACAGCTGTTTTATTGTCCAGTGTCTCACTCTGGTCTCTTTCTTCTAACAGAGTAATATATCTTGACATTTTATTTATTTGTTTGGTAAGTAAAGTGGAATAATGTAGTCATCTGGTCATTATCACAAAATAAATCCCTTCGGGGTGAAATAAGACAGTAAATTTGTTATTTATAACCAACTGTATACTACTCTCAGCCCTTGGTATGTGTTTGATGTTGATGTTTATTTGTTTCTGTTCAGATTTGCATCGCATAAACTACATTTTAAATATACATTAAAATGAGAAAATTTAGTTATTTAAATTTTAATAATATCACAATATTAGGGGTGTATATATTTCCAAGAGTCAATTCAGACATTCGACAGCCATAATTACTGATGTTAACACACAGGGAAAATAGCCTAAGGGATGCCTCGCAGATACAAACGGGGTAAATAATTTTTTATGTTTTGATTAAAGAATAGTTAACATTAAACGTCAGCGAAACCCTAAGAATTCACAAATTTTTTTACAATAGTGCTCGTTAAGTATATGACAGTAGTTATTAATGTTCTGCATTTCTGTTTTGAGCTGTGCGCGCTGCAGATGACCAGTAGAATGAAGCATATGATAGCAGGTTTTTAATCAATGGGATTTAACTCATTTATCTCATATACACTTTGTTATTTATACAACATAAAGTTAAGACTTAAAGGCTATCTGCACAAAATGCCCCGAATGCATGAACATGTCTGTGCAGCTTGCAGCTCCTTTTGTGGATGCGTTCTTCATGCAACAATGTGCAGAAACACAGCAACTAAACTCTAAAAATTCACAGCGTTTTATTATAATAGTGTTCTCATGATAGTGTTATGTGTATATGACAGTCCCAGTCATAGTCATTAATATTCTGCATTGTTGTTTGTCCTGCTAATGCATCTTATACGAGATAAATAATATATACACGATATATATAAACCGGCTGAAATGTTTTGAAATCACGCACGATAAAATATTTATTTAAAGCTTCTTTCTTTTCAGATTCTTATTTACAGCGTTGTCATAATAGGCTGTAGATTAACTTATTCAGAGAAAACCGGTAGTTCTGTGTGAAATCAGACATTGAGCACCCCCGTATAGCCAAAATGGCATGATCATAACACCCTGCGAATATTCGACTGTGAGTCGAATCAGGCTCCTCCTATCAAAGCTTCGAATCGTCTACACAATATTATGTTTTTTTCAACAATATTTTTTATCAAATCAATGCAGCCTTGCTGAGCATTAGAGACTTTCAACATTTTACCAACCTCAAACTTTTGCACATCCAATTTGTCACTTTTAACATTGAATTAAATCTCAGATGCATTTGTAAACTCTCTTTTTTGTCAGAGGAAGATCAGTAGCTTGATTTAGAAGAATGCTTCAGCTTTTGAGATTTAATGCGTTGTAAAAGACCAAATATGAAGACAAAAGAAGATGAATCGAGGAGCATGCATCCAGATCAGAGTGTTCATTCAGTTGAATGTGGGTCCTTAGGTTATTGATGCGACTTGTCAATAGTGTAGGTGAGTGACTGATTGACTTGGAAATGGTTCTCAGGTCATTTGCATGCGAGTTTAAATCAGAGACTAACAAAGAACAAAGGTTTGGGTTAAAGGTCAGGTGAGGATTGTGGGTGAAATTGTTATTCTATTCATCTTTGGCTCCGACACAAAGATACTTGATTGTGTCCCGGACACTTCCAATATTTCCCCTTTCTCACTTAATGGAACATCATATGACACTTGCTACTCAAAATTTGTCATTATAATGAATGTTCTGCTGTCTGACAAATAGTCCACTACCCTGAGGTTCTGGACAGACGTCAATTTCTGTTTGTTAATGGTTGGTTTTAATGTCCCCCCTCTGTCTCTTTCCTGAGACAGAGTTGATGGGACCATCCTGCCATTTGTCTGTAATTACCCCCGGTGTACATCACCCTACCTATCCCAGCAGGCTCTGGCAGGGATGCTATTATTTTACTACTGGCCAGCCTCCCCCTCGAGACAGCGCTGTGTTATGAGCGACACCTCTGTAAACAGTCCAGTAGTGCCACGTAGCCAGACTTTTGACTTGCGACACTTAGTCTGGCCCTGTTTGGAGTTTATTCTGGCCAAGAGACTGTCTGGCCAGGATGTAAAGTGATCGTTTTATTTTACAAGCCATTTAGAGGAGGGTTTATTCGAGATAGATTGTTCCAAAACTGGTACATCTGGTGTTGAAAGATGAATTCAAATAATGACACAGTATTCTTCGATAAAGACTGTACAAAAACTGGCAAACAAAATAGCCGAAAATGTATTTCATAGATTTGATTCGGTGATTACAGAGGAACAAAGCAGTGGACTGCCATGTTTTCTCCTGTAAGACATTGCACTTTTTACATTTTGCAAATATGTTTGACTTCAGTGTACAGACCATAATTATGATTTTTGGTTTGAGTTTGATTTTGACATCAGTTTATTATAGTACAGTGTACTATTATTGTGTTTATTGATATTAGCTTTTATTTTTATGTTTTCAGTTGTCATTTTAATTTTAGTTTGTTTCTTTTTGTCATTGTTTAAAAAAATTGTAAAATGTATTTTAGTTTTTAATTTACTTTTAGTTTTAGTAATTTTATGCACTTTTGTCATTTTTTAAATATTTTTAAATATTTCTAAAATTGATTGCAACTTATTTATTTTTGGTTTTAGTGATTTTATATGCTTTTGCCATTTTTATCATTATTTAGCTTTTTTCAAGGCAACATTATTTTTTGTATTAATATTTGTATTTGATTTCAACTTTATTTCAGTGAATGAAAATTATTTTAATCGTTTTATTTAACACTCTTTAACATCTGTTTCTTCAAAACCAATCTTTATTTCAGTTTGGTGCTTATTTGATCACAACCGTTTTTGTATAAAGTTACGTAAAGTCAATCAATTTTTCTATTCAGTATACAGTTATGGGTGGCTTATGAAATGAAGCCACGCCTTTATCCAAAACCACTCCCCCAAAGCCACACCCAAAGCATCAATAGGCGCCCAAGGTCAGCATTCACCTTGAAGCCATTCCTGTTGTCCCTCCCCCAAGTTCTTTACAACAAAAAAATCCTTTCATCCACAACATACTTTAGCAAAGCCCTCTGCCTTCTGTGATGCTTTCAATATTTCCTGACATGCTCTATTAGGCCCCTTAATGTAGTATTATAACAAACACAACTGAGATTGGCTACACCGGTCCCCCATCCGTCTGCCTGCGTGTCAGCAAGTCAGAGTCAAACTAAGACGGATGGAGGCCTGCCTCCGCCCCAGCTCCTGACCAATGCCTTGGGGCCTCTCCACTTATTGAAATGACCTAATGTAGATTCAGACTCGACAGGGAGGGATATCTATCTATATCAACCTGCAGGAGACAGAAATGTGTGTGTGTGTGTGGCGGCTTCTTAAAAAAGAGTTGGGTTGCTGCTGTGTCTTTGTAATTGAAAGCAAAAGAGAAATAACCCATTGGAACATTAAGCAGGACGCTCGCCTCTGGACACGTCTAATGCACTCATTGAGAGGTGGACATAAGGAGAGATGTGAAGAATGAAGGGGGCAGGGGTCATACAATGTATATCTGTAACACTATGGGTCATTTCATTTCATATCTTTGTAATTTTTTGCTTTTGTCGTTGGAGAAATAAATGGACACATGAAGACGTAGAAGTGAAGTATATACCTTGTCAAAACTGAACAAATGTTTTTGTTCTATTCGTATTGTCGATGAAGATAGTCTTGTTGCTTTTGATGGCTCTGAAAGAACACTAATAATATTAACAACGACAGCAGTAGCAGTAATAACAAAAGTCTTGCAGTTTGCAGTGTGTGTTGTGTATAGGAAATCGAGGCGCATTGATCTGTGGTGGCGTTTTTAATCGTGTTTCAAATTGATTGTTTCATTCATTTTGCATCAATTCAATTTGATTCTCCAAGGTTGCATTTGGAAATACATCCTAACGAAGTTTCCTTAATATATAGATATATTTGACTTAAGGTTCATTAAGTCTTTATTTAAACAGTTCATGTGGCCATGCAGGTCTAGCAGAAAATGTTTAAATGCTTAATTAATGGGCTTTATTATTGTTAAAGCAAATACACTGCAGAAAGGTGAATATTTGGGTCTCTGATTCGGTTTATGAGAAATAAGTGCTGAGAAATGAATTGAGAACACAAAAGAAGATCAAAATTGATTTTTTAAAATGGGAATTTAAGTGACAAGTTTATAGACTGAAACCACAGTTGGCCAGACAAAAACAAGTTTGCTTCAACCAAATCTTAAATGAATAGTTTACCCAATGTGAAAGTTCTGTCATCATTTATTCACAGACATGTCAATCTAAACCTCTATGACTCTGTGGAGACGTTTCGCTGAATATTGCAGGCTGTTTTTCACACAATGAAAGCAAAAGTTAGACCAGAAAATGGATAAAAAAGCAGTCCATACATCTTGTTCACTACATTTTTTTAAGCCATACAATATCTTTATGCAAGGAACAGACAAGATTTTAACTTGTAAACGTGGCATATTGCATATTTGATGTCAAACTGGTGACACGTGTTCTATACAGAAGAAAGAACATCATAATCTTCTAAATAAATGTGCCAAAGGTGGGTTTTTACAGTGATGCCATATAAGAACCGTTCATATAAGAAGATAACAGTTTTTTTTCTTAGTGTAAAGAACATTTTAATTGTCCAAAGAACCTTTTTTCCACTGTAAAGAACCTTTTGTGCAATGGAAAGGTTGCATGGATGTTAAATGTTCTTCATGGAACCATCAATTTAAAAGTGTAGGGGCTTGGAACAACACGAGAGATTCTTTTCAGATTTCAAGCCATTTTTCTTATTCGGATCATGTTCTAAATACATATACATTTTGTATCAGTTGTCTTGAAATGCTGTTCACACTTCACTGGCAGCCACCTAGACTCTCTGTACATGAATTATGTACAACAAATGATCTCAAAAAGAGGGAAAAAGTGCATGTGTAGGCTCAAATATCCTTGACCTCTGCTCCCACATCTCTTCTTCCATACTAATCGGGTTTTCTTGGACCTGCTCCGTGACCCAAACCTTGCAGTGCGACTTCATACAAGTCTTATTATTATCAACAGCGCTTTGAAATCCATTTCCAAAAATCACACAGCCACATGAAAGACCAGGATCTCTTACAAACAATTTAAATATACAATAGAGAATGACTTGAAATCTGCATTTTTATTGCCCTCTCTTGACTTGCAGCATTTCGTTTGACTCCAGCTCATCTTGGCCTTCTCAAAAAAGCAGTCACATCCACGGGCGTTCTCCTCTGATTAATCTTCGAATCTCGAAAGCGCATTAAGATGTGATTCATTTCCCACACAAATGCAGCGAGTTACACACTATCTTGGCTCAATAACCTGCAACTAATAAGCCAATTTATGATAATATACCATCAGCGAACACCGGCGGAAAGTTAATTTTGCCCTTGGAGTGAAATAGCGAGAGTTCAGGTGTGACTGTGGGCTTTGTTTATAAACGCAGATATGCAAATCAGGCTGTTGTTTTCTTTTGTATTATTGCTCGTCAGGAACAATTATGTGGGAGACTAGAATGGCAAGCCAAGTACCCTCTTCCTCTCTCAGGTGCTTTTAATGAGGACGCAACACTTGATCTGATAGAGAGCGTTTAATTTGGGAATGGACTGTTGAGATGTTTTCAAGCTGTTTGTAAACCGGCCGAATGTGGTTTTTAAACATGGATATTACATTTTTTTTAAGCCAAAAAGCAAAGTAAATATAACCAAAGCTGGTCTGTTCTCTAGTAGTCTATAACCGCTTAAATAATTGTATGTTTGTCAACTGTACATCAGCTTTCTAATTAGCTGAGGCTTATGGGAGGTGTAATCTAAATATCTGGTGTTATTAAAATGCATTAGCTTTAATTAAGCTGGTGTGATAATGCTTACTGATACCGATAGTGCGATGTCATTTATTTGTGAATAATCTGGCGAATTCATTTGAGGGGCTTAGCAAATCAGTCTATCTGTGGTAATTATGGTGTATGAACGATATGTTTAATTGTCGGGGCTGAGTTGTTCACTGTGACATTTCCCTCAGGATTTAGAAACGGCTCTGCCGTCAGAGTTCAGCTCTGGCAATCAAGCAAAATTGAGACTGTCAACCAGTGACTTTACATGCATAGAAGTGTCTGTTAGGAATATGATGGCATTCGGGGTGTTAACATTGTCTGACATTGAAGACTGGTAAAGGGATAGTTCGGCCAAAAGTGAAAATTCTGTCATCGTTTATTCACCCTGATGTCGTTCCAAACTAGACTTTCTATCTTCAGTGAAACACAAAAGGAGATATTTAGCATAATGTTAAAGCTTAAAAACACCATGAAAGTAATCTATGTGACTCTATTTTAGGTCTTCGGGTCTTCATAAAGCTATTGTATGATACTTATAGTGCAGAATATAGTGCAAAAAAAATCACATTTTTTGTTGTTTTGGAGCTTGTTCGTAACATCCTCTTTCACTTTAATGGAAAAAAAAAAACAGCTTTAGCATTTCATGGAAGACAAGTTATACTGGTTGTGAAGGTGAGTAAATATTTGTTTTATTTTTGGGTGTACTATTCCCTTTCTGCCTTCATTTGTTTTATTAAATTATTTGTAATAATTTACATAATTGCGTAATATTAGATGTTAATGTGACTTACATACTACTAATCAAATATACAACGTTATTTTTTTTGTGATGTTTTGAAAGATGTCTGTTATGCTCACCAAGACTGCATTTATTTGATCAAAAATCTAGTAACATGAATAATTGTGAAATATTATTACAATTTAAATCAACTGTTTTCTGTTTGAATATATTTAAAAATGTAATTTATTCCTGTGATGCAAAGCTGAATTTTCAGCATCATTACTCCAGTCTTCAGTGTCACATGATCCTTCAGAAATCATTATAATATGCTCATTTGCTGCTCAAGAAGTATTTCTTATTATCAGCATTGAAATCCACTTTCAATATCACTGTTCATATTGAGGGTTGAATTCATTAATAAATAGAAAGTTTAAAAGAATATTTTTGAAATAAATGTCTTTACTGTCACTTTTGATCAATATAATGCATCCTTGCTAAATAAAAATATTAATTTCTTGCAAAAAACTTACTTACATCAAACTTTCGAACAGTGTTTTATAATATCTTTAGATCTTTAGCTTAAGATTTGCTCATTTTGATGCATCTTTTGATAATTCACTTACTACCGAATCACAAATCTTTTCATAGTTTCTTTGCTTTTTCTGTTCCTCTGAGGTCCTATGAGTAATCTTCCAGAACCAAATCTCTTAGAAACAAGAATTGCTAGAACTTACAGACTGAAAACTATTTTCAAAATCCTAAAATATTTTCTGGATGATTCCTGGTGAACTTTGTTTCAACTATGGCAGCTCGAGTTAACAAGTCTGCTTTGCCGTGTATGCAAATTAAACTGTATATTTTTAGTGACAGTCAGTTGTTTTAAATCATAACATGTCATCCTCTGGTGAGCGCCAGCGTGCAGAAGACGTCCCGAGTGTTTTCGTGGCGGGATGGTGACAAGTACCAGCGCAGAACAATGACAAGTGGCATTTAGGGATGTGTTTGCAGCGCGCTACTCTGGTAATTAACATCGTGCAACCTCCGTGCTTACAAAGCATCGCTCTTAATTAGAGTTATGATTGCAGTAGGGCAAAACCAGCGATCCTTGCTCAGGATAATGACTGCCGTAGTCAGTGTGGCAGAAGCTTTATTGTTTGCATGCTGGACTTCTGACATCTGGGATACAAAGCAGCACAATAGAAAGCCGGTTTTCTTTGTTCTTTCTCCTGCTGATCCAATCAGAACGGGCAAATAGAGCCCAGGCGTCTTCCAAATGAGACCCGCTCTCTGCCTGAGCGGCACAGACACCTTTGAATTGAGCAATAATGTGGAAAACCTCCTTTCAGTTGAAGGATCACACACATGTCCTACATCAAGATAAGCGTGTGTGCTGTAGTGAATGCAGCTTTTGAAGGTCGTCTTTCCCACAATGCGTCTGTCTATAACTCATTATATCAACGATAGTGACAAAATATTGGTTGTTTTGTATGGAAGCCTGTTTCCGTTTATTTTTACATTTTTTTATTAAGTTTATATTTGACCATTCTCATTTTTTGTCTTGCAATTCTGAAAAAAATCAAAATAGCAATATATAAACTCAGAATTCAGATTTTTGTCTCACAATTCTAAGTCTATCTTGCAGTTCTGACTTTTTCTGAAAATTCTGAGTTTACCTCGGAATTCTGTTTTTTGTTTCTGCCACAGAATAAAAAAGAAAAAAAAACATAATTGCAAATTTCTATCCCACAATTCAGACATTTTTTTCTGAGAATTGCAAGGTTTTTTTTTTGCAATTCTTCCTTTTTTTCTCGAAATTCTGGTTTGTCTTTCTTTTTTCCTCGCAAAAAAAGAGAAAAGAAAAATTTAATTGCTAGATCTAAACTCGAGAAAAAGAATTGCGAGGAAAAATTCACTAAAAAGTCACAAAAATTGCAATTATGTATTAATTTTGTATCCCGTGGCAGAAACAAGCTTTCATAGTTTTGTGTTAGGCTTGTGCTTTGAATTGTTTTTCATACCTTGTTGTGGATCTCAAATATGCCTCTCTGACTTACAGTCGTAAATCAAAAGTCATTTATAAACGTTTGGAAGGCTTTAAAGTTTCGAAATAGCATGAAATGTTGTTCCTGGAGCTTTTAGTCAAATGAATTGTCCAGTAGCGTCTGTCTTGATGGAGGACGGCTCTTAACTCTGTCATGTTTCCCCCTCCTTCTTCTTGGCAGACAGTTGGGACTAATTCATCAAATTTAGCTTGCAGACCAGGGGGGCCCACGGTCTTCCTCTTCTCCCCGCAGGATATAATCAGCTTTTAATTTCTCCACGATCCTGCAGACCAAATGACGGATAACTACGGTCGGTCCCTTCGGTGACCGGGCCTGTCTGCCTCTTCGTCGGCCAGGAATGCTCTGTCGCTTTTGCAGAAAATTAATCGTAATTTTGGCTCGGCCTGCAGCTCTAATAAGAGTCTTGCATGCACAGACGCCATCACATCTTAATAATTTCCCCAAACGTTTCCACCAGGGATATCCAGCGCGTCTTGTTAACCAGGCTTAACAAATTTTTTGAATAAATGACGTTGTGCTATAAATATATATGAAGAGGTTGGTGGTTTATCTGGTTCATAATCGATTTCGGTAAACACAAGCAGGGATGTTAACTGCATGTGACTCATATTTCCATCTCTGAAGATTATGGAGTGGTAGAGTTAAATAATGTGTTGTTGGAGCTGTGGTGCAGTGGTTGGTGTGTAGCTGTTGAATCAGGATTGAAGCCATTCTGTCTCATGTTTGCATATGATCTTTACCTTACTTTCCTATCTGCTCCCCATAAAATAAATTAAGGATGCACTGATATTAAAAACAAGGTACTTAAATCAAAGAATAAATATGTAAAGTAAATAAATAAATATATAACAAATATAAAATGAGAACACATATAAGGGTCATGTGTATATGCCGAGACAGATCCTTTCACTGTTCAGCTCTGAACTGACAAGCAATTCCAGCTGCAGTGCTGAACCGATTCCCCATTGAGAGTCTCCGCATTATCCTGTCCTCTTATGCATTTGTCTTTAGTGGACGACCAGCCTTTTTTGAGGACGTGAATGAGTTGTGTGTACATTAGTGTACATTGTATTGATGCAATATTCTAGAAATCACAGATTTGGAACAACCAACTTCTCTTGCTATGGCTGCTGTTGGCCTTCATCTGGACAACCTGCTGTCGGAGGGTTTCAGTCACTTTAGAATGGCTCACCATCTTGCAAAGTCAGTGAAAACTAGAACGTTAGGCTGCCAGTTAAATAGGGATTGTCAGATAATTAAAGGGGTGGTTGATTGCGATTTCACTTTTTTTAACGTTAGTGTGTAATGTTGCTGTTTGAGCATAAACAATATCTGCAAAGTTGCAGCGCTGAAAGTTCAGTGCAAACGGATATATCGTCTTTCAAAATTCTGTCAGTTTAATGCCTACAAAAATGTCTCGTAGGGACTACAACTAGTTACTTCCCGGGTTCCTGACATCATAAACCCAGATAAACCCCGCCCCTGGGAACATGCAACGAAGGGGGCGAGGCCATACTGTGCTGCTTTAGATAAGAGGAAGAAAACTAGGGGTGCACTTAAAAATCTACTTGTATATCGCGATTCTGTCTTTTATCGATTCTAATGGATTCACAAGCTTCAAAATCATATGTTCTATAGCAGCGGTTCTTAATACTGTTCCTCGCATCCCCCTGCTCTGCACACGCTCTGCATCTCTCTCTCTCTCTCTCTCTCTCTCTCTCTCTCTCTCTCTCATTCAGATCGTCAGATCAGCTCCAACAAACTGTTCCAATTATACACTTATTTTCACAAAGCTATGAGATACGGTTGCTGTGCTGTATTAAAGCTTTAATCAGGATAAAGCCGTAAATTAAAAGCTAACAGAAGCAGTAGCACTTACAAATAACAGCGAATCTAAAAGTATGAACCAACAACAAAAAAAACAAAAAAACATACCATGCTTACCGTGTATCGTGCTTGCACAGGTTCTGCCTGATCCTCTTCATTAATATTCTCTGCTCAAAATATGCTCAAATTGATAAGCAATATTGACGATGTCCCTGAGGGGCGGGACGTTTAGACGCGCACTAGAGGTGGTTTAGCTAATCACAACACACTGGACCAGCTAACCAATCTGACACAATCAAGACTAGACAAAAACCAGTCAACCACCCGTTTAAGGAAATTAGCAACAGGTAACAACAATAACTGGGAGGTAGCTGAAAGTAAATATTATGCACTTGCTTCTTACAATTTTTCATTTTATTTTAAATCCGCTGCTAAGTGAAAATTGTAAGCCTTATCACTCAGAAAAGTAATTGCACACTTTCTTTGAACAAGTTGCACAATTCATGTCCTCAGCGCCAACAGTTAGGCTACATGCCAAAATGTAGTACTTACATATAGGGGTTTTTCTCAAAGTATGAACAGTAAAGTAGGTGCTTGCCTTAGCAAAAACACTGCTGTTTCCATAGTTTGAACCCTAGTTAAAACTCTCTCTGCCAGGTTGACATCTCCGACCTTGGTTTTGTAAGCAAAGGCCTGTCACCGTGTTAGGTTGCACTCAAGATTCATAGCGCATTGCCCTTCTTCCATCTTTCTCTGCACAGTCCTGCGAGAGCATGAGAAATGGGTGCTTGAGAATGAGAATGAGTGTGTGTGTGCTCGCATAGCATGTGCAAGCACATCATGATTAGTGTGTGCTCTCCCGCTGGCCGACAGGAGCTAATATACACTGAGAGGAAGAGGCAGTGTGGCGTTCCTGCAAAGCGAAGCTGCAGGTTAATCCTTTTATTGTAATGAAGTGGCAGAAATATTAATGCACTGTAAACACAGGACGTTTAAACCCTGTCCGTCATCTTTACGAGGGCGGAGCTGCGTGGAGGAAGCCGAACGGCGCCATCCATAACAAACATGACATTGACTCTGCAAAACAGCTGAGCTGTCACTTAAGGAGATTGTCCTCACGTCTGCAGCAAAGCCTCGTTCTTTCCTTTTCCATTGCTTTCTCACTTGACTGCATTCACACAATGGATACCGACAGTGTGTTTGTAGTATGTAATGAAGCCTGCTATCCGAATTCGTCTATTCAACAGCTTTTTGAGGGGCAATTTTGCCAGAAGACTAGTTGTGGCACATGATTCAGCAGCTCTAGCGCAGAAGCTTCTCCCCCGCCTCCAAACTCATCTCCATGCCCCGCGAGCTGCATGCTGCGGAGCGAGCTTCACTGGCCTCACATGCTGATAACGGATTACAATAATCGAAAGGCTGAATGTCTGAGCATGAAATTGTGTTTGTTCGAACAGTTTGATATTTATTCAGAGGGCTTGTTGGAGAGTGTGCATGGAAATTGAATGCCAGTATCTTGTTTAAGAGTTTTACTGCATTGTACCACTTTAGTTAGAGCATTTTTGGACATGTTTGGACTGATTAAATACATTAAAAAAAAAAAAAAAAAAGTTATAGTATATTTGAGAGTGGATGGGAAACAATAAAAAAATAAATAGTAAATGACCCCTGTTGCTTGTTTCAGGTTTGGGCAAAATTAAGAATTTAATTGAATTTATGAATGTGACTTGAAACTGAATTGGCCAGATGCAACACGATTTTGACTTTCCAAGAAGAATGTACTCAATTTAAGTACTCAATCAAGTGATTTTTTTTTTTTTCAGTTTTGAAGAAAACCAGAGCATTCTGGAAAATCATTCTAGTTTTTCCACTCAGTTTTTTTTTGCTTTTATTATGATAGGAAATATCAGAACTGACAAGAGGTAAAGTGGGAGAAAGAGAGGGGGGCGGGATCGGGAAAGATCCTCGAGATGGGATTTGAACTCGGGACGCCCATAGTACAACAGCACTGTATGTCGGTGCGCTGCCCACAAGGCTATCAACACAGACTTGAGGACAACTTAAAAATAAAATATTAAGTATTAAATGTAATAAAATTTATATTTAATATTGTTGAATATGAAAACTTCTGTGTAAATATATGTTTATAGTGTATTTATACTGTATATATGTATTAGGTATCGTGTGTGTATACATATATTTGTGCATATATATATATATATATATATATGCACACACACTAGATAAGTTCGTATAAAATTAAATACATTTAAAATATATAAAAAATATAAAATTTGTTTTATAAATATATTTACATTATACAAATAATATACATTATATGTATATATATATATATATATATATATATATATATATGTATGTATGTATGTATGTATGTATTTATTTATTTAATATATTATACTATATATAATAATAATAATAATAATAATAATAATAATAATAATAATAATAATAATAATAATAAGTTTTATTTATATAGCGCCTTTCCAGAGCTCAAGGACACTTTACAATAGACATCGTAAATGGGAGGAAAACATCAAACAATAAACAGAAAGAAAAGAACATCAGAAATTCAAAGAGTAATATACAACATACAACAAAATAAACAGAAGTTAACTAAGAAAGATAACATTCTGAAAACAAGTGAGTTTTGAGCAGCGATTTGAATTCAGACAGGTTATTGGCAAGACAGAGTGATCTGGGTAGAGAATTCCATAATGTAGGGGCAACAACATTATAGTATATATTATAGTAATTGTATTCATAAAAAAAAAATATATATATATATATCGCCGCGGGGCCCAGTGCGACCACACCAGTTATATATATATATATTTAATTAATAAAATTACTGAATATGAAAAAATGTGTGTAAATATGTTTGTGTGTGTGTGTGCGCGCGTGTGTATATAGGTATATATATATATTTTTTTTTGTGTGTGTGTGTGTTTTTGTATATTTGTATTTACATATAAACATTTACACACATTTTTTCATATTCATTAATATTAATACATTTATTTGTGTATATAAATATATGTAAATATCTTTTCATATTTTATATTCATGTCAAAATATTAAATCAAATTTATACTTATGTTTATATTTGTTTGAGAATCCTGACCAGTTTGACACGTTAACATTTACTCAACCATTGCTGTGGTTTTGTTTATTTCTGTCTGTTTGGCTGACCAATCATCTATTTTTTTTTTCTTTTTTTAATTCTGTCTGGTGATGCTAGTGGTACAGAAATGACAGACTTTGCCTTTAAACCACCTCCACGTCTTTATCTCGAATAGCTCAATTCAAATTCAGTAATATTAAAGGCGTTCTCAATTAAAGTGTCCAGCCCTGGTTATGTTGAAGTATTTGTGTTTGCCTCTAGGCCATGTCTCCTATATGTGATTAAATGGTGCCCAATCCAAACAGCCTGCTTTCAAATTAATGAACAGGGAAGAGGAACGGCCAGTGGAAATGCAGCGCTGGAGGTTTTGCTGAAATGCCTGGAAATCATGAACAATAGACGAATATGTTTACTCACTGTCCTGGCTGTATTCCCGGGGGACGGCATCTGCGTCGTCCAGATAGTGCACAATGTAGCTCTAAAGCATGAACAAGGAATGAATACATAAGCGTGCAACTATAGAACGCTCTGCTCCTTATGGCTTGCATTGCACACGGCTGTCGGCGCATTGCATTATTCCCTCAAAAAGGTCTCGGTCAGGCTAATTGAACCTCCAGCCACCTTCCCAATAAGCACAGTGGTCCACGGGGAAAAGCCAGCGCTGGGCAAAGATAGCGACTACGATATTGTGCATCTCTGTTTCCTTACCATTCGGACCATAAGGGAAATGGAGGATGATTTTGATTTTTAACAATCGTAGGCCGTTGTCTGCGTCGCAGGATCAGTCTCCTGCTATGTCTATTCCGTATCTTTCTTTGTTGTCTCTTTCCTTCCCCTCCTCAGCTCTTGTAGCATCTGGCTCCCTGGGCTGAAGTTACAGGGAGCTCCAAAGGCAGAAATTGGAAGATGAAAGGCGAGAGATTAAGCTGAAAGGAACAGTGGGTGTTGTCAGAGGTAATTTGAAGTGCATTTGATTTCTCAGAGCCCTCTGAACACTTTCCTGCAATAATTTACCTGCTATATGCCTCCACCTTTAACACGCCAGACGCCCCTCGTGAGATGTGAGGAGACCTATTCATGTGGAAATGGTGTCATGTCATGTTCGATATGAAAGCAGTGTGTAAAGGAAATGACAGTTTAGTCGGTTTCTGCCAAACCTCAAAACAGTACATGAAGGGTCGGGAAGGGTGTTGACTTTGTTCACGTCGCCCACCGCAACAAAGAAACTCCAGAAGCAGACGAAGAAAAGAGTCGGGAACACCAAAAGACCCACGCTTTCCTGCAGAAAGCACTTGTTGTGCATTTTTCAAAACTGAAATGTCTAAATCTCTTTCTTGTTGTACATTTCTGTGTTTTTTCCACTTAAGTACAGAGTTGAGTCGGTGAGGTTTGGGCCTGGTTGTGGACTAGTGATTGACAGATAAGGATGTTTTTAATGGGCGATTCCAACGTTTAGCCAGCAAGATGACTGATATAATGTCGGAACAGGGTTGTCGCCATGATGAGACAAACAGGATATTTTGAGTACTTTTTGGCTCCATTTTGAACACTTTGGGTTAAATTAATGGGAGATTGCATATTTTTTCACCACTGTTAGTAAATAAATAAATATTAATTAACAAATTGTCTCATTACATTTATTTCTTAATCATTTTAAATTAACTTTTCATATTTTTACGTAACCTTTTATATGATCTATTTATAATTTAATTTGATGTATGTAACTTAAAATATATATTATACTTTAAATAAATTAAGTTATATAATTACATTTAAATGAATAATATATATATATATAGTCATTTAGCAGACGCTTTTATCCAAAGCGACTTACAAATGAGGACAACAGAAGCAATCAATTGAAGTATTAAAACAACTAAAACAGATCCAAAACTATATATACACATTTAAAAAATAAAGAAATTAAATGAAAATGACAAATGCATACAACAAAATTTCAAAACTTAATATTTAAATGAAAACAAAAAATAAAGCTAAAAACAATTCAAAATATTAAAGAACAAAATTTATAAGAGTATAATAATGATTCTAACATAACACTAAGCCAAACACCAAAAAACAACATTTATGTGTATGTACAACCACACACATACATACATTATATATATATAGACATACATTTATAAATTCAATATATATTCTTTCATTTCCATAGTTTGTTGAAGTACTAAAATAAATCAAATTAAATAAAACTAAAATAAATAATAATGATAATTATTATTATTATTATCATTATTATCATCGTCATTATATTCATTATTTTTTGAGTTGTTTCCACATTTTTTATCTATCTATAAATCTTAAATTTCTAGTACATTTTATTATTTTTATATTACCTTTTACATTTTACATCTTTTAGACTTTAACATTGTTTTTAATTTAAAATTTTCTTAATGTAGCTATCTTAACTTTAAATGCATTTTACCATGCATTTAAATTGAATTTAATATGATTATAATTTAGATTACATTTATTTTATTACTGTATTGTGTCTTTAAATAACTTTCATATGCACTAGTGGTTCACATATTTCAAGTTATATATTTACCTTTAAAATAAATTTGAATAAAAAAATACATATTATTTATAATGCATTGTAATGTTATTTCCTGAATATCCTATTACACAGTGTTTTATTTATTTATTAGTAAACTCCTTTAAATGTTGATCCATAGTGATCTGTTATCCAGATAAAACTTATGGATGACTCATTCAAGCTGGAATTTGACACGGCATCTTTCTCTGAAATGCTTCAGATTTGAATACATGCACATACATTTATTGCTCATAAATAAGTATGTGTTTACAAAGATAAACTGTGAAAAAAAGGGTAGAAAACCGATTTTTGTAGGCTTAGGTCTGTTTGTTGCTGATTGGCCCAATTCATGTGCATGCAATTTGGAAAGAGGAGGTCCTACACATAAATCTTCCATTATCTTCAGTAGTTGTATTCATTAATCAACAGAATTGAATAATTACTCTTAGCTGTCTCCTCTGCCTAAACTCATTGGCGTAGAGTGTCAGGTGAGGAGGCCATCTTGGTGCGGCGCACCTCCTCTGCCCCGCCGACAGTGGCATCTCACCGTTGGTAATTGGGTGTTTATCTGATCGCTTGTGAAAGACGCTTTTGGCTGCCTATCTGACACAATTATCTGGAAGGATTCAATCCGACCCTCCTGTGTCCACCACGGAATACTAGGAGGAAGCGGACCTGAGTGTTTTATGAATGAGGGGACGAGGAAAAAAAAACATCAAGAGCTGAAAATAAATGCAACTCTTACTCGACCGTCCGGTTTGTAGTAAATGCGTCTGTCATCACGGCATGCAAATTATGCAATTGTTAGGCACAATAATTCTATCAGGCTACCAGAACACTGGAGGAAATAAAGGACGATAAGGTACGAGTGTGACAATGAGACGGCTGGTTGCTCCAATCAGATAGCAGAGCTCTCCGCCGCCGTTTCAGCTCCATGGCCAGGATACGCTCCAAATGGAGACAGGGAGAATGTTTACTGTGCGTCCGATGATAAGAGGAGAATAAAGCCTTTCTGTCAACAAGCCTATAGTGTCTACCACAAACAAGCCATTACGGCTAAAGAGAATTATGAAGTGTCTTTGGAAAGTAGAGGTGTTTATAAAGTGAACTTTGAAAATGTACCTTTTTATAAATATAACATTTTATTTTATTTTACATTTGGCAAGTGTGCAGTGAATCAAAAGCAATTTGGGTTGAGCAAGATGAATTGCATGACCAAAATTACATACTTTGCAAAAATTGACCCCTAAAAGTCATTTTATATTTCTGGATCAGTTGTGTTTTGTCATGCGTGTTCATATCATCTCTGAAAACTATTATTGCATCCTAAGAATGTGATGCTAACGATTTGATTTTGGGTTTCGGATCGGGCTGGGCTAGCACACAATCTGGGCTTGTATTTTGCAGATGGTTGATCAGAGTTATCAACAGATTCATTTTGAACCAACAGGCAATATTCCGACTGAGCATGAGATTTCATATTTGAGCACTGATCCAAATAAGTCTGGTACATGAGAAAATGGGTTTTAATCTTTCAGTTTTGTGTATCACAAAATTCCCCTCTTTTCGTCTGTTGACACCAGACTGAACATTTTGTGTTTTGATTCAGTGCATTGGTATTAAACAAAAAGATATTGACGTATATTTTCAAGCCAATGTATAATGTACGAGTTTATATATATATATATAAAAAAATTATATATTTTGTTTTTATTAATATTTTGCAATAGATTTTATTTAAAAAAAATTGTTTTCACTTTAATTTTAGTTTAAAGTTTTAGTATTGTTGCTTGTGTCATGTTTTTAAAATGTTTAAATTTCTTTAATAATTTTATTTATTAGTTTTATTTTAGTTCAACTAAATGGAAATTAGAAATAATATAAGTAAAATAAGCAACAGATAATTTTGGTAATAATTTTTATGCTTTTAGTTGACTATATTAACCTTGCAGCTAGATGTTTTATGTCAAACTGTCAATGATTTACTGAATCATTGATTATCTCGTCCAAAAATATGTTAAGCAGAAATTCCCTCCATTTAATTCCTTTGTTTTTCTCTTTGTCTGTCCAGATTAATCTCGGAGACGTCCAGGGATGCCATCTCTCTAAGAATGATGCAGGTCACATGGTCAGGAGCCACAGTCCTCATCATTTTCACCTTGCTGCAGTTTGTCCAGTCAGAGCTGTCGGAGGGTCCTTTGGTTCCAGGTAAGCACGAATGAGCCCTGTGTTTTGTGTTTTATTCCTAGATTCTGTTGTGGATTCTCAGGTTATTTCCAAGCTATGTGGAACAGACACATAAGCCTACTAATTGCACCTAAACTTTGAAAAACCCAGTTATTTTTACAGGAACACTTGTACAGAAGCATCATGACTTTTATATTCTGCAGTGCAGGCTTATGTGCCTTTCCCATGTGGCTCTGGTGTGTTTTTCCAGTCATATGATGAACTGTCTGTTTGTGTGATAGACACCATTGAAGGAAATGTCAGATCAACCGGTTCACTACTTCAGGTGAATGATGAATAATGTTAAACAAAAGGAGGATTTCAAGATAAATGACAGACATCAGTCATGAGCGACTGCTGTCTTCTGACTGTGTTCTTTTATCATGGTTTTGAGAATTGAAGGTGGCGCATTAAATTTTATGAGTCATTTTGGAACCACTGAGCTTTTAAAGGACAGTTCACCTCAAAATCATTTACTGAGCCTCATGTTGTACCAAACCCATGTCACTTTCTTGATTTAAAGGAAAGTTCATTTTTGTCCTGGCTGTTCTTGTCCATATAATGGAAGTAAATGGAGACTGGTTCTGTAAATCTCCAAAATGACAAAAACGCACAATAAAATTGCCATAAAATAGTCCATACGACATGTGCAGTATATTCTAAGTATTATGCAGTTCAATTTGACCAAAATAGACCAAATTATAGTCTTATGGAGTCAAATAAACCACTTCTGTTTCTTTCTGCATTTTGGAGGTTTTTTAATTAATTTTTTTTTTTGCTCATCAAGACTGAATTTTTTTCTCCCAACATAAATACAGTAAATATTGTGAAAAAATATTATTACAATTTAAAATAAGAGTTTTCTATTGTAATATATTTTAACGTGTAATTTATTCCTTTGATGCAAAGTTGAATTTTCAGCATAATTCTAATACTTTCTTTGTCACTTCTATTTAGACTTCCTTAAAGATGCATCTATTTAATGCATCTTTTCTGAATAAAAGTAAAAAAAAAAAAAAAAAAATCTTACGGACCTTAAAACAAAAACAAAAAAATCATGTGAGTTTGAAATTATATGAAAGTGCATAAACTAAGACAAATATAAATATTTATTGTGTGGATGAATTATTCCTCTAAAGCTTCACTTCATCTAAACCATTTTTTCTTCTCGTACACTTTTACCTAAGGACACCTGAGCGAGCGTGTCATCAGTTTTTTCATCGCTAGCAGCATATTGTACGTTCCCTGTAAAACGTAGTTTATTCCCACAATTCATCATGACCGACTTCTGCGATGAGCTCTCTTTGGCCCTCTGTTTCTCGGTTTCTAGCCTTTCTCTCCCTAATTCACATCAGCCAGGATGATACCTCCTCAAATCACCCTGTTATTCAACCATTTTCCTCTTTATTGCTTCACACTCCTTTCCGTTATGATTCCTTCTCCTCACTTGTTTACCTTCCCTCCTTCTCATCTCCCTTCGTTCCCCCTCCTTTCCCCATATTCCTTTTCCTGCTGCTTCAGAAACAATTTACTTGTCAGCTCGTTCTGTTGGTGCGCGTCTCTCTGGGTTTAATGTTCTTTTCTGGTGTGCTGTTGGAGGCGGCTGTAATTTCAGTCGCGAGCAGGCGTGTGGTGATGCCTTTTGCTCACTGCGAGGCTGCATTGATAGCTGGAGCCCGATATAGCAGCGTTAATGAACAGGGCTGAGCCAGGCGCATCCTGCCCGAAGTCCAATTCACTCCACCTGATGCATTGCGCAGGAACCTCTGCTGAGCTGTAAACAGATGCTGCAGCCGCACAATGAACAGTGTGCAGCTGAGCATGATGGGTTGCATTCTCTAACCACCTGACAATCTCAGGTTTCTTTGATGAAACTGGTGTCGTGTTGTGTGATAGCTGTAGACTAGATATAGACGCGCATTTACGCACCAGTGTACATCTATGATCTCAGTTCCTCTGATATTACTGACCTTAAAGTCAGTATGAAATCAAAATAGACTCTATTTACTTTTTTAAATACACATTCCTGGTCTATTTCAAATGATTCATTGCTGCACAGTACTCTAAAGGGAAAAAATGTAATCTTTAATCAAAATATAATGATTTTCTTTTCCTCTAACAAACCAATAATAGCTATTTAGACCTTGTTTTGAGCGAATTTGTATTTGGCCTGGCTCATTCTAGTGTTTTTTCCCCCTTACATACCAATCTAGTCCAGATGGATAAAAGTTTTTTTTTTTCTTTTTCATATTGTATATGTTTTGTCATTCATAAATTCATCTCACTTCAGAAGTAGATGGGTTGTAACCATTTCTTGCTGACTTCAAGAATATTTAGGAATATTAAATGTTCAGTTCACTATATTTTGAAAGCAAATGAATAGTGTCACTTCGATGCTTTTCTCCAAATCTTTTCATTGCGTTCATTACGGAAAGTTTTACTCTTGCAAATGTAATATGAATAAGTGGATAATTTGTGAACAATTTGTTCTGTTAATCTCAACAGATCAAATGGATATATTTAGAACTATTTGGTCTGTTCTTTTCAACAAATTAGTTGAAATGGTTCACTTAACAGTCTGAATAATTGTGTTGCAAATAAGTTATTTTCTGAATCGACTTGTGCCATTGATTCACTTTCCATCAATCTACCTTTACTAGTACTCATGTGCAGTGCTGAGTTTAATGCGTTACCAAGTAACGTTCACTGAAAAAGTAAAGTAAGGGATTACTGTTCATTTTTAGGTAATTTAATTAGTTACTTATAAAGTACTTGCGTTACATACTGTAAATAATTTCAACAGTTCTAAAATCAATATTGAATTTGAAATCTAAATTTACAGTCTAAAGATAAAATTGAATGCAGCGTCTTTAGCCCTCTGCGCGTCGGCCCGTTCACTTTCAGTTTTTCCTGATTCACAGAGAAGCCTTAAATACTCAGATACAGATAAAAGCTAAAATCAATCAAATCTAAAAAGGGCCTACTTTTATTTGCGTACACCGACACTAACAACAAAGCATTGTGCTTTTGTAAAATAAACAAAACAAACCGGGTGTGCTTTCTGCCATCTAGGTCTCTGTGAACAACTTTCTACACATCACAAACTCAGCGAATACTTGACACAGAGACATGAGAAATATGTCTATAGAAAAGTCTACTTTTAAATGAATGAATTCAAATCGCAAAGAATATTATCTAATTATGCAATCCTTATGAAACTAAAGCAAGGGACAGTCTTTCCCGTATCTGAAAGCTTAGTGTCTACTTTTAAATGAACGAATTCAAATCGAAAATGGATATTCTCTGAATATGTAATCTGTATGAAACTAAAGCAAGGTATAGTCTTACCCCGTATCTGAGCTCATTATATGCAGTCACCTGCACGCAAAAACCCTCACCTAAATACAAAAAAATAGCTTTAAAAAAAAAATCAAGACTCATCTAATTTTTAGCATTTTTGGAAGAAGACCTGCTGTGAGGAATAAGCTGGAATTTACCTCAGAAGAACAGCACGATCTGATGCGGCTTTATTCAGCGGAGGAGATCATTTCTGTAATTTATTCTTACCTACATTAGTTAACATGTTATTTTTACATAAACCTGTATGGATTTTACTACATGGGCTTTTCCTAAACAACTTGCCAAATTGAAATTTATTTTTTTACTTTTCTAAAGCTTTTTTGTTATTCAGATATTTTGCAGAATATTTCTATTTGTTAACCAAAGAAGGTAGGGCTGTGCAAATAATCGAATGCGATGATCATGCTCATCTCATCAATAAAGCTGGTTGTGTGATTAGTAGTTAATCTCCTTCACGTGCTTTCAGATGGAGCGGCATTTAATACACAGAGCCGTAGTTTGCTGACAAGCTATGCAATATTGCGTTCAAAATCACAGATGAATCGCATTCGATTTTGAACACAATATTGCGTAGCTTGTCAGCTTTATGGTGATTAAAAACCCCTCTGTTTCACATCCTGATCATCCTTGTCAGATTTATTTGGGGATAATGACGTCCAGCTGTACATTATCCCTTATATATAGGCTGTTTTTATATCTACACCTCTATATGAGAAAATGAGAAAAGGGGGCTTGAAGGAGGAAAAAAAACACAGGTGGACTATGGGTCATTGCTAGATATCTGACCGAATGTATAACACAGCAGATTTGGTAGCTGTGCATCATGGGAGCAGGCACTTGAAGGAGCCGTGCGCTCATCCTTCATGCGCTGCTGACAGCAGCACTTTGGTCCGCATATGTTCCGTTGCCCTGCCACACCAGGACGCTCCGTCAGTGTCCTACCCTCGGTGATTAAATATGTAGTTAATACAGCGCTATAAGAATATTGAATTACGCCACAGCCGCTGTGACCTTTTTTGAAATTACAGGACCAATTGTGCGAGACGACCGCAGCACTTTATAACAGGTGCTGGCTGGAACACAGCCTGAAGGAGAATACATTCACACTGCTGATGACTGGCCTGTACTCACTGAATGCCACTGAATCACTAAACAGCAACAATATTACTGCAGTACTTTCCTGTTTATCACTATTTATTGCCCTATCATTATAGTCCCTATATTTACACTATATCACTATGGCTCCCTTGTGGGCCTTTTACCCAAGACTGAATTGTCCTTTACCTTGTTCTTGGGGTAAAATGCAACTGTTACTGCCTTACCTAATGTTTTTATATATATATATATATTATTTTTTTAAGAAAATAATATTTTGTTTGTTCATCAAGGATGCATTAAATTGATTAAAAGTGATAGTAAAAGATTTCTATTTCAAATAAATCCTGGTCTTTTTAACTTTTTATTTATCAAGGAATCACAGTTTTAAAAAAATGTACCAAAAGTTTTACAAAAAATATTAAACATCACAAGCTTTTTTCTTTTTTCAATATTGGCAATAACCAATGTTTCTTAAGCAGCAAGTTAGCATATTTTAGAAGGATCATTTGATATTGAAAACTGGAGTAATGTCTGAGGAAAATTCAGGTCTGCCATCACAGAAATAAATTAAATATATATATATATATATATATATATATATATATATATATATATATATATATATATACAGTGGTGTGAAAAAGTATTGGCCCCCTTCCTGATTTTTTAAATTTTTTGCATATTTGTCACACTTAAAAGATTCAGATCATCAAACTAATGTTAATATTACACAAAGATAATGCAAGTAAATACAAAATGCACTTTTTAAATGATGATTTCATTTATTAAGAGAAAAAAGCTGTCCAAACCTACCTGGCCCTACGTGAAAAATTAATTTGAATAATGAAAGAACTGTGATTAACCACATTATTTTAGAAAGCTGAGTTAAATTTCACTAGCCAAACCCAGGCCTGATTACTGCCAGACCTGTTGAATCAAGAAATCACTTAAATAGAACCTGTCTGACAAAGTGAAGCATGTTTAAAGATCAACACATCATTCCGCGACTTTAAGAAATTCATAAACAGATGAGAAATAAAATAGTTTACATGTATCAGTCTGGAAAGGGTTATAAAGCTTTGGGACTCCAGCAAACCATGGTCAGAGCCATTATCCACAAATGGAGAAAACTTGGAACAGTGGTGAACCTTCCCAGGAGTGGCCGGCCTACCAAAATTAAAGATGACTCATCCAGGGGGTCATAAAAGAACCCAGAACAACATCTAAAGAACTGCAGGCCTCACTTGCCTCAATTAAGGTCAGTGTTCATGATTCAACAATAAGAAAGAGACTGGGCAAAAACAGCATCCATAGGAGAGTTCCAAGGCAAAAGCCATTGCTTGTCTCACATTTGCCAAAAAAATATCTTGGTTATCCCCAAGACTCATGCGACAAAAGTTGAACTTTTTGGAAGGTGTGAGTCACGTTACATCTGGCGTAAAACCAACACAGCATTTCATAAAAAGAACATCATACCAACAGTCAAACATGGTGGTGGTAGTGTGATGGTCTGAGGCTGCTTTGCAGCTTCAGAACCTGGATGACTTGCCATAATTGATGGAACCATGAATTCTGCACTCTATCAGAAAATCCTGAAGGAGAATGTCCGGCCATCAGTTGTGACCTCAAGCTCAAGTGCACTTGGGTTATGCAGCAGGACAATGATTCCAAACACAGTATCAAGTCCACCTCTGAATGTCTCGAGAAAAACAAAATTAAGGTTTTGGAGTGGCCAAATCAAAGTCTGGACTTAAATCCAATTGAAATGCTGTGGCATGACCTTAAACAATCCATTCATGCTCAAAAACCCTCCATTGTGACTGAATTAAAACAATTCTGCAAAGAAGAGTCGGCCAACATTCCTCCACAGCGATGTGAAAGACTCATTGCCAGTTATCGCAAACACTTAATTGCAGTTGTTGCTGCAAAGGGTGGCACAACCAGTTATTAGATTTAGGGGGCAAGCACTTTTTCACACAGGGCCATGTGGGTTTGGATTTTGTTTTCTCTTCATAATAAAAAACTTCATTTAAAAACTGCATGTTGTGTTTACTTGAGTTATCTTTGATTAATATTTAAATTTGTGAGGGTGACAAACATGCAAAAAAATAAAAAAATCAGGAAGGGGGCCAACACTTTTTCACACCACTGTGTATATATATATATATCACAATATTGCTGCTTTTACTGTATTTGTGATCAAACAAATGCAGCCTTGATGAACAAAAGAGACTTGAAGAAACATTTAGACCTCAAACTAGTGTTGAACGTTAATATAGTGACAGTGAATAGTGACTTTATTTTGTTATTTTGATGTATTTTTGAGCTTTTAACCCTTTTATTATACAGTTGTTATAGAGAACAACAGGAAATTTTTGCACAGTGATGTGTTACTGGATATGGATGTGACACAGACCAGATTTGAACCTCTGTTGTCCACATGAGCACCATGGCTCAATGCATTAGAAGCATTTTGTTTTGCACCCATCTGAAATATTTTCTAATGGTGTCTTAATTTTAGCTCATTCAGTCACAACAACCATTTTTAGCCCCTTTAAATGATGTTTGTCAATGTTCTATTCCAATTCCTGTTTTTACCCAAGCAAACAATTTTCCCCTGAGGGCTGTTAAAACCAATCACCTCAAAGAAGCCGCAGAGTTTGTCCGATTTCATCCAAGCCATCATCTCCACTTGTTCAGATACACCATTCACCTAAATGATGTGCAATTTAACCGGTAATGTCCGCTCTTGGCACAGGGCGCAGGAAAGCTTTTTACCAATGAGATGGGTACAAATCACACCGCTGAGGGAACGCTTCTCGCAAGGCCCTCACCTCTGAAGAAGAGAAATTGAACATTACTTTGCACAGCACTTTACAAATTGCCTTGTAATTGTGTTTGTTTGAAAAACGTTGATTTCAGTGCCATATTTTCATTTCTCTCTAGTTGGAGACAGGGCCATTATTGAAACACACTGGAGTGGACCAGGGTTGATATAGAGGGAACAAATAGAAAGTTCTACGAAAGTCATTTAGCGCTTAAATATGAGGCAAGCGCCTCTGTAATTTAGTGAGAAAAACATCTGATATAGAAGAGATTTACAGGTTGGCATGTTTATTTAGAAAGTTCTGTTTTCCGCACGTATACGCTTTGTCCAAACCGGACATGACACGATAAAGGCACAAGTGATAAAAACCAAAGGGTTTTGAAGTACCCACCTGTCTTGACAGGAATGAACCTTAAGATCAACCCAACACAGCTTTATGACATGAACATGCAAATCAGGAGCAGGAAAGCAACCTAATAGTGCCCGACTCATGCTCGGTAATCTCTCAGTGAGAGCCAGTGAGTTCACAGGCTTTCCTGTAATTGAGAAAAGGATGAAAAGATGAAGGAATATGAGCCGCCGTTACGTTTCTAAAGTGCTGACAGAACAAACATTTACAGCCCACACACTGGAGTTATCTTGGGAAATCCTAATAATTTTCTAGATAATCAAGAAAGATGCCTCGTATGCATTCTCTCCTGGAATTCAATTCTGTTTGTAATCGGTTGTGGAAATCCGAAGCGGAAAACATCTTTGTACAGATTCAGATTCGATAGAACGTTTGATAATATTAGATTATTTTCTCATACATAGAAATAACTCCAACTGGGAATGTATACATATAAATGACAATATCCAACAGAATTCAATTTGTTGGTTGTTTGTATAACATGAAATCGAAATGGGAGTTTCATTACTTGTTAGTCTGTTAGTCTTGTGTGGATATTTACATGCTATTGTACTCAAATATTCAGCAAGGATGCATTAAATTGATCAAAAGTGACAGGAAAGACTTTTGCATTGTTGCAAAAGATTTCTATTTCAAATAAATGCTGTTCATTTGGACTTTCTATTCATCAAAGAAAAAAAAAAAAATATCCATAGAAATATTAAGCTGTATTCAGCATGGATAATAGTAAGAAATGGCTGCTGGAAATTCAGCTTTGACATCACAAGAATAAATTACATTTTAAAATATATAAAAATATAAAATATTTTTGATCAAATAAATGCAGTCTTGATGAGCATAAGAGACTTCTTTCAAAAACTGTTTTCTGTTTGTATGTTACAGATTCATTCATTCAATCTCAATTTATTTATTTATTTATTTTTTTGTGCAAATGCATGTATTTTGAAATAATTGCTTATTGGGCTGCTTCACCTGGCCATGCTTATTTCCACTCCTTTTCAGTTTGGCCTGTCAATCGTTTGATGAAAATCATTTTTGGATGCGATATGACACATATCAGCCAAAAGCAACAGCCACTCACTCATCTCGCTATGGAAGCTGATATTCAGCCATCACACAATTTTTCTCTTTTCCATCTCTCCATCGACGTACACCCTGCAGACTCTCATCGTCTCTGTCAGCTCCCAGCAGGCTCTCTGCCAAGCGATGATGACTTATTCCTCGTAGCATTTGTTGTGTCTATAGCAATGACGTGCTCGTTAAATCCTGAAGCTTGTTCGCCACAAGTGCACGGTTTGCGATCGTACTTGAAATATCAAAGCAAAGTGACAAAAATTTCCTTGGTTAACTTCTCGACTTCGGCAAAACAGTCCTGCCAAGCCAGTCAGCGTGAGTCAGCTCCATATGTCTGTTGATAATATCTGAAAATACAACACGTGTTGTATATTTGAAAGCATCAGACTCTGTGTCTGCCATGGCTTATCTGTCATTGTTGTCAGAGCTTTCAAAAAAACAAAAAAATTACCCTTCTGTCATCATTTACTCACCCGCAGAAGTATCATCAAAGTGGTCTATGACTTGTGCAATGTTCTAAAGTCATCAAAAATAACTGTATTTTCAATTGTGACTGAATTATTCCTTTAAAAACCCTGAAAGCTGGTTTTCATTAACTTTTTTTGGTCCGTGTCTTTGTCTTCCATCAAACCTCACCCGGTGCAAACAAAGGACGGACAGGTTAGACAGGACTCTCCACAGGGCTGTGATAGGAAATCCATGAGGCTACGTGCCAGGGTGGAAAATTAGATTCCCTGTCTTTACAAGCCATTCAGCCTCATCCAAATATCATGTTTGAGAACATTTCTTTTGTGAGAGATGGAGGTGTTCTGTTTCTATCATTGCTGCTCATTTAGTTTGTGTGTGTGGTCTGAGATTGCCGTAATTTGTGATTTTCTGAAGAGGCCCACATCCTTAGTACCACTCGCTGTTTCCCAGCATGCATTCATCCTTCTATGCATTTGAAAGACTCTATGAAATATGAAAGAAAGCGTGGAAAGGAAATGTAAGGAATTTTGTATTACCCTGATGCAAAGACCTGCATGAATTTCCATGCTTGTTTAGGCTGGTTATTCTGGCTGGTGGACAGACATAGTTATTCGTTGTTGTTTTGACTCTGTTTTTTATGTGGACCACAATTTATTTTGTTTTTTTTTTTTGTTTAAAGATTATCTTTTTAATATAATAGAAGTGAATAAGGACTTTGGCTGTCAAGATCCTCAATGACAAAAAAGCATCATAAAAGTGGTCCACAAAAGTCTTTTGAAATTATGTGACAAAAAAAGCATTTATGTAGTCTGCATGAATCAAGTATTTCCAAAAAGTATGCGAGGAACTCTGAAATGTTATTGGTTGCTGATGATCTCTCCCAGTAGGCCCAGTAGACGAATCATTCTTAAAGTTGGATCTTTTTTAATGAATCAACTGATCCAGTTCACACTGTGACCAGATCATTTGCTGCATCCAAAATCACAATTCCCTACTATTTAGGAGGTGAAAAATTGTATATAGAGTATGCATGAAAGTTAGCAAAAAGTAGCTGGTTGACCTACTTCTGAAATTTCTGAAACGTGTATCTGCTGGACACTTTACTATCCCGGGAGAGAATTTTTGAATGTCACTGAAGTGACGCAACAGATGCTAGTAGGTCACGTGACCTTCTACACATGATTCATGTAGTATGTCCGGATTATATTCCTAATGTAGGTCTATAACATAATTTTAACAGTTGCGAAGGAATTATTCAAAAGAAGTACTTACTCAGATATTCGATTTTGGATGCAGCCACTGAGTTTAACTTAAGAACTGGATCAGTCCATATATGTGAGCACATAATTCAGACTGGTTTTGTAAACTGGATCAATTGATTCATTGAAAAGATTCAACTCCTAAGAATGATTCATTAATGAATCAGACATTGCTTTCTTGATAAATTTCAGTGAATAATGGCTTAAACTGTGGTCTTTTCTTATTAGTTGACTTCAGAAGACTTGGAATATAGCATTCAGGTCATGAAGACTGCATTTTGTGGCTTTTTTTTGTCTGACATCCACTTTCCTCATTCACTGTGGAGAAGAGTTTCAAGAAAAAAATATAATGCGAATCCTATGGGTTTTAAAACACATACTTTGGTAATGTTGTTTTGTTGTCATTTGTTTGTGGAAGCATAAATATACTGAAATTGCTCTTTTAGTCTGTGATTTTAGACAGCTATTATCTTAGGATCGTTTGAATGAAATTGTTTGTCCGTTTAAAGCGTTTCGTGGTGTTCAGACTTTCTTAATTATTGGTTTTATTGACTTGGCAAGAAGTCCACCACCCACGCAACCGTCTGGTCATGTGATCGTGTAGTTATAGAGTTTTGAATCTTTTCCCATTAGTTGATGAGTGAAGCGCATTGATCCCTCTGCGAGGGGATTCATGAATATGTAGTGTTATTCCAGCTCGGCTTCTTTCTTAAGTGCGACATTTAGCGCTGCTTTTCAAAGAATTGAATGATGCCAGTTTCCATTTCTATCCGTCTTTCTCCTCCTCTCCCGGGTGAGATATTAAAGATGATCTCCGATTTGGCAGCTCTCTTCCTTTTTAAAAGAGAAGCTATTTCAATCCTTTCATTTGTCAATCACAGCTCTGCCACGTCCGGCCAGGAAATAATTGTCCGCGGCTCTCCTCTTCCCTGGAGTGGCCGAGCGCTTTTGCATGAGAAAAGAGAGCGAGCGGAGGAGGAGGAAAGGAGAGGTGAGGCTGGAATAGATGCGCGGCTGCATTGTTTTCATCACTAGATTTTTGTTTACCATGCCAGGAGAGTCTCGGTCCGCCGAGGCAATCAGCGAGAGTGTCTTCTTACATTTACGGGAGGGTTTCTGTGTGTGATGCTGAAGCTTCTCTCACTTCAACACATTAGCTGTTAGATTTCACCTCGTGTCTTAGCTGCTACTCTCTTTCTTGTTGTTATTAGCTGAATATAGATGCATTTTAGTGATTCAGTATAACTGTGTGAACAGCATAATGCCATATTTTGATAAATTGCAGTATTCATGGAATTAAAAGGGATAGTTCACTCAAAAATGAAAAGCACTTACTCACCCTCAAGTTGTTCCAAACCTGTACGAGTTTCTTTCTTTTGTTGAACGTAAAACATATTTTGATGAATGAAAGTCAATGGGTATCAGCAGCTGCTTGGTTTACCACATTATTCAAAACAGAAGAAGGTAAGTCATACAGGTTTAGAACAACACGGGGGTGAAGAAATGATGATAAATGAAACAATTTTCATTTTTTGTGTGAACTATTTAAGATAAATCATGTTGCTCTAAAACTGTAATCATTCCCTTGACTGGCCTCTACCAGAAAACACATACACCACAATTATAATATTTACTTGTTGATGTGCAAATTTGGCACATTAATTTGATCTTTAATGTCTTTTAATGTATGCTGTTTAATTTGGTCATGTTAGTAGCATGGAAATGACACACTTATTTCACAAAATATGTTACTATTTTCATATTAATGAGGAACAAAATATACTAATATGTGAAAAAAGACATAGACTGATGATTGAAGATTGTTTTTATTTCAAATAAATGTTTATTTGAACTTTCTATTCATTAAATTGTCCTGAACAAAATGCATCACGGTTTACGCAAAAATATGAAGCACCACAACATTGAAAATAATAAGATTTTTTTTTTTTTTGATTGCCAAATCCGCATATTAGAATGATTTCTGAAGGATCATGTAATCCTGAAGACTGGAGTAATGATGCTGAAAATTCAGCATTTGATCACAGGGATAAATTACATTTTAAAATGTATTCAAATGGAAAAACAGTTATTTTAAATTGTAATAATATTTCAAAATTTTCCTGTTTTTATTATATTTTAGATCAAATAAATTCAGCCTTAGTGAACATATAAGTCAGTAATATTCAAAAATATTAAGAAATCTTATAACGCTAATGTAACTGGAGCAATTCAAGCGCAAATGCCATTGAAATGCTAAAGCTAGTTGCAAAAATTGGAAAGAGTTGAATCACCCTTTCTCATTTATTTAGCTGTTTCATATGTGATATAAGTATCAAAAATGTATGAACTTCATTTAACTTTTGAAACAAAATGCAGAAAGCATATACAACATTATAGAGATTGAATTCAAAGTTTCAGATGCAGATGTTTGAAGCTTGATGTAGGTAAAGGTGCTGATTAAGTTGTTTAAATAGTCTCTAGCTCAAGTTTCAGGTGTTTACTACACAGATCACAGACTGTAAGTGCTAACGTTTCATTTTTATGAGATGTGCACTGCGTTTCCCTCCCGCGACAGCATCTCAGAGCTGCTTTTATAATTCCATACCAGCACGCAGCTGTTTCTAAAGCACACAAACGTGTTGGATTAATCAGTGCTCTTATATTCATAAACATTCCCAGCACTTTTAATTCTATACCAGCGTCAGTCCCGAAGAGCCTGGGAGTGTATATGTGTGTAATGTTAAGCACCTGTACACATGCTATGAAATATTGATGTGCATTGTGTCGGTATCTGTTTAATGAGCAGCTCAGGGGTTTGTTTAGTAGCCTGAAGGCTGGATGCTGTACTGATGAACAGAACTCGAAACCTTCCCAATCAGCCCTCATGTCTTCTGATCCGTTAATCTAGAGGGATGCAGCTTTATGAGTCATGAGACTCAAGCGATCTCTCCAGACCCCTGCTGATGGCTGCTGGCTCTCTGCTTTTTCCCAAACGCTTCAGCTGTGAGCAGTGCTGCTGCTTCATATCGGCCTCTGTTTATTTCCTACAGAACGTGAGTGATATTGTGCCGTTCGGAGGTGCAGGTTCATAATGTCTTTTAGGAAATGAAAAATAGAGAGTGTATTATCTGGCTTTATCAGCACTGTGCTGTTGCCTGGCCTTGATCCAACTTATCCCCACCTGAGGTTACATTTACGATGTTTTCGGTAACTCTCTGGAAAAATTTATTTGAAGTTCTTACAGATTTTTACTAGACCATTGTATCCTGTAAACTTTGATACAAAGGTTTGATGAAATCATAATAAAATGAGGTAATAGGCCTTCTATTTTTAAGTTTGGTGTAAGGAATATTTATGTCCAAGGAATTGATTTATTTTTATTAATGATGGGCCTGTTAAAATTGAAACCTTTTCATAAGGGGTTTATCATTCATTTTAAAGGCATCATCGGATGCCCATTTGATATAAGTTTATATGATTCTTTAGGGTCTTAACAAAAGTCTATAACATACTTTGGTTAAAATTTCTCAATGGTAGTGTAAAAAGCACCTTTTTTACCCTGGCAAAGTCAGCTCTGTTTTTAGCAAGCCATTATAGTCCATGTTGCTTTAAATGCTAATGACTCTGCTCTCTCTTCTGTGGGGTGATGAGCAGTACTGTTTAGCCGCTAAACTGGCTAACCAGCATTTTATTAGGAAAGGCGATTTGCCTCAGCATTGAATCATTTGATCATTTGAATAAAACCCCTTATACTCACTTCTTTTGTAGATGAATCTGGATCACAAATGATTCGTGCGAACATAGTTGCATTTATGCAGATTGGGATCGGCGCCTTCACTTCAAAACGGAAGTAATGTTAATCCACTGCGTCTTCAGCGGCTCAGATGTCGGGTGTAAATGACGACTGCTGTATTCATTATTACATCCAACAAAACACCTCGCTTAATCTGAGACATCTTGTCTTCCCCTGCACTGGAGTCGACACAGTGGCGGTCAGACTGTTTACAACTCACTCAGTTCACTCAGGGCGGACCTAAGGTAAGACGGTTTTGTCAATCAACTATCGTGGGAGGGGCCTG